>JZKD02S1626695.1:259596-282763 GCA_000966675.3 Picea glauca
TGTTTCAGCATGTGCTTCCTCGGACTATGTAGCAGCTTCCGTGTTTCAGCATCAACTTGGACAGTTCTGTGTTTCAGCATCGGTCTTGGATACTATTATGCAGATATAGACACTTCTGCACTTCTAATCAATGGTTAGGTTCAAAAGTAATGTAAAGTATTATGCAGAACGGATTAAGCATAAAATAATGAGAAAGGACTTTGTATACCTTGGAATGATCAGGTGAAATGATAGTATAAGTCAAAATGTAGGTGATGAAGGGTAAAATAATAGTAAAAAGTATGGGCAAAAAGAGTACAATATGTGGTCCTAACAAGAGGCAGATATGACAGATGAAGATCATTCAGAACCCGTTGGGATAGAGGAAGGGAAAGATGAAGAGCCTCGTCGGGAAGAGCTAGAAACTTCAGGAACTACAAAAACTATTGAAGTAAGTACTATTATCCCTCCTGTTGATTTAGTAGCATTAATAAATCAGAATAATCCAAGCCACCAGAGCGTTCAGAGCACTGTCACTAGTAGTCCACCCCATACTCAGTCATGAACCCTAGGAATATCTATGGAAGATGAGATGAGGCTCCCTATTTTTAGAGGAGATGGGTTTGATTACCCTGATCAACACTGGTTCCTATGTGAAGCCATATGGAATATTAAGAATGCCACCAATGAAGCTGTTAAAAGAACTCAGTTTAGTACTACACTAAGGGATCGCGCACTGAGATGGTATATGAAGCTTGTCCAAGGACTTGCACAGCCTAAGCTGCTGAATGATATCAATAATGACTTGACTGCATATTTCAAGAAACCCAAGTCAGAGTGAAAATGTATTACAAAGCTTAAAGAGACCAAGCAGAAGGTAGCTAAACCTATTTGGAAATTCGATCAGAGATTCAAAACCTTAACAGGCCGAATGAATTTTTCAGATCCTAGATGAGAAAAACAAAGAATGGTTCATTGCTTCCCTCTTACTACACATCAGAGTTCTTCTGATTCAATAGAAGATTCTTCATAGGATAAGGCGCTGGAGATCACAATGAAGTTAGAATCAACCCCTATGGGAGAATCCAACTCAGGTATGAGTCAAATCTTGAGTCAGCTAGCTAGTTTGTCCCTGCAGGTCGAAGATATGAAGAAAGACAAGGGAAAAGATAAAAAAGAAGAAATGTTGTGTGTCACATGTAGATCAGAAGGCCATGAAAAGGAACATTGTCCCATATTTCATGAATACTTGGCCTCTAGAGCTCCAATCCCTTTGAAGCAAGTCACCCTACCTTGGTGCGAGGTATGAAGAAATAGACATCGCCCTGGTGAGTTCTATTACATGAAAAAGTATGTTCAGACACCCACAAATTTGTATTGCACATTTTGTAAGTCCATGGGGCACAATGATATGGATTGTAGGGCTTATGAACTCATGCACAAAAGGTCAAGAGACATATAAAAAATTCAAGGCGAAACACAACAAGAAGGAAACACTATGTAGTATAACTCCCGTGAGAGAGGAAAATTCAATCCTCGTGGTGGATTCAGAGGACAAGGATGTGGAGGAGGTATGGGTCAAGGCTGAGGACATATCATCTGTTACAACTTCACACAACTAGGACACTTGGAAAGGGACTTTCAAAACACTTGTACCACTTGTAGCTACTGCAACTCTTTCGAGCATGTCATCAAGGAATGTCCAACATTGCTGTCTAAGCTTCAAGAGAAACGGGGACCTCAGCAGAACCCGCAAGTGAAACTGATATATGATGAACCTCGCGGAGAAGACCCTAGAGTCAATGTTATCACTAGAGGAGGCACTGTTACATGAGAAGATAGACTAACCCAAGGAAAGACTACAAAAGTCTCAGGATTCCAGAAAGCTACAGAGAAAACCCATACTTTTGATACAAAGAAAGAAAGACAAATATTTGAGGAGGCAAGAAAAGAGTTCAAAGGAGATCAAGGTTCTTCATCAAATACACGGCCCGAAGTAAGAGAATATGGAATGCCTCTGGCATTCGATCAATATACTTCACCAAAAGAGGGAAAAGAGGTAAGCAAGCTCATGGAATTTTTATATACTTGTATTAAGTTGATTCAGGATGAGAGCGATGTACCAGAGCTACAAAATTTAATTAGACAGTATGAGATAGGAAGGATAGATCCCTTACTGAATAAAGCAGTACATAAACTATACAAGAAGAGAAGGAAAAATAAGGAACTACACTTGAATTCTTAGATAGGAGAATATGATATAGAACATGTGGTCCTTGACTTAGGGTCGGAGGTCAATGCCATGACGAAGCAAACCTAGGCATTGATGGGAAAACCGATGTTGATCTATTCCTCTGTCAGGCTTAGAATGGCTAATCATCAGGAAGCAAGCTCCTTTGGAATATTAGAACATGTCCCTATGGACATCGATGGAGTAAGAACATTTGCATATTTTGAGGTAATTGAGATAGTTGATGATAGTTGCCCTTACCTTGCATTGTTAGGAATTGATTGGGATTTCAATAATTCCACTGTGGTTGATTTAAAGAAAAGATGTATGACATTTGAAAGAGATGTCATTAGGGTCATTGCACTTTTAGACTCAGATGAAGGTCAATGATACATAGAACCTATCAGAGAAGAAGACCATGCATATGAACTGGAAAACATATACAAATTAACAGCTAGACAACTGGATTACATTAATCCTATGGCCGATGGAAACTTAAGCTGGCGAAGTGACATCACATGTTCATCAGATTCAGAAGAAGCATTGGAGAACTGGTAGAACAAAATGTATGAAGTATCTACAAGGAGATGTGCTAGATTAACCAGAGATGTTCGTTGGATCGGCACAACAATAAGTAACTTTCCCACCTTTTATGGTCTGAATCCTTTAGAAACCTTCTTGTCAAAATTCGAAGAAAGTGTACCAACACAATAGATATTGTTGGAAATGGATGAGGCCTTGAAAGCAACACCAACAAGATGGTGTGGGATACACAAAAA
The DNA here is from genome assembly GCA_000966675.3 of Picea glauca. Lineage (NCBI taxonomy): Eukaryota > Viridiplantae > Streptophyta > Pinopsida > Pinales > Pinaceae > Picea > Picea glauca. The sequence continues at coordinate 262,585 of JZKD02S1626695.1, forward strand.
CAACATTACAAAATGGGTACAATGTCATACCTTGATGACTGCGCAGTTCTCAACACAAGTGGAAGGTTGTGAAGTTCAGTACATAGGTCGAAGACTCCCAAAGGAACATGTGTGAAGTTGCGAGGAAGCTTGGAGAACCATTCCTCAAGAGCAGTGGGTGCACAAGTTCATTAACACACTAGACACGACCCCTATCAACTGGTACCTTCAAGCAGAGCTGTGCCTCATCACTGCAGTTTGGGAAGGTATGACTCAAAACTTTGTAACCACCTTCTTATTTGACAGTCAATATACTTCATTAGATCAAGCATTATAGATTGTAAGATAGAAGTTATTTGAGGAGGACTTTAGCCTCCCTTTAGAACAAGAAGAGGACAAATGGACCGCGCCTCTCCAGAAACTGCAAGGATGTTACAACATCAATGCTAATGAAGACGATGATCCTAGGAAGGTGAACATCGTAGAAGCAAAAGGCCAGAGAGACGTGGAAGGAACAGGAGTTGAGCTACCATTCATTGGATAACCGATCAATATTAATAAGGTCAAAATTGGAATAGAGAAGACATCGAAGCTTGCAAATGTTGGAGATTATTGGGATGCTTCTAATATTGACAAGATAACAAAGTTACTACATGGATATCAGGACTTGTTTCTGACCAAGTTTACGGATATGAAGGGCATTAAAGGGCCTATGGTAGAGATGAGTATCCCTTTAAAATGAAATGCAAGACCAGTCAAGAAAATACCCTATAGATTGAACCCTAAATATAAGGAGAAAGTGAATATTGAGCTCGACAGAATGCTGGAAGCAGGAATTATAGAACCTGTTGAAGAGTCAAAATGGATTAGCCCTATGGTGGTACAAGACAAGAAGACAAGAGAGATCAGGATCTGCATAGATATCAGGAAGCTTAATGATGTCTATTTGCATGACCCCTTCCCCACACCATTCACTGACGAAGTGTTAGATAATGTGGGAGGCCAGGAGGTATATTATTTTATAGATGGATTTTCAAGATACCATGAGATCCAGATTGCCAAGGAAGATCACCATAAGACCACATTTGCAATAGAATGGGGATCCTACCAATATACAGTGATTCCATTTGGATTGAAGAATTCCCCAAGCCATCTTTTCCAAGGTGGTGGTCGAAGAATTCAAGGAGTTTCTGCATAAATTTCTAGAAGCATAATTTGATGATTGGACTGTTTTTAGTTTATTGAAAAATCATATTGAATGTCTAAGGCTAATGTTAGACAAATGTAGGCAGTGTCAAATTTCCTTGAAGCTAAAGAAGTGCATCTTCTTCTCACCATTTGGAGTACTATTAGGTCATATTGTATGGAAGTAGGGATTGTTGGTCGATCCATCTAAAAATTTCCATTATAGTTGATCTACCCCCTCCTACTTTAGTCAAAAAAATGCGCACTGCTTTGGGACATACTGGATATTACAGGAAGTTCATTAAAGGATATGCCCAGATTAGAACACCCATAGAGAAGCTTTTAAAGAAAGACTATCAATTTCACTGTACAAAAGAGTACCAACAGAGCTTCGACACATTGAAACATAAAATGGTTACTGTGCCTATTTTGGATTTCCCATATTGGACCAAGGAATTTCACGTGCATGTTGATGCATCTTCCATTGCATTTGGAGTTGTTTTAGCACAATCCGACGAATGAGATATTGACCATCTGTTATCTTTTTCTAGCAGGAAACTATCCACAACTAAGATTAATTACACCACCACTGAAAGAGAAGGGTTAGCTATGGTGTATGCGTTGTAGAAATTTCATGACTACTTGTTGGGAGTACACTTTGAAATGTTTATTGATCACTCCGCATTGAAATACCTAGTCAACAAGCCAGTGTTGGGGGGGAGAATATGAATATGGATTCTGCTATTCCAGGAGTATGAATTTGAGATCATAGTTAAGCCAGGAAGAATGAACAAAGTTCCAGACCACTTGTCGAGGTTGGAACATGGAGAAGAACCCACTAGTTTGGAGGATACACTGCCTGATGCATAATTACTAGCCATCAAAAATATTGATGACCACTTCACAGAGATAGTCCAGTTCTTGTCAACAAGAATGGTACCTAGTGAGTATACGATTCCTCAGAAGAAACGACTAGTAGTGCGCGTTGTAGACTTCTCACTTATAGTTGGACAACTATACAAAATGGGACCTGATGAGATATTGAGAAGGTGTGTTATGGAGGCAGAGCAACCAATGATCCTCATAGAATCTCATGAAGGCATTGTTGGAGGACATTACGCAGGGAAAGAAACTGCGTAGAAGGTTCTTAGAGATGGCCTTTGGTGGCCTACATTACACAAATATGCCAAGGACTATTACAGAGCCTACGATGTGTGCCAAATAGTTGGGAAACCATCCAGAAAAGATGAAATTCCTTTAGCACCACAATTGACCCTACAAGCATTTGAGAAATGGGACATTGACTTTGTGGGACCTATAAACCCACCAGGAAAGCATACAGGAGAAAGGTACATCTTTATTGCAACATAATATTTGACTAGATGGGTTGAGGCAAGAGAAGTTAAGGACTGTAGTGAAACTACAACTGAGAACTTCATATTTGATGACATCATAACCAGGTTTGGCTACCCAAATATCCTTATGAGTGATCAAGGAACACATTTCATAATTAAAATAGTTGAAGCCCTGACTGAGGAATTTGCAGTCCACCATCAGAAGAGCATGCCTTACCATCCAAAAGCAAATGGGACAGTGGAAGCATTCAACAAGATCTTGGAGACAATGCTGAGGAAGATTTACAGTGTAAATAGAGATGACTGGGATTTAAGAGTACCAATAGTGTTATGGGCCTATAGAACCACTTGCAAGAAGATAACAATGCAGACCCCTTTTAAATTGGTGTATGGTCTCAAATCCATTGTCCCAATGGAATATTTGGTACCAAGATTAAGAATTGTTGCCTTTATAGATATGGATGACACCTGCGCTGTTTGAGAAAGGCTTACACAGTTGGTCGAACTAGAAGAACACAAATTTATTGCAGGATTCCATCAACAGGTAGAGAAGGAAAGAGAGAAGGCCTATCATGACAGGAACATCAAGAAGAAGGCATTTAAACCCGACGATCTAGTACTGGCATATGACAGTAAGTTCATCAAACATCCTAAGAAGTTCAGAACGCATTAGCTCAGGCCATTGGCTGGGGCCATATGAGATTGCCTATGTTACAGAAGGAGGAGCTACGCAATTGAAAACTTTGAAGGGAGAATGGAAGGAAGGATTAGTGAATGGGAGTCGGTTGGAGTTGTATTTTAACAACTAGCTTCCTCACAACTCTCAGTAAAAGCATGAGGAAAGGGGTCTAGGTACCAGGTGTATTTGAAACTGGGTACCAGACACAGAAAATAAAGTCTGCAGAAGGAAGGAGAGGAGGCATAGAGTAGAAAGAAAAGGTTGCACTGTGCAGTCTGAAGTCGAAGTAAAATAGAAAGGTCAGATATGAAGTGCCTTGGGATGAGTCACAGGTGAGTGTTGGGGGCCTGTTGGCCCTTGGTTATGAAATTTAGCGAAGAGAAAGGAAGAAAAGGAAAAATGTGAACCGCGCAGAAGACACAATGACTGTTACTGGGTCAAAGAGAGAAAAAGAGAAGAAAACACAAAGTGAAGTAAAAGGAAGCAATTCGTTGGACAAGGAGATTGAGGATGACAAATCAACAAGAAATAAGGATTGTGGACATATCATCAAGAGGAAAAATCCATCGTTGGATGCTTTGGAGTACCGCGCGAGAAGGAAGGAAAGACAGGCTGGAGAAGCCCTAAAAACACGGGTCAAGTTGACCTAGGGTTTTAGACCCCTAGGGTTTTGGTATCTAGGGTTTGTGACACCTAGGTTTTGGCCTAAGGATGTTGGTGAGCTATTGTAATGTATAAATAGAGGTCAAGAGGACCTGGGATGGGTTGTTGTTATTGTTTTTACTGTTGTTAGTATTATGATTGTTGTTGTTGCCTTTGTCATTGTGTGATCGAGTGAGTAATATCGAGTGAGAAAGAAGTGCTAAGTACGAGATCCTTCTATATTGTAAGATCTTCATCTGGGTGTGAAGATCAACCCTATAGCTGGGTGCGTAGGGAAGGGAGAGACAAAGAGGAGAAGAAAGAAGATCTGCTAGCTAAGACTGCAGAAAAGAACTGTATGCTTCATTTTAATATATTATAAGCACAGTTCTGTGGATGTATCCCTAGAGAGAGGGTGAACCACGTATATCTTGTGTCGTATGTATGATTGATGCTATGTTCTTAGTCATTGATATAATTCTATTGCATTACTGTGTTAGATATGATAGATAGTTGTGTGGAGTAGATCTAAGATGATAAGTGATATATGCATGCTGTACTTTTCTAGTATTAGATCCACTTGATATTCCCCTTGGTTGTAGACATCCCTATCCTGCAACCCCCCCATAGCTACTTCAGGTGAGACTGCATCTTCTTTGCAGGTGATGACTAAAGGGAAAGTAGTTAGGGCTTGTTGGTGTTCTCCTTGAGCTGAACCCTGGGTCTGCCCTTGTGCCAACATCATTCAACACGAATTTTTCCAATTGTTCATAATTCTCAAATACTTGTAAATATTCTAGGTTATCAGGTACAGAAGGTAGGAATATTGTTTCTACTTGAAAATATGTTTTTCTTTGAATATAATCCAGGTTTGACAATGAGGCGGCCAAAGCAAATGAGTCTTCATTATGATTCTTGTCCCTTGGAATGAAATAAATGTTGAAAGAGATGAAAGATTCCATCAATTCGTTAACTCTTTTGAAATATAATTTGAGTCTTTCCTTCTTTATTTTATACCTCTGGGCGACTTGATTAATTACCAACTCAGAGTCGCCAACCAAAATTAGATGTTCTATCTTCATTTATTGTGCAAGAATCATTCCCTAAATCAAAGATTTATATTCTACTTCATTATTAGTACATGCAAATTCAAGTATGATAGCATGTGGATGCATAATCTTCCCTGGAATTACTAGGACAATTCCAACTCCACTCCCAGAGCTTGAACATGATCCATTGAATGACATCCTCCAATAACCTTCAAACAAATTCTCTTGATTATCCGTGTCTTGAATTTCCTCCAGGATTTCAATGTGTTCCATGTCTAGGATAAAATAATTTCCAGTCCCAACATCTATATAATCTTCCATTAATTCATTATCCTTCTTTTTGAAAGAGAAGGGTTTCCTGGGTTCATGGGGCACCTTAATCATTTCTCCTTATTTGCCTGTCAGCATCATGCAACTTCCATCATTCATTATGTATCCCATGATCATGGATGACCAATCTCTTCCCAAAATAACTCCATCTGTCGGAGGAAGGTCTACCACAATAATATTGAAAAATGTAATAATATGGGGAGCCGCTATGATCCAAGCATAAAAGTCCATAAGATGACACTTATCTAGAAACGATTGCATATATACTTTCACCAGTCTCGTAATATTTGGTACAATTAATTCCCAATGCCTCCATGACCGCGAATGGCATAATATTATTGGTCGTGCCAGTGTCAACTAAACAATCATGAAGTGAAACATCATTATTTTCAATTGAAATATAAAAGGAAGGAATTTTACCTCTCAACTTGACGGTTGATTTGTTTTGGCTTTGTTTCGGACTTGTAACAACAACTTCTACCTTTTCAGATGGATCATCCAATAATCTCAAAATGTTTTCCCTTTGTTGGGGAATCTTCATCACTTTTGTAAAAGGAAGAGTTATCCTTAGTTTACTTAAGTCATCTACAACATTGCATGTCATCTGAGTGGAGTTTGACACCAGGTGTTGTTTCACACTTCCAATGCTATCCATAATTTTCTCATTCATTTTTTCTTTATATTTTTCGTTTTTCTTTTCACAAACATTTTTATTCTTGGATATATTTACAAATCCTCTTGTTTGGGTGACGTTTTCTTGCGAGTTGGGGTCGTTGTCACCTTCTTCAAATATATACATGGATGTCCCACATCCATCCATCTATACAATTTCAGAACTTTCATTAGGTGAATAATATTTCTCTTTCTTAACCATTTGCCCATCATATACATCATCCAGAACAACCGCATTGGGGGTTGGCTTCTTGGGGACCCTAGGTCTTTGTAGATTATCCATGTTTTCAAACCTCACTCTGTTTTCTTGGGGAGGGTTGCTTCTTTTCTCTTGGATTGGCATTCTTGGATTTGCTTCTACATTTTCTTGACAATTCTATTCATTTGTGCAATTTCAATTCTTTGTTTGGTTTCTTGTGCTGCAATATGGTCTACCTTCACATCTGGTATGGTTCCCTTGAAAAATCCTCATCCAATTGTTTGATTTTGGGTTAGTCGTGGCTTGAATTCTTCATTCTTTCTTGAACTAGAGGCTCCTTTATTATAAATACTTAAGCCTCCCAAATTCCTTTGTACTTTTCCCAGTATAATTTCAGGGTCGACACCCGTTTCAATCATAATTTATTCCATATCAGTGGCTTTAATCATTTTTCCCTCCAAGGTCATCATCTGATATGTTCTATCACATTTGGGCGCATCACATTCTTATAACAATAGAGTATGAATGGGTCATTGGGTATTTTATCTTCTGGAATCTTACTCAAGGTTTTATTGAACCTGAGATTAAAATCTCGTATTCTTTCATTCTTCCTCAAACTAATTTGGGTGAAATCAGTGAGAAAGGGTATGATAAGAAAATAGAGGGGAGAACATAGTCAAGAACATGGCTTATAGGTCATTAAACAAGTTAATTGACCTATTGGGTAATTTCATATACCATTCATACGCTCTTCCTGATAAGGTTTGAAAAAATAACCTTACCATGACATCGTCATACTCAACACGATGAAAGTCACAAACATCAATAAATAAGTTAAGGTGCCTCTTTGCATCAATTGTTCTGTCTCCAGAAAATTCCTTCAAGCTACCCTTAGGGAGAAGAGGGAGATCATGTTTCTCACCTAGAATATTTAAAGGGGAATCTCTTATTCGTCTTCGTTTTTATTGATTTCTTGCAGCACCTCTTCCACCTCCTTATCTCTCTTCATGTGGTTCATCTCGCAGTTGTTCATTTCTTTCTGTCATATCCAAATATGTTCCAGCGATATGATTTCCACTTCTTAGAATACAGATTTGCTTGATTTTACTTCTGGTAATGGGTCCCTTGTATTCGTCCAGTTTCAATCCCGACCTTATCCTTGTGCTTCTCTAGCTGGACTTTGGTTTCTTTGGTCTTGTCCCTCGTCTCTCCTCTATCTTCGAAGGATTTCTCTTTCAGGTCTAAGATCTACCAGGATGTTTCTAATTCTTCTCGGGTCTTGAATGTTGTTATTACCATATTATATAGATGATTTAATATTCTTCATTGATTATTAAATCCAATTACCAGGTGGGGCTGATCAACCTGGGGCAAAGTCATGTATTTTCAAAAAATGCTAAACCAGATTTCAAGTTTCAGTGCATTCCCTAGTGGAGTCGCAAAACATTTTGATGCTTGAATCCATTAGGAACAAAACGAAAACCTCACGAGGATACAAATCCCCATGTGTTTTTATAGAGGTGGTACTCCTCTTTACTTTAAGAATTTCTTGGGACTCTAGATCTTTAGAATATGGGACTTGAAAAATTCCGTCGTGGCAATCAAAGAAATATAAAGATTGCAAGAAAAAATAACAAGAAAGAAGATGTTTTATTTTATTTTTAAATAAATTTCCTGAGAAATGACTAGGAACCACACACTTCATACATTTAAAAAATATAGAAAAAATTTCCTCACATCCATCATCATTAAACTAAAGATTTGTGATCACATAAAATAAAAGGAAGATGGTATGCATGCATAAGAGAACTTTAACAGAGTGGACACATGGGAAGCTCAAATAAATTTAATGATAGATCAATGTCAAATACTTTATACTCAAAACTCAGAGATACAAAGCATAGTCAAAATTGATCCCGAAATAGTTGTCTTGAAATTTCTGAAAAAAATATATAGTCTGTTACAAATCCTTGAAATTTAAAATGTGTTTGTCCTTAGGACTAGGAATGGGGCTCCCACGAACCATAAAGCAAATATAAACAAGAAGTAATCTTGTAGAAGGAGGACAGTGGGCTATAATAGAACAACAAGACCTGGAAAGAAGATAGGGAGAAGTTATAAGACTTCGGTTAAACCTTTCTAGTCAAAGAAGCAGAACAACTGGATGAAAGAAATAATAAAGAAAGAAAGATGCGATCAACAATAAATTACTATGATGGTATCTTGTTTCTTCACTTTCTTACTACTTTCCTTTTATTGTATTCATTAATAGATACATGAACTATCTCAATTCTTTCTTTCCCTTCATTGGTCAATTTGTCAATTACTTTTTTGACCCATTCTTCAATACAATTTTTCATTAGTGCAACATTGATCTCATGCCAGATTTTAATGTTGAATAATGTTGTCCCTCGACCAAGTTTTGAGGAAACATTGGTCGTGTTTGACCTCTTTTGGACTTTGACATGCTGGTTGAAGATGGAGTGCCCAGGTGGAGATGATATCGCAGGATCTCACTTATTTTGTGGACCCAGCAAGGGGTTCATTAGGGTTTTTGTATTAGGGTTTTGGGATGTCGACCCATGGGTTTACCCATGATTAGACCTTGTTGTAAGGGATGTAAAAGTATATATAGGAAGGAATGTAATGTAGATGGTGGTGCTTAGTGCAAGGAATGTAGTATGTAGCTAAGTGCATAAGTGGCTAAGTGCAAGAGGCAAGTAGTTATGAGTTTCTTTGTGCAACAGAACCTCTATGTAAGGCTCTGTGCTTGAGAGAGAAGTTGGCTTTGTGCCTTGACCTGATATTGGGAAAGTGCATCTGGCGCTTAGTGCGCAAATCACTTGTCCAGTGCAAAACTTGGATCTTTGAATTAGTGCATAGGAGAAGATGGATGTAAGAGATTGAAGACTAATAAAGAAGAAGAAGCCATTGGTGGATGTAGCCCCACACTGAGGTGAACCATGTAAACCTTGTGTTGATGGTTTTCTTTGTGCTGTAATGTTTATGGTGTGAATTTTCTTGGTGCATTGAATGTTATGAATGATAGATAGATCCATTAATGTTTAATTCCTTGTATATGTTGAATGTGCTAGATATGACTTATGATGCTAAGTGAGATGTGTATTTTGTCATTATTACTATGCTGAATTCTACTTAGGGTTTGCTATGCGATGTGAATGAATCAATATTTATTATTCCTAAGTACCATGTGAAGCGTTGTAATCACAAATATGTGTCCTAAATTGGTTACAGACACCTCATTCATGTAACCCCCCTTGCCTCTACCTTGGGTGAGACTTCGCCTGCTTCGCAGGTGTTGCCGAAAGGGCTGGTAGTTAGGGTTTTTGTTGGTGCACTGTTGAAGCATTGAACCCTGGGTCTTCCCCTGTGCCAACAAATGGTTATGTTGACGAAACCTGATACTATGATTGCTGGGAAATGAAGTAGAGAAAAGAGAAGCTCTGTGCGTAGATTTGTTGCTGTAGTGCGCAATAATCTACTTGACTTGTGAAACTCTCTACTAAGAAAGAGACCCGATCTGAAGAAAAAGAGGTAATATCTTGAAAAAGGTAAAGCTTTGTGCTTGGATAGAGTATGATAAGTGAATTTTTTTTCGAAAGCATGAATCTAGGTATGTTTGATAGATTATTTCCTAGTATGAAAGCTAGGGTACAGTTAGAATAAAAAGTTGATCTGAATAAATTTAATAGAAATAAAGAAAGATATGTTATTCCCATGCATAAAAATAATTTTTGGACTAATGAATGGATGCAGGAACCTAGAAAGAATTTTTGCAGATTACAGGCTCAACATTGTGATCCTAGTGCGCAGTACAGGAAGGGTTGGGTAACAATTAAGAGAAATATAGAATTGACATTATGTTATAACTGTAGAAGTCCAGGACATCTTGTTAAGGAATGCCCTGGTATAGGTCCTATTTGTCTTTATTGTAAAATTATTGGTCATAAGGTTGAGGATTTCCCAAGGATGATTGCTAAAGTTGAAAGGATGAATATGGGACAAGAAAGATACCAAGAGAATAAGGGCATGTTAAAGAACCATCAAGAGAAAGAATCAGAGAAATTTCAGGCTACATTAGTACAATTAAAAGAAGCAATGGATGATAAAAAAAGATGTCAGTTTATCTGAGATCATGAAAGAAAAACAACGCATAGATAAACGAATAGGAGATTTCGACATAGAATGTGTCCTGGATGAGGAGACACAAGTGAATATTATGACATAAAGCACTTGGGAAATCTTGGGGAAGCCTACTGTGATACCTTCATTGGGAAGAATAGGCTTGCTTAAAGGAAAGATGATAACCCTATGTGGAGAGTTTCCAATGTACCTATTATCATCCATGGAACATTGAAAGAAGAGGAATATGAAGTTATTAAGTTTGTTGAGAACAACGCCCCATTACCTATTTTGTTAGGAAATACTTGGATTGAGAAAGATCAGATCAGAAGGAAATTAGAGGAAGAACCTACATAAAAGAAAAAGAAAAAGAAAGAGCTAAGGGACTTCATATCTAGAAAAGTAGATCGATTGATAGAATAACGAGAGGATAAGTCGAAGTAGTAGAAGGAAAGAGATTTAGTTGTAAGAGCGCAAGATGGTTTGAAGGACCTATCCATGCAAGAAGAAATTATATCCACACAGGAATGAATAAGGGAAGGGATACTAACTTTGAACCCTTTGAGAGTACATCAACAACGCAAAGTCACTACGATAAAAGAAGATAAGAATAAGAATGGAAAGAGAAATCCAAAAATAGTTAGAGAGACTCAGATCATAGGAAAGAAGGTAAGGATGATTAGTAAGAAGAAGGATAATTTGGAAAAGATACAAGAATTACAAAGAACATATGGAAGATTTCACATATTGGAACTTCGCAGGAGGCAGATTTGCAGGCTCCGAACCTTGCCGAAACATCAGAACTGCACAGAATGGGACTTCGCCCTGGCAAATTTATATTACTATTGGAGGCGCCTCGACCATTAGAACAATGCTCTGAATGGCTAGAAAATGCATTTATTGGAGGATATATTGTCGTTGGACATTGATATCGCATCATAATAGACGAATTCACATTGATTGAGGTATCCCTATTTGTTGGAGGAATCTGTTATGACACTTTCTTACTTAACCCGTCGAACACTGCTCTAAGACCACTTTTTTCTACCTGTGATTATCTGAGACAAGAAACAAAGTGACTGTGTGTGTTTATTTGTGCTATCATACCTCGCCATCTATTGTTTACCCCACTATCCATTCACCTACCTCGACTTATTTGATAACAGTGAGAATTTCGGGTGAGTGCACCGATCTAGAGAAGCCCGTTGAAGAAGTTCTGAAGAGGTTTATGGATGATAAAGCCACGTCCAAAGGAATATAGGCATTGTCGACCAGGGGACTATAGGCTTCCCCCTCAACTGGACATCATTCAGGCCATGTCAACCTCGCTACTGAGAAGCGAAGAAAGCACCATGAAGATTTGGATAATGCGAAGCAGATCCTGTCGGTATTGCCTAATTATATCCCGCCCTTGGCTAACACGGTCAACCAGGACAACATCCCACAGGACTTTGAGTACACATTGATCACTGCATACATCCGAAAGGGGATACGTGTGGTTGGAAGCCAGTTGGGATAGATCCCATTTCTAAATAACAATGATTTCAATCTTGGCGACAGAAAGAACTACGCGATGCTCGCACTGCATAGATACCTGATGAAGACAACTGGGAAGAAACCTTGCATAGTCTCCCATCCATGGATAAAGGAGCTCGCGTAGTCCATGATATTGAATTTCATGAATATTCCTCACTTTGACTGACATCAGGAGGTTAACGCTTGCGCTAAACTCCTCTTGTCGTGCTATCATGGAGGATACCTGTGGCTCGACAGGCGTATTACTATGGATTTGGTGCTGATCCATCTGATCACATGACTGAGCATAAAAAGACCTAACCCTCAACAGTTCTACCTAGGGAAGGCTTCGAACCGCTCCCTGGAACAATGCATTAAGGAGGTATATAACAAAGTTGATAAGGGGAAGCGAGGCTATAAGGTAGCCTCTATCCAGGATGGTGTAGTGCACCTAGATTGCCAACTCATAGATGGAAAGCTCGTCAGAAAGAACTGTCCCACGTAGGTTACTGGATTCGTGGTGGACATCACAAGGAAATGCGAGGCGGTGATGAAAATGAACTGGGCGATCTACCTCATCAACGAGCTTGAGAAAGACTGCCACGAAGCACAAGATCAAGGATACGAGTTCCATTTCAGTTGGTTGCTGGTGTTGATTGCATTTATCGCTTGGAAATTGTTGGAAGGAGCAACCTTTCTGGAGATTGAACCATCAGAGCAATTGGCCGCAAGGTTTGCCAACTTATGGTACACGAATGACATGGCCAAGCAGTGGTAGTCAAGCGTAGTGTTCCATGCTTACTACCAGCAACTGAAGGTTACCATAGAATTGATCCCTTGCATGACACAGTGAACCTTCCACCAGTACGAACCACTAGCTAAGTTCCACGCAGATTGAAATTTTATATATATCACTGCACGCGAGGATGAGGGCAAGAAGGAATTGTATTCCTATTACGAGCTTACTGAGGAAGACATGGAGGAGGTCATGAAGGAATGGTTGGTAGAGTTCCTCGTACCGATTGATGATGAAGAAATCTTTGACCCTGATATCATAGGAAGCTCCTTGGTCACTCAGGTTGAGCACGTTGGGATGACAAGTGCAAAGAAGAAGAAGAAAAAGGAGAAAGTGCAGGATGTACAAAATGATGAGGAAGACACCACCTCAAAAGAAAGTGGACTTGGCTCGCCCACAGGTGGAGGAGGAGACGAAGTAAATCAATAAGGAGGAGGGGAAGAAGGATAAAAACAAAGAGAAGGCAAAGTTACACCACCGAAGGATACCCCTAATGAGATAGAAGCATCAAAGAAGAGGAAGGGTTCTCTGTAGAAACCCTCGGCCAGAAAGAAAAACCACACAAGAAAGCCCCAGATGGAGGCCACACTCATGGAGGATGACATCGGTCTAGTCCACGGAGCAATAGAATATGCATCCGAGGACCTCTTATAGAGGTATGGCGTGAAGCAAGAATAGATGTGTGTAAGAGTTGAGAAGGAACTGAAAGAAATTCAATGAGCCATTCAATTGAGCCACGCAATACCTACTGCGCCTTCATCATCGAAGACCGTAGAGTTGGGGGATGAACCAACCCAACTTCAAATACTAGAAGATGCAATAGAGGCTCAACTTCAAAAAGTTAAAGAAGAAAAGGAACATGATACAAATCCTTGAAGAAAGAGAAAGAAGAGATCTTGGAGCAAATACGAGTTGTGCGGTATTGTGTGACCAGCTACTCACAGAGCAGACTACAGTCAAAGAAGTGGTGAGAAGAACACTTTGCACTATGTCAGTCTTGGCATAGTAGGAAAATGAGGTAGTCGAAGTTTAAGTAACGAAGCTTGCTGAGGCCATCCACAATATTCAAGAAAGAGTAACGAAGTTGGAGCTTCAAGCAGTACAAAGAACTTTGGAGGAAGTGCGCGAAAAGAGGGAAGAAGCCTCTAAGAGTGGAGTAGGAAGGATCAGGGCCCTCGCCTCAAAATGAAATCAGTTAAGCAATAGAAGTGCACAAAATCATGAATGCCTCATGAAATATCCATATCTTAGGAAGTTGGAAGTGCAACTACAAAAGGCGCAACAACAGTCACTGACAGTTCAAGCGCAGATGAAGTCACTCACTACAGTCGAGAGAGTGAAGATATCACAAGAACAACACGTGGCCTAGTAGCATATTACTTCCATCTAGGGCATAGTCATGGAGGTTAGACAATGGTTACAACCAGTGCAAGACAAAGCCTGTACGATGTTTGAAGAGATTGAAGGACAAGTCTCGTAGCTAGATCAAGTTGTTGCGACAGTGGAACAATGTCTGGAAGGGCCTATTACTGAGCAAGTACTCCAGGAGCTCACTGAGCAAGAGGCTCAGGTGAAGTAGCAGGTCGAGGTAGCTCGAGCTAAGCTCGAGGCCTTCGAGGCAATGTTTCCGAGATATGAGTGACTCGAGATGAGTCATAGGTGAGTGTTGGGGGTCTATTGGCCCTCGACCAATTTTTGAGGAAACGTTGGTCGGGTTTGACCTCTTTTGGACTTCAACAGGATGGTCGAAGATGGAGTGCCTAGGTGGAGTTGAGATCATGGGATCTCACTTTGGACCCAAGAAGAGGTTCATTAGGGGTTTCGTATTAAGGTTTTGGGATGTCAACCCATGGGTTTACCCATGATTAGGCCTTGTTGTAAGGGATGTAAAAGTATATATAGGAAGGAATGTAATGTAGAGGGTGGTGCTTAGTGCAAGGAATGTAGTATGTAGCTAAGTGCTTAAGTGGCTAAGTGCAAGAGGCAAGTAGTTTTGAGTTTCTTTGTGTAACAAAACCTGTATGTAAGGCTCTGTGCTTGAGAGAGAAGTTGCCTCTATGCCTTGACCTGATATTGGGAAGGTGGATCTAGCACTTAGTGTGTAGATCACTTGTCCAGTGAAAATCTTATCTTTGTGTCTTAGTGCATAGGAGTGAATGGATGTAAGAGATTGAAGACTAATAAAGAAGAATAAGTCGTTGGTGGACGTAGTGCCACACTGGGGTGAACCATGTAAACCTTGTGTTGATGGTTTTCTTTGTGCTTTAATGTTTATGATGTGAATTTTCTTAGTGCATTGAATGTTATGAATGATAGATAGATCCATGAATGTTTAATTCTTTGTATATGTTGAATATGTTAGATCTGACTTATGATGCTAAGTGCAATGTGTATGTTTTCATTATTACTACGCTAAACTGTATTTAGGGTTTGATCTATGATATGAATGAATCAATAAATATTGTTCCTAAGTACCCTGCGAAGTGTTGTAATCATAGATCTATGTCCCATATTGGTTACAAACACCTGATTCCTATGACCCCTCCTGCCTCTACCCTAGGTGAGACTTCTCCTACTTCAAAGGTGTTGCCGAAAGGGCTGGTAGTTAAGATTTTGTTGGTGCGTTGTTGAAGTGTTGAACCCTGGGTCTACCCCCGTGCCAAAAAATAACTCACCTTCCAAGTCTCTTAAATCAAGAGAAATACCATGTATTGCTTCTTCAATATCTTGATTTTTCACGGAATAGTACATTAGCCAACTATCTATGTCATCTTCATTATATTCGAGTATGCCATAAAACGTTTCAACTGATAACCCTTTAAATATCTCATCTTGTTCGTAATTTTTTTTCTTTATTAGGAACATTGAGTTGAGAATTAATTTAGGGTCTTATACTTCATTAGTACCTCCTTCTAGGTCTATTTCTGTGAGCCTCTTGAATATTTCTTCCCTTTTTAGTATGACTTAGCTACAATCTTGAACAATATTATTCAAATTTTTAATCGTTTCCTTCCAGCAAGCATTTAGTTGTTTTATCCGAATTGGGGAAGGAATATCCTCCTCTCTTCTTATTAGTTCCATCATGTTAGAGACTTTGATTCCAAAGGGTAATACATCATCAATGTATAAACCTTCTTCATTCTTAAGATCAACTTGCAAATATTCATGGAAGGCATGTGCCCTCAAGACAAAAGAAACAATATTTTTAGAAACCTCCCATGCCTCTGTTATCAATGCCATTCTCTTCTTAATATTTATTTCTACATAAATCCTAGTTGATGTGATTAGTCTTGAAGATCCTTTCAAATAAACAACATGTGTGGTAGGTTGGGCTATTGAAAAATGAATGGCACGAAGTGGAATAGGCATTAGGGCGTCTTCCAACTCCCTGATCATTTCCTTTAACTTAGTGTTTTCTGCTTCTAGACCACCAATAGAATCATCAAGAGAATCCCCAATTTCTCTGTGAATTTTAGATATTTGGGATGACCACATATATTTTAGGTCAACCTCTGAACGAGATTTCCCCTTCTTATTTTTCTGATCACCTTTTTCTATAATCAATTTTTTAGTTTCCTTGTAAAAAACAACACTTTGGAAAGTAAAGGACTCTTTTTCATTGAAGGTCTCATTCTGAATGATCTCTAATGATGAATTTTGTTGGGCCATATTTCCCGGATGATCAATTGTGGGAAACATTTTCTCAATATCTGCCTCGAGGTCGATGTCTTCAAGAGAGAATCTATTGATGTAATTTTCTATGAGATTTCCTTATTCCTCTCTTTTCTCAGAGGGATCCTATGTGAGTTCTCGATTTTTCCGAGGGGGGGGGGGATTATTCTCTCCTTTGTCTCTTGAAATACTATTGGCAATTCTCCTAGTTGGGTGAGTCATTGGAGCATTGCTCCAGGATGTGATAGTTTTAGGAGTAACAACTGGAGATTGGGTGCTCTTTTCACTCAGACCCTTTCTTTTTTTGTTGTAAAACTCGTTAGTACTAAGTACTATTTCCAAGTTATCAACATTATGTACAGGAGCACCTTGGTTGTTATTTTCTTCTTCATTCAAAATAGTATGAATGAACGAGTTGTTGAATCCTACTGACAACATATGTTCCACTAAGATTTTGTTAGGGTCAAACGCCTTTATGTTTTCAACATACTTCAAATTTACATTGTTGAAGTGATTCACAAACTCATCAATTTTATTTATGTTCCTGAATATGAAATCTCCAATTTTCCATGGCAAGAGGATGAATTTATTTTTCCTGTTTTTCGAGGAAAAATTGCAGCCAGAAATTGTATTGCCTTGCCACTTCCGTAACAAACAATTTATCAGATACATGGTATGGAAGTAAAGAGGGATTTTATTTTGAATAGAAGATCCCGATGACACTGTGATTTTCCATTTGTTTTATCATTCCCTTTTTCTCAAAGAATTTATTAGCTTGGTCAGATATCCTGGGGGTATTTTTACCAAATGACTATCCTTTGAAGGCTGAAACAAAATGAATGTAAACTTTGTCAAAATACAGAGAAGTTTTGTGTCTCCACAATGCTTGATACTACAAGGTAACTGGATCTATTTCACAGTTAACCTTCTTACATATAGTCAATTTTGGAAATTGACAACAATACACTATTGCAATTACTAAATAGGAATCCATAAAGAACTTTTTGTCCCTTTTGTAATGTGATAATTGGGATGAGATTTCAATGGAAATCAATTTTCCTGAGTCAAAGATAGATTGCTATTTAACTATAAAATATAAAATATAAAGAATCATGTGAGAAATGGTGGTGGTGCTTTCCTGACCTGTCAACCTTGTAAACAACCAAGTGATTTCCCAAAAGGGGTTTTTAAAAGAGTCGACCTGAATCTTGGTTATGTATTATGGAACAACTGCAGGATTCTCCAAAAACTCAGGCAAGAGATACAGACCATTGTCATGTTTCTTCAGAAAATCTCTGCAATCCTCTCCTTTGAAGGTAAGTGCTGGCTTAGGGAGCATCAACATATTACGAAAAAATTGCGGTGAAAGGGAAATGGGGGAGTGATATTGGAGTTGTATAATTTGTTAGCTCAACACATACTTCTAAACGCACCACACAACAAGTTATTTGCATTCGAATACCTTAGGAACACACCCTGTGTGAGCAATTACTGATGTCCATATTATGTCTTTTGCGTGGGAGGAGATGAGTAATATAAATACACTATGGACCATTGAAAATTCTGGTCTTCACAACAAAAAATATTCAAAGGATCACCACAAAACTATTGTATAGCTGCTGCCTTAGGTTGACAAGAGTGTTCTTTCAACTGGATGATAACTTGAAATGAATCCTTTAGGAGAGATAACAATAATATAACCTTTGTAAAATCATTCTTTAATGAAATTTAATGCAAAATATCCTTGAGCTCTTCGCTACTAATAACGATCTTAATGGAGCCTACATGATCAATTATTATCATTAAACCACACTAAATGCATATTGGGAAAATCATGAAGATGGCGGGGATGGACAAGAGAAATTTGAAATGGCACTCATGAACCCGTGAACCCACAATTGTGAACGATAAAAAATAAGATAACTGTTGCAAAGCGGTTGGTCAAAATTGGATACATGAGAAATGAAATACTTAGGGGATCATTACCCATGAGAAGTCTAATGTTCATAATGTATATCACGGTCCTTTGGGTGCAAATTGGAGATCATAGAGCTTGGAAGATTAAATCTTGAACACGTGAACCCGTGGTTTCAACAAATGGTTAATTATATTATAATAGGGCAATCGATCGGACTCATGACATAGGAACATGGATGGAAATGAAGACCCGCGAGTCTGCCAACCTGGGAACCCACCAATTTTTGAAATGCGACTAAGTATGGTAATTAGAAAGAGGAAAGAGAAGGTAGAAAATAAAAGGGGAATGAGGGTAGGTATAGAAGAGGGAAAAGAAATGGAAAAAATAAGTTGGAAAAATATTAAATGAAGGGAAATTTTGGAAGCAGGAATTGATATCAACAATTCCCCAGAGGGTCATATTCGAGCAATCTTCTCTTGGATTTTGGGAATAGCATCCAATAATGAGGCGAAATCCTATGCTATTTATAAAGGTCTAAATTTAGCAAAGATATAGAGAATTGAAGATTTATTTATTATTGTATATTACGGGCTCATGCTTAACCAATTCAAGAAGAGATCCCTCACAAACGATATGAAACTTAGAAGTGTCATGGCTAGAGAACTTGTGGAGGCAGAGACATTTCAATCTCTTCAATGTTTTCATGTACTTAGACTCAACAATGTCAAGGATGATTCCTTTACTAACTTGGATACTCAAGACTCCTTGGGATCATTAAGAATAGATGGCCAGGTAGCCTATTAGTTCATTCCCTAATTATGGTCGGGATGGAAAGAAAAATTGGAAATTTTCCCCAAATTGGGCACCCAACAGCTAAGGAAGACATGAAGTATAATAAAAACCTTGCAATGAACACATGTCCAAGGATAGGATTGACAAGTGGAAACAAAATATGGAGCACGTTTTGGATGGTGACGATGTTGGGTGGATTCATCATACATTTAACTCATGCAACTTTGGCCTTAAGAGTAATCTCACACAAGCACTATTCAATGGTTGTCCTTTCCCTGTCAGTTTCACATGTGTTTTCAGGGATTGTGTTAATGGCTCTAGTATGCCTTTGTACCCCTATAGTGTCACTATTCCCTCATAGCACCTCATCCATATTTTGCAATGAAGGTTTTGATTGGAAAGAGTCTTATCACATGACTGAAGTCCACTCTCATTGACATGGAGGAAATAAAAGGTTAATTCATCATCCAGGGTGGTGACCCATCGCATAATTCCAGGAATATACAAAGGATCTTAAATAGGAGGAGATTATTATGAGTTGGGTTGGTGGAGAATTGGACATTTCTATAACTCCAAAGCCTAGAATTGTAATTATGACGGTCGTTTATGGACAATGTTCTCTTTGGAAGCAAATTGGGAAGGCGATCGAGTTGGTATCATGGAAAATAGGAGGTCAAGAGTAACATAATGACGTCGAGAAATCGAAGAGGAAGATCAATAGGCTCTGGTTAACCTGGTCAATTCGCTCCAAATTAGCATACATAATTCCTCTTCTCAATGGAAAACTGCAAAGGATTTACTCATTTATTAGAGATAAGGAAACTAACAATTACAGGACGAAGTGGATGCAATTAGCTTAGAGGTGATGGAGTTGTTCTCCAAGCATGTCTCTATGGCTCCGTCAACTTCTAGTATGGAAATATCTAACGTTGCCTCATCTCCTACTCCACCCAGGAAGATTCTAGATCTAAATTCACCACAGGACTCCTCAGAGGAATCTCAGGATGGGCCTAAGTTAGATAATGCTTAATTTGTATGCCCTGTTTCAGTATTTTGATACTTGGTATTTTATATAGATTGTATATTAGACTTTTTAGTATTTTCGAGTCAGTTACAGGGACTGCAGGTTGGTATATTTTAAAATGTGATAAGCATCAACCCAATTTTGAAGTTTTACATGCTTATTTTGAACTCTGTAAAGACTCTCTTTGTGGCTAGAACACATATTTTTTGAATATAATTTCTACTAGTTA
>JZKD02S1626695.1:282956-344458 GCA_000966675.3 Picea glauca
AAAGGAAGCAACAATGCACATATTATTGGAATAAGAGAACAAAATGTTGCAAGAATCCAGTGGGATTTTAGGACAACCAAATATAACAAATGAAGCTAGAAAATTCTACATGAGGATATATGATGTTCATAGAATTGTTGTAACAAAAAATTAAGACCATGGACAACAAGGTAGACATGATAATGGGGGATAATTTAACTTATGTCTTGTTTTATTAATATATTTCTTAATATTGAGAAATCATCTATATGTTTATCATTTTAAAGCACATGAATGATGGAAGTGCAAGAAATTAGATAACTAGAATGTATATGCACTAGTAAGCATGGTAAGAATTAATGCATGGTGCACACACACACACACATATAATATTTTAGTGCATATGGAAGTTCTTGGGCATATATATATAACATGCATATAGACTAAGATTAGTTTGTTATTATACATGAAATGAAGATGTTATGATGGTTGAATGTGGCTAATGATTAATTGTGTATCTATTAAAAAGGTTGATAGCATGGTTAAATATGTTGATGGTTTTGTTGCATATGATAGTCAATATTACAAGGAAAAAATGAAGACAACAAAATGTTGATCAATAGATTGGTGAAACAAGTATCCGAGCCTCTGTAAGAAACTAAACCGATCGATCTGACCATCGAATATCGATGAGTTCCCTTGGCGAATGGAACTTCTCACCAATTCGGTTGATGCCTGACCATCAAACCATGGGCTATTGGTGGCCCCAATGATTGTAGAAAACTATTCCCCCAATTCCGCTGAACCGATCATCAGTCATCAACCCCTTCTAGGATGATGTGACAACTGCTAATGTGGCATGACATGTGGATGTTGACATGGAATGACATGTCATCCTGAGGTGTCAACTTGTATGACATGGAATGACACATGGATGTTGATGTGGCATGACACATCGTCACCCCATTTCCTTCATTGACCATCAATCAATTCTCTTGAACAATCCAGACAGTTTTTCCAAATTCAATTGACGTTTGACCATTGACCCATTGACGTATCAACTGATCGACCGTTTCTCTTGGTCGAACTTCAAATTCACCAAATCGAATAATGCCCAACCATCATCCCATCTATAACATCCTTCTCTTGCACACACTTGATGTGACTTATTCTTCTAGGACACTTGTGTGCAAGGGATCTGGTTCATTATATGATTGTCTACTTCGCTTATGGATTCTGATGATGAGATTGTGGATTATAATGTTATGTTATGTTATTTATGTATAGACATGTGCTATTGACTGGTTTCTCTTGAGTGTGCATGAATATTGGCAGATTGAGAATGTTGATGGCATCAGTGGACCTCCTTGGACTCCAGATCGAGTCAAGGAGTATACTGTATAAGGTTTGGGTATTTCTATTTAGGCATATGTGACATATGATCGGGTATATTATCATGTTGTTTATGGATCGCTGACATGTTTCATTGATGGATGAAGGATGATGATTGCTTTCTAATCAGACTCACATTAGGAGTAAAGGGGCCATGCATGACAACCATAGATAGTGAGGGAGAGGTGTGGAAACATCCCTGCCACATCCTACTATCACTCTCATCGTGGATCGAACTGTAGGTTAACAATTACCTAGATCGAGAGATACACAATGTCATGAGGGAATACTGAGACAGTCGCTCATGAATGTTCTAAGGGGCACACAATAAGGCAGGGTCCTTAGTCTCTGAAAAGGTCGCCTAATGGAGTATTGACTCCAAGGGTTGGATGTGTACCAAAATCAGTCAAAGGCGAGTGAAACCCTTGGAGCACGTAGTGCACATTGAAGGGAACGTCGCATAAATGAAACATGAACAAAGGAGAGTAGCACCCTTGGAGCACGTAGTGCGTCTTTAAGGGAACGTCACATAAATGAAACAAGAATAAAGGCTAATGGCACCCTTGCAGCACATAGTGTGTCTTGAAGGGCACGTCGCATAAATGGAACACAAATAAAGGCAATTGTCACCCTTGGAGCATGTAGTGCGTTTTGAAGGGAACATCACGATTTTTAACACTGGTGATTCAATGAACCTAGGTGCCTAGAAACCAATATTTTATTTTGATGTGGTCAGCCTTAAAATAAATGTTGTATGAATAAAGTTTATTAATTATAAAATTTCCCTTAAAAAAATGCTAAGACTAGTTGAAATTAAAGCCTAGGTCTAAATAGGGTATGAGGACTAAAAATTAATTAATCAATTAATAAAAGGGGGATGAAGAAAAATGAAATTAAGAATTTAAAGGAGAAATAATTTATCTAATAATTAATTATTTTTTATGCGCAAAGACATACTAATTTGGAACTTAGACAAAAAGGGGAAATTAAATGAAGAAAGGGATGTGGAACATAGAAATGAATCTAGTCTAGAGAACGTTCCTAAATAAAACTCAACTAAGCTTTAAGAAAGGCATCGATCATTAAAGGAAATTGAGGGAATAAAGGGACAAAAAGGAGCATTTTTAGAAAATCTTTTAGGTGGGTGAGGGAAATTGGAAATTAATTTAATTAATTAAATGAATTTTTGGTGCAACTAAGGGATTGGGTGACATGTGTATGGGGGAGAGTTTTTCCTACTTAAAATTTAATAAAAATAATTTAACGTGCAATTGGAAAGTGGTCACTAAGACGATTCTATAAAAGTAATGGTAGAGAAGAGGAATGGATCACAATTGGTATGAGTAAGGTTATGATGCCATATGTTTCTTGAATGGTTTTTCTTGTGGGAGTTGGCATACCCAACTAGAGTAGAGTGTGGTAGCTAGACCTTGCGAGACGACATGGGAGCTATCTTTTCTCTAGTTTGTGTGTGTGGCCCCTTTGCGGCTTGAGGGGATCAGGGGGAAGAAGAGTATCCCTAGTGTTGGCTAGGAGGTGCCAGTGAGGTCTCAACGATTAGTAAGCAGGGAGCTGGATGAAGCACAAGCACGGGACACCAACTTCGGATTCTTTGCCTTAGGTTATAGTACACATGTTCAAAATTTTTCCTTTGTAAAGTAGTTAAAATTTTTGTATGTGGTTTTATACATAGTTGGAATTTGTAATGATTTTCTGGATCTGGATGTGTGTGAAATTAAAGATTCCTTGCTTTTTATTTTGTTGCCAGTACATTTTTCCCCACTATAAATTTCCTTCGAATCTGAACTGGTAAATATGAATGTAAATTAAAAAAAAAAACACAGAAATTTGATTCAACGTTTATTGGAATAATATTTGTATAATAACTCTTTTTTTAGAACTTAAACTCTTCTATACTCATTCTCTTTTAAGTTATATTGTATTGTGCCCACGATTGGTTGGGAAAATGTTACCCACTATGTACCTATGTCTAGTAATGTTGTAGTATTTCTGTGCAGAATTTAAATACCAATGTTAAGTAATGGAGAATCACACTCTGCCGTTATCTCGTTGAGCGACACTATTATCCCAAATCATAACTTTCCCCTTCCCTTGGGCGAATGTTTGGTAACTTCTACTCTCATAGTGATGGTTTTGTTCATAGTGATGGTTTCGTTCAACGGATGCATGCGCCTTCCTTGTGTGAGTGTTGTCATTTTTACCCCTTTTTCTTTACTTTCTCTGTGAAACCCCGCCATGCACCAAATCCAAGCTGGGATCATTTGCGCTCTAGGAGCCCCACCCTCTGCGATTTCTATAAGAAGGATTCATTTGGTCGACCCTTGATGCTGTATGCCCATCCATGTATTGAGCTTGTGCATTCTGAAGGATTAGAACACTACACTTTTCTTTGAGTCTTGCGCTGCCCATAAGCACACCAAACGTTGATCACTGGGGCGAATTTTCCATCAGAGTTTCCCGACAAACCTTGAGTCTCTCACTGTGGTGTTTTTCCCTTAGAGGTTTCCAGAAATTTGAGCTTCGTTTGGTGGTTGGTTTTCCATTCGATTTATTTTTCCCTTAGCAATTTATTTCAAAGATGTTTCTCCCCTTGTTGAGTGTGTCCTCACCTGTAGTTTTCACTCCAATAATTTCGTTTTGTTGCGTAACATTTTCATTTTTGTTGAGTTTTGATATCCAACAAGTAATTGCACCATTTCTAGGATGGATTCCCTAGAGTGTTTCTCTTCGTCCAAAATGGGCGTTTTTCCTGCCAGCAACTCATTGAGACCTGAACCTTCTTAAATGACTGCCAACGATTAGTGACATGAGCTAGTCCTTAATTCATGACAACAATTATAGGTTTCTAAAATAGCTCTTTATTAATTCAAAAATTAAATCCATGTTCACTAATTGTCAGGATAGCTGGAAGTCAGCGTAAAGATCCTCCCTTAATTATTTTACAAGAGCATGTGATTTAGTTGTGAATTTCTCCAATGCTTATTTAAGATGGGGTCTACCTTTTGTTCTTCTTACACCAATGTAAAGTACCTCAAATCCCTCCTTTACTACTTGTTAAATTTTGGGTTCTTTATTTGGGGGCACAGTTAGCTTTAGAATCTTATACTAGTACTAAGGCTTTAGTTTGCCTCTCTTCATGGTCAAATTGTGGTTAGCATCGAAGTTCCTCTATGGATTAAGTAGGAGTGGGTCCCTCTCTAATCCTCTCGATGAAATTATGTCATCTTCGAGTTGAGTGGTTGTTAAACTAATTCCCCTAAAAAGTTTCATATATGAATATGTGAGATAGCTTAAGAATCATTGAACTAATTAATCATGAATTACTAATGATTTTTATTTTGTTTATAGATATGGTTGCACAATGGAAAAGTGGTGTTAATTAATACATTGATCTTCTTTTGGGTGTGTGTAATGAAACTGTAAATCTGCCTCTCCTTACCTAATCCTATAAAAAAACCTCAATATGAAAGTGTTAGCTAAGCTACTTGAGTTCAGATTCGCTTTCTCCCTTAGACTGATGTGTTGTTTTGTTGATAAAGTACTTTGATTTATTGCACCAGGAATCATTAAGTGTTACCCGCTTACAACGAAATAGATTAAAAAAGGGACGAGTTAGGTAGATAACTTCCTCCACACCATGAAACAAACTGATAAATACACGTGCACATTTAAATTATTGACGTATGATGATCATAATAACTAGATTTCTATTTCACCATTTAATGTCATTGATGCATCGTTGGTTTAGAAATTGTAACCCTCGCGCACAATGAATTTGATGTTGATGGGTGATTGTTCATAATTTGTTTTCATGGCATTGTTGAATGAATGTTGATGTAATAAAGAACTAAGTAGTTATATTCTCGGTGCCATGTAATATAGATGTTGTATTGATTGATTTGAAGTTACTTAGACGCCATAAAAATGATGAATTTTACCTTGTGCATTCTATTATGTCATCATATAATGGATTTAGTAATTAGATTTTCTTGCACAAATGGATTGTTGTAATAATGATAGTTATAGATTTTAGACTTCATGTGAAAATGGATTTTTGTAATAAATGATGGTTTTGCGCAATGGCTTTATGTAATAAATGATGTTCTTAGACATTAGTCTTCTAACGCGTAATGAAAATTTATTATTGACGGATGACCATATTCTGTGATTGGGCCTTGCACCTTGAATTTAATATGGTCTATTATGTGTTATGGGAATGATTACTCCTTTTCCTTAATTAATTGATGTTTAGGATTAATGGATTGATGAGATCGATGATCATAGACTATGTTTTAGCTAGTTGCTTAGATTGATTGTGTTAGGGGGCATGTAGACACCTTCTTGTTCCTCAGAACAGTCGCCAGCCCTGAGACCTTAAATGGTTAAAATCAATTGGAACCTAGGATTGAGCATTGCTTATGTGTCCTGGAGGTCCTATCCTTGCAGGGTAGGTTGGGTGGGTAGTATATTATGTGATTCTTTTGATTATATTTATGATCCTTATGATTCGTTGTGTTATCTTATGTTTTCTTGGTGTTATCTGATGATGGTCCTTATGATATGCATTGAACATTTAAGATTTGTACAGTTATGCGTTGTTATTAATTATAGAGTGCGATGATTTCAGGATGATAATTAATGTGTTAATACATTGATATGCATGTCATGGTTCATGATGATGATGTGTCGGCATTGTGTCATAAATGATTATTAATGCATAATATTGTTTCATTAATATATGTGAATGACGTGTTGATGATGTTTCCATTACATGTGATGTGTATTTTCTAACACAAAAGAAAAAAAAATTGTCTATTGTATGACGCTTGTTGTTAAATGACGAGGTCATTACATGTGGTATAAGAGTGGGTTCAACCCCGTGATTGGGATCTTTACGCCTTCCTCTGTATCAACACTTAATTATAATTTATCAGTAACTAATTTGAATTGTATTTGTGTAGGTATTCATGCTTAGGGGACGTCGTGGAGGCAAACGACGTTGTGCTAGGGGACGAGGTACGGCACCTCCAATACCATCTATGCTAGAGGGGTCTAACCCCCAAGGAGAAGAACAAGTTGTCGGACATGAAAATATAGTTATGGGGGATGTGGTTTTTTTGATGAGGTCCTTTTAGAGGATGTTAGAGGCCACAATTAGTAATTTAGATAGAGATGAGGCCAGGGCACCAGTACCTCGTAAGGGTCCACTATGTGCCCCAACCGGTACTAGTAGCTTTCACTGATAACTCGAGAAGGTTAAGTTTCCTGAGTTATTTTGTGCCACGGACGATGCATTCATCGAGGTATGGTTGGATAATATGGTGATGTTCTTTTCACTTCATGACTATACCTCCAACATGAAGCTCTAAATGACGATCTTTTAGCTGAAGGGGAGTGCTCTGCTATGGTGGAAGACGCTCATGCCACAACTAAACATGGTCATCGAAGACGTGTCATGGGAAGTTTTCGAGGATAGGTTCCAGGAGAGGTATCTATTAGAGAAATTCATTGAGAATCATCTTAATGAGTTCAACGGCTTATGATGGGGTGGTCGTACGGTGCCCAAGTATGAGATACACTTCATGGAGATGCTTAAGTATGCTCCACATTTGAAAACTGAAAAGCTTAAGGTCAAGAAGTTCGTGTTCGAACTTAACATCATCATTCATGCTAAGGTGAGGATATTAATGCCTTAGAATTTTCACGATGTTATTGAGAAGGCCCTCATAGATAAGGAAGAGATGATCAATGAGGGTCAGAGAAGGACTCCTGTGAGATAGATGGGACATGCGACATTTGGTGCACAATAGCATTAGACACCAGCTATACATCCACCAGGGTATCAAGGCACTCCTAGAGGATCCACATTCATGACACGACGATGACTGGCGCCTCAACAATGAAATCCCTACAGAGGACCACAACACCAACAACAACGTCATCTGCAGTAGTAGTAGTTCCGACTTGTTCAATAGAACAAACTAGCATTCGAGGCTAGTGGGCCATTGGGTTCTACTTTGAGGACCAGGATTATTCGACCGAAGACTGGATGTTAGACATGTGGAGAGCCACATTACTAGTGTGACTATCTAGTTTAGAGGGCTAGAGAAGTCGGGTTAGCCAAGCACACTACCATAGCAGATTTGGGCAAGGCCCATCTGATTCATGCAACCGTGAATAACCCCCAGGATGAGCATCAATATAATTTCCTGGAGACGTCAGGTACCATCACTGACTAGAAATTTAGTATTTTGATAGATCTAGGTGCTACAAAGATTTTTATTTTTGATGAAGCACTAAAAAGAATTAAGGTAAATCCAGTTGAACAAGACGAGTTTAGCTACGTGGAAATGGATTTGGGAGACAAACAAAAGGTTGGAAGAAATGTTACATACTGTAGCCTTAAACTGGGATATTTTATCACGAAGACCAACCTGTACATCATGATCTTAGGATATTATGATGTCACGATCAGTATGGATTGGTTGGAATCTCAGGAGGCGATACTCAACTATAAGAAGAAATGGTTGAGTTTGGTCGATGATGAGGGACATAGACGAGTGATTGTAGGAAGAAAGGAGGGAATTTACCTAAGGTTCATCTCCTCCCTACAACTATAGAAGAGCATGTGCAAGGGATGCAAGCTATATGAAATCCTTGTGTTGAATGAAAAGGGTGTGGTGGAAGGACTAGAAAACCTTCCGGTAGTATGAGAATTTGTTGACGTATTCTCATAAGGTTTACCAAGTTTTCAACCTGAGAGGGAATTGGAATTTACCATTGACCTAAAACCTAGGACTGAGCTGATAGAAATAATGTCTTATCGAATGGTGGCCCCTAAGTTACAGGAGTTGAAAATGCAACTGAAGGAGTTGTTGGACCTAGTACTTATACGTCCAAGTGTGTCACCTTGGGGTGCACCTATTATTTTCATATGGAAGAAGGATGGGTTGTAAAGAATCTTCATTGACTACCGTCAATTTAACAAGGCAATGATGAAGAACCAATATTCGTTGTCAAGAATAGACAATTTTTTTGATCAGATGAAAGGTGCGACGATGTTTTTGAAGATCAAATTGAGATCAGGGCATCACCAGTTACATATCGAAGAGGAAGACATTCCTAAGACCTCATTTAAGATGAGGTTTGGACATTACGAGTTTTTTGTTTTACCGTTTGGATTGACAAATGCCCTAGGGGTATTCATGAGATTGATGAATGGGGTTGTTGTAACCTAGGTATGCACCCCTGCCATTTTCCATCCTTTACCCTATACATCCATCAATGGTTAGTTTTGTGGTTTCTTTATTATCTTATTCTCCATTATTCCATCACTCATCTTCATGTCCCCTGCTCGTCTTTACTTATTTTGCACCCTCTTTTTCGCTTTCTTGGTGGGTGATTTCATGTTCTGGTTTGAGTTTGAAATACCTACCATCATATTTTCCACTAATTTTGCATGCAGTAGGTCCACCAATTCTTTTGTGTGCTCAGAAGATGTCCAGGTCCAACAAGCCCTTTATAAGCTCAGTAAGCTTCCGTAGAAAAAGGCAACAAATCAAAGTAGTCCATTTCAGCCATCCAAACTTGCGATTGGTTCAAATCTTCCGAAGTGTCCAGATGTTGAAGTGTCAAAGACTCCAAATCTTCAAAGTGCGGAGCCCCAAAATTCCAAAGCATCGAAGTGTTCCCTCACTTCCATGTCACCTCGTGAATTAGTTAATTCAGGTGGTTTTACTTCAAGACAAGAACGCAACCCCAAAATGTCGAAATGTCACTGACATGTGGCATTCATCTAGCACTGACATGTGGTAGATGTCAGTCAAGACACGTGGAACCCATTTTTGACACATTTGGGGCTAACAGATGCATTACTTCAAGTGACATGTGTCACCCTACTTTCTGTGAAACGTCAACAGTTGACTTCATTTCTTGCCACGTCAACTTCGGTAGATATTACTCTCAGAGATTTCTATCAAGAACAAGTGCAAGATCCCAAATCCTAGAGAGAAGGAATCTCGAA
The DNA here is from genome assembly GCA_000966675.3 of Picea glauca. Classification (NCBI taxonomy): domain Eukaryota; kingdom Viridiplantae; phylum Streptophyta; class Pinopsida; order Pinales; family Pinaceae; genus Picea; species Picea glauca. Next base: position 292,372 of record JZKD02S1626695.1, read on the forward strand.
GTCCCGAAATGATGAAGGTTAAAGGTAATATTGGGTTAATAAGTGATTAGTGTTGGGTAACGAATTTAGGGGTTTTGTCCTTTGAAGGATATGCATCCTCTATGCTTTGAAACCTCTGAATGCTGAAATTCCGAGGTGTCTCACCCGCATTTATTGCATATTTGAAAGTTTTAAAAGGGGACGCCAAACTAGGAGTAGGGAAACTACACGTCCAGACTCTAGAAAAGTGCAACACGACTTGCCTCTGTCCTCAAAGAGATAAGTGGGGGAAAGACACGACCACACTTTCAGTTTTCTCCAATGGCCTCCAACAAATCGCGTACATGAAAATATCAATACAAGACTCAATTATGTTACTCTGACCTAGTTTTTGTCAAAGACCTAGTGCAATTCAACTTATATATGAGTCTGGTCTACCATCAACAACAATTTTTAGTTATTTAAGTTGAGACATTTCAGGTTAATGCATAATTAGTGATCATTCGTGTTTGATATGAATCATGTCTCTTTTAATTAAGTTATGTTTGAAGTATGCATCACTACACTCCAATAGTGTCATAGTTAAGTTAATAAGTTGTTCACAACTGGGAACACAGAGTGAAGCCTCAGTCCTAGATGGACGAGACCCTTTGCAACTCTAATAAATAAGCAGTTTTTGTATGCTTTAGAGGTTTAATTTTTGGAGAAGAATAGAAGCAACAAAAGGGCTAGACCTGCGCAGTTGACTGTAAAGTTCTCTACCTAGTGAATATATGTTGATGACAATTGTGTTCTCTTACTCAAATATTTATGTGTTTAATCTTGGCTTGAATGAAAATCTGCGATGTGTGTAGATGTACATTTCCTTATTCTTTCAGCCATTGTTTTAGTACATCTTTTTTTTTATTATGCAACCTGTTATACAACTATTATTTAGCAAAAGACCTACTATTCGACAACCTGTTGAATGATTTTCATTTAGATATTTTCCTAAGTCTTAAAATATTATTTTAAGTCTTTATTCTCACATAGCAAGTGATTCATTGCATTTCTTGTTGTTGTTTCTTGTGTTTGTGTTTTCATATCCCCAATTGTTCATTAATATCCATACCATTGGAAAAGGAGAGACTACTCTTATACTGTGTGGCATGTCCAACTATATTACCATATTGAAAAACCTATCCTTAAGTGGACCAACAAAACCAACTTATCAAAAAAAACCAATCATTATAAACTTGAGGTGGCCTAGATCTTCCCTTTAGGAGTCAGGTGCAGACTTTAGGACCAACATCTTTATGGGACCGTTGTTGGGGAATGGAGTAATGAAATATATTTCCAAGGGAAAATGACATTGAATATATTTTACCTTTGATGGTGAACAAAGATCAGACATAGACAGACTGCCATCTTTCACCTGGTGACTTCACTGAGTAGAATTTACCAAAGAAATATTGGTTCCCAGAAAAGGACTCAAAAGATCCAAATATGAACACATCAAATCCATAAAGGCTCACCCCAACCCTAAGAAGGACATAGTAGTCTCTGAGCCAGAAAGGAAACTAAGAAAATCCACCATAGCTTAGAGATATACCTCCCCCCTCAAGGGTAAAGTTGTTCCCAAAGAGTCTACTTCTCTTAATAATCACAAGCAGTTAGAATTTACTAGCCCTGAGAATCACAATTCCAAGGAACCTCCGAAATATTCAACTTCTGACTCTACTTCATCATCCAGTTCAACATCCACCCTTCTAGCCCCCATAAATATTCATATTCCTATTTCAAAAGCAATGGTTGTTAACAACATGGATGCCATAATTGTTGCCAGATATGCACCCCTAGTTTTTCCTGTAGGATTACATGCACTTCCAACCACAAATTTCATGAAATATTTACCAAGATATAATGGGGAAGGTGATTTCAATGTTGAGGAACATCTAGTAGCCTTCTACAGTTTTGGAGACAACTTTAACATTGACTATGTAGATGTGTGGATGAGGTTATTTGTGCAAAGTTTGGATGGGGAATTAAGGAAATGGTTCCAGGTTCTTCCTCTAGCTTCTAGCGCAGATATTGGGGCGTTAGATGAAGCTTTCATAAAGAAATGGGGAGATAGGAGAGAAAATCTATACTACATCACTAAGTTTGGGGATCTAAGGAGAAATAATGGTTAATCTATTTTAGACTTCACCAAGAGATTCAATAATATTTATGGTAGAATCCCAGATGAGATCAAACCAATTGAAGCCTCTGCCAATATCCCTTATTCCAATGCATTTGATGCAGATTTCTCCCTTCTGTTGAGGGAGAGAAGACCCACCACCTTGTTTTCCATGCATGAATCATCCATTGAGGTTGAATCCAATATATTGGCATCAAACAGGTTAAAGACCAGATCTGATAAAGAAAAAAAGAGACAAAAATAAGATTCCCTTACCTCCTCTAACCCAACCCTGTTTGATACCAAACTTGATGAAATGACCAAAACTTTGAAGGCTTTGACATTTGAAGTAGATAAGATGAAATGAGAATCTAAACAACCAAAAAAAGATTTTCAAGGGGCTGGAAATATAAATCCAAACCATGTTATAAGGTCTAATGATTCCCCTCGGATAATGCAGAGAGAAAGGAGGAATTCCGATGATCAAAAGGTAGCGCCTCCTTTCCAAGACCATCATATTGAAGAGGTAGATGTAGACAACGATGTTGTAGATGATACTGTTGTTGTACTTTTCAATGAAGAATATTTTTATACCAATCACTTAAGACAACAATAATATGAGGTATCCAAACTCTCAAATCAGTTTGGTGATCAGATAGGGGAAGAGGGATTTATTCAAGGCCAACCCCAGAAGAAATATGATTTGAGGCTTAGAGCTGGGGCTCCCAAAAATACTACCCTTGATCAAAACAAACATGATGAAGTTCCTCCCAAGACAAATCCAAGTAAAGGTATGTCATCTAAAGCTCAACAACTTCCCCTATCTAAGTCTGTAGTCCCTGAAACAAAGGATGTTGATAAGACACCAACCTTTTTAAGCCTAGAGCATGAGTTGAGCAAGATCAATATCCCTATGCCTTTGACCGAATTGATGAAGAATGAGCCTTTCAAAAAATCCATCATGAAATTTATGTAGCCAACTACTTCTATTGTATATTCTAATGTAATTAGTCTACAGGATGAGAACCCAGCCATTACTGTGGGTCCACACATTGAGGATGGCTCTGATGCTTCTCCACCATTCTATATATCCTTAAATTTCCATGATAAGATCCTACATAATTGTCTTATGGACTCATGAGCCTCGCACAATGTTATGCCCAAGGTTGTTATGGAAGAACTAGGTCTTGAGATCACCAAATCCTACCAAGACCTGTACTCCTTTGATTGTAAGAAAGTAAAATGTCTCGTACTTATAAAAGATATGGTGGTTTCTTTGGCACAATTGCTAATGAAGAGTGTAGTGATGGACATTGTTGTGGTTAACATTCCCTCGAAGTTTGGTATGCTCTTATCCAAGACTTGCACTAAGAAGGTTGGAGGATCATTATAAATGGACCTCACTTATGCCATCATCCATGTGTTTGTAGGGGAACATAGGAGGCTATACATAGAGGTAATATTATCCTATATCATCAGTGACCATCCAAACCCAAGCAATCACCCAATTTATGTTGTTGAGGGTGAGATCGGCTCATCTATTTTTCATTTAAATGATGATGAACCCGAAATATCAATTGGCCAACGCAAAGATCAACCATTGACAAATCAACTAAACAAAGTATGGGAGATGTATTTTGATGGATCTTCATCAAAGGAAGGATCCAGGGTAGGTATACTCCTCATTTCCCCCTCACAAGACTTAATAACACTCTCTTATAATATGGAGTTTGAAACTACTAATAATATAGCTGAATATGAAGCTCTGGTGCCGGGATTGAGGGCTGCCAAAGACATGGCCATTGACCGTTTATCAGTTTTTGGTGATTCTGAGTTAATCATCAATCAATTCAAGAACATCTATCAAGCTAGAAAACAAAGGCTCAAGCAATACATAAATGAGGTATGGGACCTGATTGACAATTTCTTTCTAGCATTTAACATATCCTTCATTCCTAGAGAGGAGAATCAGAAGGCATATTCTTTGGCCTTAGATGCCAGTATTTTGGACCTCCTGTTGGTACAAATATTAAATATCAAGTGGAAATTAGACATAGGACAAACATACAAGACAACATAAAGCACTGACAAGTTATTAGTGATGATCTAGAGATATAGATATTTCTACACACCATTGATGAATTCTTCAATATCTCAATCGACCAAGAAAGACAAGAAAGTGAAAATAATGAATTAGAAAATACACAAACATATCATCTGCTAAAGACACTAACTGGCCAAAATATTGTGGAGTTGAAAACCAATCACATTCCAAGAGGACTAGTGCACTGGAAAGGTTTTTTGACAGTAATGATGTTTCCAGAGGATCTTCCATGAAGAAGCAATAAGAAGAGGTAACATATTGCAATATTGGGACCACTGAGAATCCCAAAATCATCAAACTATCCAAAGCATTAGCTGCAGAACAAAGGGACAGATATGTCAGTCTCATAAAAAAATTTGTTGATACTTTTGCATGGTCGTATGAGGATTTAAAGACATTTGACACTGACATTATCCAGCACAAGATCCCTCTAAAGGTTGGCTCCAAGCCATTCGAACAGAAGATTCGGAAATTTAATCCCATGATGATGTCCATAATTGAGAAAGAGACGAAACAAATGTTGGATGCAAGGATTATTGTACCATTGAGGTACTCAAACTGGGTGGCCAAATTGGTACCGATGAGGAAGAAAAACAGGGAGATACGCTTGTGTGTTGATTTCTGAAACCTCAAGAAGTGTTCTCTAAAAGAAAATTACCCCCTTCCCAAGATGGATCATATTTTACAGAGGGTGGTAGGTGCCCACAATATTTACTTGTTAGATGGATACTCTGGTTATAACCAGATAGCGGTGTGTGAAGAAGACAAAGAAAAAACAACATTCACCACCCCATGGGGAACATTAATGTATGAAAATATGGATTTTGGGATGATGAACGCAGGGGCCACTTTTTAGAGGGCCATGGAGATAGCGTTCGTGGGGGAAAAAGACAAATTTATTATTATATATTTGGATGACACCACCATTTTCTCCAAGTCTGATGATGAACATTTACAACATCTGGAGCATGTTTTTCAGAAATGAAGGAGATACATAATATCTTTGAATCCTAGGAAGTCCCACTTTTCCATGCCAGAAGGAAAGATTTTGGGCCACATCATATCAACACGATGTATAAAAATTGATTCGAATCGATTTTATGCCATTCAAGAGATTGAAATCCACAGAAATAAAAAGGCTATCCAATCTTTCATTGGCAAGATAAACTTCCTAAGGAGCTTTGTGCTAAATTTCGTCGAAATCTTGAAGCCTATCACTAACATTTTGAAGAAAGATGTTGTGATAAAATGGTCACTAGAGGAAATTTATCATTCCAAAGGATCAAACAGGCTTTAGTTGAAGCCCCTATATTAGACAACCCTGACTATGCCAAAGATTTCTTCATCTTCTCTTTCACTTCTGAGGAGACCAATGTAGCTGTACTACTGTAGAAAAATGGAGAAGGACATGAACAACCCATATCCTTTTTTAGCAATGATCTATGAGATGCTGAGATGAAGTATGATATATTAGAAAATAAGGCTTATGCACTGGTTAAATCACTCAAGGTGTTCAAGGTATATGTGTTACAGTCTAGCACAACAACCTTTATCCTAACAACAATGTCAAAGATATTTTGGTCCATCCAGACAATGAGGGGAAAAGAGGGAAGTGGATTGTCAAACTATTAGAGTATGACCTACACACAAAACCCACCAAGATGATCAAGGGACAAGGAATTGCCAATTTGTTATCAGGATCAAACTGTAAGGTGATAGAATTACATAAAATTTTCACCCAATCAGATGCACCCATCATACATCCTGGATGAGACATCATGTAGGTATTTGAAAATTACTTCTCTTCAACTTTGTATAGAAACATTATTTATTTTCTACAACATATTGAATTTCCACCAGAAATGAAGAAGAAAAAGGCCAGGTCTCTCAAATTGAAGGCTATCAAATTATGCATTTCAAACCAGAACTTGTATTGGAGGGATCTTGCTGGAATCCTATTAAAATGCCTTGATGAAAATGATGCCAAAAAAGTCACAACAAAAATGCATAGAGGAGTATGCGGAGGACACCAACATTGGAAGAGCACATCTCTCAAGATCCGAAGGGAAGGATACTACTGGCCCACCCTTTTATCTGATGTATTTACTATTTTTAGGGCCTGCAATGAATGTCAAAAGTTTGCAGGAAAAAATAAGTTACTATCACTACCCGTAAAGCCTATCACTGCTAGTGGTCGTTTCAGCAATGGGGGTTAGAATTTGTAGGTGAGATAAATCCACCCTCCAATATGAAACACAAGTGGATCCTCACTGCCACTGACTATTTCACCAAGTGGATTGAGGTTGTGCCCACTAGGAATGCCACTGACAAGGTCATCATGAATTTCCTAGAAACCAATATTTTCACCATATTTGGCTGCCCCAACAAGCTTATAACGGACAATGCCCAAACATTCAAGTCCAAAGCCATGATTGACTTATGTGGAATTAATAACATTTCCTTGACACATTCCATGCCCTATTACCCTCAGGGGAATGGTCTGGCATAGTCATCAAACAAAACTATCATCAGGATTATCAAGAAGTTATTGACCGAAAACAAGAAGTCCTAGGACTCTAAACTCAAATATGCTTTGTGGTTCGACATAAAAAACACCAAAAAGTCTCTGGGAACCTCGCCATTTCAGCTTGTATATGGTGTAGATGTTGTCTTTGTTTATATTATGGTAGCTTCGGGAGGTATGAACCTCCATTGTGACATTTGACAAGATTAGAATGTTCCAGAAGAAAGAAAAGAAGTGAACATAACCCTAGAAAATATGTTGGTTGAGAGAGATAATTAATATGAATTAATTAGTACCCAGAATGAGAAGTCGGCCCAGGTAGTATTCCAGGATTACTATAAATACAGGGCACCAGTCTTTCATTTTACACACTTCTCAAAAATGTAGACAGACACTTGTGCACATTGCAGTCTGGTAGTCTTGTGCCCAAGTTCTGGAGAAGGTGCTGCCGCCAGTTCTGAAGCCTATTGCTTCTATCTTATGGGTTGGAATCTATGATCAAATTTGGTTACTTCTTTCTTGGTGCATTATCCTTGCTTGGATATTGGATTGCTACTAGGATTCTTCTCTCTGTCAAGGTCAAGGTGCTCGGAGGGTGGCTTCGGTCTATGGTTGGGTGACAATAGTGATATTGTCAATGGTAAAATGAGCACATTATAACAGGTTATGGGCCCACACCTCCTTCACTCAGTCTAACCACTGGAAGGAACCATATCCATCAGAATATTAATATCACTAAAGAACTACCTCTAGGGTTACTAGCAGGAGCAACTTCCAAGACACCGTCGCTAGGGTTACTAGTAGGAGGAGTTGCAGAAAACCTAAAACCCCGATCCAACACCTTGTGATGGAACATCTCTTTCAAGAAGAAGGTATTCAAGTGCACCTTAGTCCATCACATCTCTTGGAACTTTCAGAAGGTAGAAAATTCAAAGTTGAAGTTTTGGATCAAGGCATGACCAGTCACCAGTCAAGTGAAGACATGAGTGAAAAGACTAGTTACCTACACTACTCAGCACTCACAGGAACGATTGAAGACAACATGTGGATAATTAATAGTGGAGATTCTAGGCATATGAAGGGAGATCAAGACAGAATCTCAAGTATAAATGAGAAGAAGACATTGTACAAGGTAGAGCTTGGAGACAAAAGCACTTACCTAGTTAAAGGATTTGGACAAGCCTCCGTCAAGTTGAAAACAAGTAACAATGTTCATTTGAGAAATGTCTTATATGTACCTGGTTTAAAAAATAATCTTGTATCCATATCTTGCCTAGAAGACAAAGGAAATAGAATAGCTTTCATAGATGGAAAAGTGTTATCTTGGCATAAAGACTCTAGCATAAAGAATGCTAGGGTTATTGGAAGCTGTGAAGGAAATCTATATAGACTACTAGAACAAAATGAAGAGGCTCTTGTACATGATGAAGTCAATCCAAATGAACTTTGGCACATAAGGTACGCTCATATTAACTATCAAGCATTACTTTTTCTAAAAAATATGGTTGAAGGAATACCAGAATTGCAGTCTACACATGAAGAAATTTGCAAGAGATGTGCTCTTGGAAAGAATGTCAAGAAACCATTTCCAAGCAGCAAAAATAGATCTAAGGAGATTCTAGATCTAATACACTCAGATGTTTGCAGTCTGATGCCAGTCAAATCTCTAGGAGGTTCTCTTTACTACGTAATCTTCATAGATGATTATTCAAGAAAAACTTGGTTATATCTTCTGAAGACAAAGGACAAAGTATTCAACAAGTTTCAAGAATTCAAAGTAGAGATAGAGAACCTCACGAACAAGAAAATCAAGACCTCAAGAATAGATAATGGAGGAGAATACACATCAAAGGAATTCGTTGCATTCTATAAATCACCGGGGATTAGGAGGGAGCTGATTGTTCCTCATAATCCTCAACAAAATGGTGTAGCAGAAAGAAAGAACATATCTATTGAGGAAACCATGAAGGCACTACTAAACAGTCAAGGTTTATCGATTTATGTATGTCCAGAATAGAATTCCTCACCACATACTGAAGGACATGACTCCAGAAGAATCCTTCTCAGGTAAGAAACCTAATGTGGAAAACCTAAGAATCTTTGGATGTACTGTTTACTCTGACATTCCCAAGGACAAAAGGAATAAATTAGAACCCTCGAGAAATAAGCGCATATTCATGGGATATAGGGAATCATCCAAGGCTTATAGAATTTTTATTCCAGAACAACATAATATTGAAGTCAGCAGAGACATGACCTTCAATGAAAAGATGGATTTCAAGAAATCCATAGAAGAAACTATAGAATAAGAAGATCATGAAGATCCTATTGAAGAAAGCACAGAAAACCAGAATGATGAAAAGGAACAACCTGATCATCCTATGCAACCATGTGAGACCATTGATTCAGACACCATACCTAAGACCAAGAAATGACCATCTTGGCTTGAAGATACCTTAAAAGAAGTAGAAAGACTCAAGGCCCCAAATGGGACATTTAGAAAAAGTAAGAATCCTAAAAGGTTCTCAAGCTATGCAACATCTATGAAAAAGCTTCTAGATGAAGAACCTACCATGTTTGAAGAAGAATTTCAAAAGAAACAATGGAAAGAAGCTATGACGGAAGAACACCAATCCATCATGAAAAATGATGTATGGTAAATTGTGCCTAGACCTAAACAAAAATCAATGGTAACCTCAAAATTGGTATATAAGATAAAAAATACAGCAAACGGAATCGTGGATAAATATAAAGAAAGGTTAGTAGCTAGAGGGTTCTCTCAGAAGGAGGGAGAAGACTATGATGAAATATTTTCTCCGCTTTCTAGATATACTTCCATTAGAGCTATCATATCTCTTGCCGCTTCCATGGGATGGAGTTTACATTAGATGGATGTAAAAAAAACTTTCCTCAATGGAGTAATCGAAGAAGAAGTATATATTGAACAACATCAAGGGTTTGAATTACATTCCAGAGACACTCATGTTTGCAGACTAAAGAAATCCTTATATGGACTCAATCAAGCTCCAAGAGCTTGGTATGCCTGAATAGAAAACTATCTAATGCGACTTGGTTTCTCAGAAAGTCATGCAGATCCAAACCTTTACTACAAAGTCATGAACAATGCACCTGTGATTCTACTACTATATGTTGACGATCTATTCCTAATAGGTGAAGAGTCTCTCATCATCCAATGCAAAAAGGAACTAGCTTCTGAGTTTGATATGAAATATCTTGGTCTCATGCATTATTACTTGGGACTAGAAGTATGGCAGAAGCATGGTGAAGTATTCCTTGGACAGGAAAAGTATGCAATAAATATTCTCCAAGAGTTTGGAAAGATGGATTGAAAATCCATGGACACTCCTATGACTACAAACATAAGAAAAGTAAGAGATTCAGATTCTGATCCAATAGATCCATCACTATATCGACAATTGATTAGGTCATTGATGTATTTGGTAAATACTCGACCAAACATTTGCTTTGTCGTGAACAAACTGAGCCAGTTCCAAGGGGAACCTAGACATGAGCATTGGATAGTTGCAAATCATGTTCTAAGATATATTCGTGGGACAATAAACTATGGTCTAAGATATAACGCATCCATTGATATATAGCTTCATGGATTCACAGATTCGGATTGGGCATGAAGTGCATAAGACAGAAAGAGTACTTTAGGGATGTATTTCATCTTGGGCTCTGCTATCATATCTTCAGGCAACAGGAAATAGAAGTCTGTCGCACTCAACACAACAAAAGAAGAATATTTCACAGCATGTGAGGCATGCATAGAGGCAATATGGCTGAGAAAGATAATCTCTGATTTATTTGATCAGGTTCTAGATTCAACCATAATACATTGTGACAATCAGAGTTGTATAAGGCTACCAGAACACCCAATGTTTCATGAATTATTGAAACATATTGAGATAAAACACTACTTTATTCGAGATAAATTCCAGGAAGGAGAAGTAAAGCTCCAGTATATCCCCACAGATGAGCAGAAAATAGATATCCTGACAAATCCTCTGTCTAGAATAAATTTTGCATATTTTCGAGACAAATAGGGGATCGTGGAAATAACTACCTTAGTCGAAAGGGAAGAAATGAATCTCCAGGTTGGGAGGGATCACTGAAATTTTATTGAATTAAGGACAGTCATTTTCAAGTTTGAAAAATGGTCCATGTTGGGCAGTTCCTTTCCAGATTCGGAAAGTGGTTTGATATTTCTGATGGGTATGCATTTTCCAGTTCAGAAAATGGTCCAGATCGAATGGTCATTTTTGTAATGAAAATGGTTCGATGGATTGCTGATGTACCATAAACAACTATTTCCCATTGTGGTTAACATGGGGAATGGTCTAGGGAAGTCTCTCTTCTTGAGGGTTACTCAAGAAGACTGGCCCACCTCACTGGACAACAATTTCCCATTGTGGTTAACATGGGGAATGGTTTGTTTTGGAGGTTGGTGTAAGACAGTCATTCCTTAGGGCAGATTCATTCTCTCCAAGTTTCACTTTGTTTAGTGCCAGAGGAATGGCCCAGGGCGGGGAATGGTCCAGGTTCAACAATCAGGGACAATCATTCCTTAGGGCAGACTCATTCTCTCCAGGTTGCACTTTGTTTAGTGTTGGAGGAATGGCCCAGGGTGGGGAATGGTCCAGGCTCAAAAATCAGGACAATTATTATTCCTTGCTTGAGAAGAATAGTCCAGATAGCCCATCATTGATGTTCTACTATGAGGGTAGATGCTCTTTCACATCTCATAGATGTGAGTGAAAGAATGGCCCAGACGATTCAGTTTATATCATAACAATATTTTCTGTGCAGGTTGATATTAGATGATTGTTATGGAGATTGCATGTCTCTAGATAGTAGAGATATTCTACTATGGTGGATGTGTTCCACTATTTGTGACTATGTGTCACAAATTGAGTAGTTGTGTACTACCATGGATAAACACAATTGTGTTCTATTAATTGATATTGTACCTGTTGTCATGGAAATTATCGATTTGGATAATAATGATGGTGCTCATGATGCTACAAGTTGAATGGTTTGTTTGTGCTCAAGACCATTATCAGTTATACCTCCCTAGATAGGATGTTGATACTATGGTAGCTTCGAGAGGTATGAACCTCCATTGTGACCTTTGACAAGATTAGAATGTTTCGTAAGAAATAAAATAAGTGAACATAACCCTAGAAAAGATGTCGGCTGAGAGAGATAATTAATATGAATTAATTAATACCTAGAATGAGAAGTCAGCTCAGACAGTTTTCCATGATTACTATAAATACAGGGTGTTTGTCTTTCATTTGACACACTTCTCAGAATTGTAGACATGCATTTGTGCGCACTATAGTTTGGCAGTCTTGGGCGCAAGTTCTGGAGAAGGAATTGTCGCCGGTTCTGAAGCCTATTGATTCTATATTTTGGGTTGGACTCTCTGGTCAAGTTTGGTTACTTCTTTCTTGGTGCATTATCCTTGCTTGGATATTGGATTGCTACCAGGATTCTCCTCTCTGTCAAGGTCAAGGTGCTAAGAGGGTGGCTTTGGCCTATGGTTGGGTGATAGTAGTGATATTGTCAATGGTAAAGAGAGCACATTCTAACAGTCTTTCCCACCCATCTTGGCATGCCAGTCCTAAAATTCTTACAGGAAGAGATTGAGGAGACAAATGAAATCCAAAGGAGAATCTTCCAGATTATAGAGGTTCAACAAAAGAGAGAAGCATTGGATCAGATGACCAAAGCATACCAAAGAAAGATCAAATCAACCTTTGACAAGAAAACCAAGAAAGAGATCTCTCAAGAAGGTGACATGTTTTTGAGGTGGGATGCCAGAAGGGATGAAAAGTCCAAGAATGATAAGTTCTATAACCTATGGCTTGGCCCTTTTAAGGTGGTTAAAGTTTTGGACAAGAATACATTTATCTTGCACAATCTAGATGATGCATAGATCTTCAGAGGCCTAGTAAATGGGTGCTTCCTGAAACACTATTTTTTTAAAGGATGAGGGAAGGTCCCTCTTGTACCATAGATTCTTTCCTTTTATTTTTTTCATCTGAATAGTTAGTTGTGTGTAAATAAAGACTCCATAGCCCAACAAAGGTACTGAGGTGTAGTTTCATTTTTAAGTTTCAGATTGAATAAAGACTCCATATCCCAACAAAGGCACTGGGGCATAGTTAGTCTTTCGAAATTCATAGATGCATGGTTGAGAAATAGTGGTAGTGATACATGCCCAACAAACAAAAACAGAAGTAAGTTACATCCAGTGGGAGTGAGGTTTTGAAAGATAAGGCACCTGGTCTACTGGTCTTATCACCTCACAGGGAAGTGTTATCTCTAGTTGGATCCAATGTTGTAACCTATGTCTACACCCTTGCCCTTTTCCCTCCTTTACCATATACATCCATCAATGGTCTGTTTTGTGGTTACTTTCTTAGATTGTTCTCCATTATTCAATCACTCAGCTTCATGGCCCCTGCTCGTCTTTACTTATTTTGCACCATCTTTTTCGCTTTCTTGGTGGGTGATTTCATGTTCTGGTTTGTGTTTGAAAAATCTTTCATCATATTTTCCACTAATTGAGAATGAAACAGGTCCACCAAGTATTTTGTGTGCTTAGGAGACATCCAGGTCCAAGAGTTCCTTTGTAAGCTTAGTAAGCTTCCATAGAAAAAGGCAACAAATCAAATAAGTCCGTTTCGGGCATCCAAACTTGCTTTTGGTTAAAACCTTCCGAAGTGTCCAGACGTCAAAGTGTTGAAGTCTCTGAAGCTTCAAAGCACAGAGCCCTAAAATGACAAAGTGTTATCCCTTGACCAAGTTTTGGGAGATCCTTGCTCAATTTTTACCTATTTAGGGACTTCAATAGCCTGTCGAAGGAGAAGCGCAAGACGAAGAAGAAATCGCAGGATCTCGACCCCTTTTTGGGTCATTTTTTGGGATTTGGGATAATGTAACGGGTATGGAATGTCATCCCATGGGTTTACCCATGTTTAGGCCTATTTTGTAAAGTATATATAGAATACTAGGCGATGTAATGAGGGGATCACAAGGAAAAGCTAAGTGCTAGAGTTGGATCTATGTGATCGAGATTGTAAAGTGCTATGTGCGTATTGTGTGAGACTTGCAGAGCTAAGAGAAAGTCATTGTAAGAGGATGTGGAAGGATGTGTGCTTAGATCTACACATGTAAGGAGGATCTAGAGAGCTGGGAAGATCTCCTGTCCTATGCAGAGTAAGGTTTTGAGGCTTTGTGCATGTAACCTATTGTATAAGCTAATAAAGAAGAAGAGTTGGTGGACATAGCCCCAAGGTGGGGGTGCACCACGTATATGCTATGTTGCTCTACTTTGTGAAATGTGTTGATGTGTTTATGTCTTTAATTTATAAGTGCTTTGATATGTATAGATAGATCTGTTTATTCTTTGTGCTAATGATGTATATGGATGTTATATCTGACTTATATGCATGTGCTTAGTGCCTGAATCTGTTAGATCTAACATAGATACATCATATCTAGATGAATGATACAATTCTCTTTTTTATCTGCGAAGTAGATTGTGGTTGAATATTGATGAACTGTTAGTGCTAAGTGCTCTGTTAAGTATTATAATCAAATATTTGTTCCCTAGCAAAGGTTGTAGACACATGAGTCCTACAACCACCCCTGCCTCTACCTTAGGTGAGACTTCATCTGCTTCACAGGTGTTGCCGAAAGGGACAGTAGTTAGGGTTTTGTTGGTGCATTCTTGTAGCATTGAACCATGGGTCTACCCCTATGCCAAAAAATGGTTCTATTTCCGGGATTGAAACTGTGATTGCTGGGAATTGAGAAAGAAGAAGCTTTATGCAAAGATTCGACCTGAAACTGTGAAATCTCTTTGCGTAGATCTGTCGCCCTAGTGCACAATTGTTCTACTTGATTTATAAATATCTGTGATAAAGAAAGAAGCCTGATCTGAAGAAAAGAGGTAAGATATGAAGAAAAGAGGTAAGATCTACAAGCTCTGTACTCTGATAAATGTAAGAATAGTGAAAATTTCTAGATCTAAAGGCTTTGTGCTTTGTAGAAGTAATATAAGTGGAAATTTTTGTTTCTAAAGTATGGATCTAGGTATGTTTGATAAGATTTGTACTAGCTTGAAAACTAGGGCACTAATAAATGAAATAAGGTTTGATATGCGTAGATCTGATAAGAATAGTGAAAGATATGTTATACCTATGCATAGAAAGAATGCTTGGACTAACAAGTGGATGTAGGATCCTAGAAAGAAATGTTTGCAGGTTAGCTACTATGAACCTGGTGTGAAGTATAGAAAGAGTTGGGAATCATTTAAAAGAAAGAGAGGATTAACCCTCTTTTACAGTTGCAGAAGACCGAGACATATTGCTAAGGAATGCCCTGGAATAAGACCTAGTTGTCTTTGTTTTAAAGATATGGACCATGAAGTATTGGATTTCGCTAGAATGGTTGCTAAGATTGAAGAAATGAACATGAGACAAGAAAACCCTAAGGCAGATCTAGAAACTATGATTATGGAAGAACCCTAGAAAGAATCCGAGAAATTATTGCTACAGATAAAAGAAACCCTGAATGACCACTGACATGTCAGCTTATCAGAGATCTTCAAAGAAAAAGAATGCCTTGAAGCAAGAATATGAGACTTCGACATTGACTGTGTTCTAAATGAGGAAACACAGGTGCATTTCATGACAGAAAGAACTTGGGAAGCTATAGGAAGGCCTGATATGACTCCTTCATTGGGAGGAATAGGTCTATTTAGAGGAAATATGATAAACCTATGTGGAAGGCTCACCCAGATTTCTATGAATCCCAGTGGAACTTTGATAGAGGAAGATTTTGAGATTGTTAAATTTATTGAGAACAATGCCCCATTTACCATGTTACTAGGAAAACCTTGGATCAAGAAGGACCAGACTAGAAGGAAAGAAGAACTTTTAGAGAAGAAGAAGAAAGAGTTAAAAGATTTCATGACTAGAAGGATCACACACTTAATTGAAGAACAAAAGAACAAATTGAAGCTATATAACAACAGAGACCTAGATGTCGAAGTTGCAAGAACACTAGAAGACCCATAGAAGATTGAAGTACCTATTCTATATTAAAAATAAGTATCACCCTCGAATCTTAGGAAAGAATCTCAACAACATGAAGTGACTATGCCAAAAGAAGATAAGAATTAGAATGGAAAAAGGAATACCAAGACGAAGCTCACTGGAAATAAAGCTAGAAAACTAAGTAAGAAGAGAGCTAATATTGACAAGTTACAGAAGGTTCCAGAGGGAACTTTGCAGAAGGAAAATTTTCAAAATTGGAACTTCATTGGGATAACAGAGTAGCATCACATGGAACTTCTCCATGGTGAAGAAATATATCCATTGGGACCAATATAACCATTTGGATGACCGCCCGAATAGGTAGAAAGGCATTTATGATTCACCACCAGAGCATTGGACCGTGCCATAATAGATAAAATAGAGTTAATGAAGGCTTCTCGACCATTGAAAACAATATGTTTCCAAGTTATCTATTTATCCCGTCACGCCATGCACCGAGAACACTTTTGCTAATCGTGAATTTGAGCCGACAGACTTGTTGATTTTACATAGTGATCATTGCACCATTTCCTTCTATCCTATTACAGTGTCTAAGTTACTCCTCGAACCCGAAGATTTCCAACCCTGAGAGTGTATGTCGGATGAGTTCAACATTGCAGAGAGATTTATCGAAGAATTTCTGATCGATCTCATCACTAAAAGAGTCATGTTGATGTCTACAGGTGTACAAGAATAATCGATGAGAGGACTGGAAGCCTCTTTGTCGACTTCTCGCAGATCAGAGCCATCCCGACCATTAGTAGAGAATAGAACCAAGCATAAAGATGACCTAGAAAACACGAAGTTGATTCCGTCCATATTGCCTGATTACAACCCACCTCTGGCTGGCATGGTGAATCATAATAGTGTGCCAAGAGACTTCAAGTACACTATGGTCACTGCATACCTCCCAAAGGGGATACACGTAATTCGAACAGAGCAGGACAAGATCACAGTGTTGAAGTTCAACGAATTCAACCTTAGAGATTGAAATATATATGGTATGCTTTCCCAATACAAGTACCTAACTATAACTAAAGGGAAGAAATCGAAGATCATCCCTCAGTCATGGATGATGAACCTTGCACAGTCCACCCTGATGAATGTTGTAAAGATACCACACTTCAGATGACACTAGGAATTCAATGCATGTGTCAAGCTGCTATTGTCGTGTTACCATGGTAGATACTTATGTCTAGACTTTCGCATTACAGTTGACCCAATGTTTATCCATAGGATCACAGAACTGAGTATGCAAGGACCCGACTCTTAGGAATTTTATCCAGGAAAAGCCACAGACTGCCCACTTGCACAAAAGATCAAGGATACATATGACGACGTTGAGAAGGGAACAAGAGGCTACAAGGTAGCTTCCGTCCAGAATGGCACAGTGCACCTTACATGTCAACTGATAGCTGGAAATCTAGTAAGGAAGAATCAACCTACACAGGTCATTGGATTCGTTGTTGACCTTACAGGGAAGTGCGTGGAGGGCCTACAGATGAATTGGGCGAAGTACCTAGTTAACCAGTTGGAACTATATTATCGAGAAGCATGGGATCAGGGTTACGAATTCCATTTCAGCTGGCTCCTAGTCCTCATTGCATTTTCTTCTTGGGAAATGCTAGAAGGAGAAACCTTCCCCGACATAGAGCCATTCGAACCACTTGCCGTGAAGTTTGCTACCTGTTGGGCACCAAATCGGGATATCTTTCTGTTGCATTTCCATTACCTTTTTGACCTTTTTGCACTTATTTACCTATGTTTACTATGCTAAACCTGTAAGGTAAATACCCTTGCCTTGTCTATTGGAATATTTTATTAATGAAACAAAGTTATGGAGTTTTTCCTATTCGCAACACTAAAACGAATGTTTGACAATAGCTTCTGGAGAACAAGACCAAGTCTTCATCCCGCAGCAGATCCGTGATTCACAACAACAACCAAACCATAAGGAGGCCACGCAGTTGGAGTCATAGATCCCTGAACCATCTTGGGCATCTCGCTGATCTCGTCTATCTGGTACTGGTGCCGTTCCAACTAATGTATATTTTTGGGGATATGGTTACCATGTTTTGGGGAAAGAGGTTGTTCTCCCTCTCAATGTATAAAAGACAGTTTATTCCTGTAACTGGGGATGTCCCCATTGAGTTTGTAATAACCCTTTTCAGATTTATAAAACAATATCTATTTTGCTGTCTTCATCTTCGCTATGACTAACGCAACCCTGATCAGAGAGTTGGGCCCGCTCTTATGATCAGGTGCTGCGTCTTTCTGTGTGTGTTATTTATCAGTTTATGCTTGCTGTTAGAGTGTGTGATTCTTATGATTACTTTTTGAATGTTGTAGTTAATGCTTGCTGTTACAGTGTGTGATTCTTATGATTACTTTTCAATGTTGTAGTTAATCTAGTATGACAATAATGCTTTGAATATTAATCGTGAACCCTTGGCCAGAATGAATTTCACTCTTTCCCCTGCATATACCTTGCGTTTTTCCTTGAAAGGATACACACCTAGATTGATAAATTAATGTAGGAAAAGGGTGAATAAATCGTTCATTCCTGGACACCAACATTTTGGTGTCATTGTCAGGGAGGCTAACAAGGTGCAAGCCAATGATCCGGACCAACCAGAGGGTCAATCTCTCGTCTTGGGGAGAGAACAAGTTTTCTCACTCTGCTTCGGGTCCTAAGCATAGGTGTTCTTTTTGCTTGTTTTTATTTTTTCTTTTTTGTTTTTGTCAATCTCTTGTCCCGAGAAGGGAGGATTTTTTTGACACCCTACTCCAGATCTTGAGTTAGATTTATTTCTTTCAAATCCTTGTGTTTTTTTTGGAAACCCTAGTTTTTACCCCGGGGAGGGAGGGGTCTTTTGACGCCCTGCTTCAGATTTGAAAAGTATCAGGGTTTTTTTTTTTGGTGTGTTTGTTCTTGTCTAGTGGAGGGGCGAGTCCTTTGACGCCTTGCTCTGGGCCCTGAACCTTAGAATCTTGTTTTTTTTTTAGCTGCCATTCTTTTTCATAAGATATTTTGTCTTGTGGAAGGAATGGTGCTTTGACACCTTACTTCAAGACTAAAGCATTGTAGTTTCATGCCAACACCCTCCATCATACAAGCACTTGTATGAACAAAGAATCGAATAACAGGGGAAGAGGAAAATCCCTAAAGAAGGGAGGACCAGATTTGGGAAGAAAGACCTACATCCAGCAGATTATAGAAAAGGATGAATCATAAACATCATCTCGCGCAGTTGTGAGACCAAGGGCATGAAGAGTGAAGTCTGAGGGACAATTAGTAGATCAACCAATGTTGTCTACAACATTATTGGGTGATACAACATAGCAAGTCCCTCTAGCAGTTGAAGAAACATATAGTAGTATACCTAACCAAGGAAATCTTATGTTGGCAACAGATGGGGAAGAGGTCGTAAGAAGAACCTCAACAGAGTCAGACCACTCCAACAAGAGAGAGAAGGTTTTAGCCAAGGGATCAAGTCATTAGAACGCAAGAGAAGGGATCAAAGGAGTATTTGGATCACCAAGGGATCGAGGAAGTGCTGCTAAAGAAACTCGAATCCAAGGGGTAAGGAAGCCTCAGCCATCTCCTACAGAACCTGGTGAAATACCCAGCGGTTATTGGAAGATATTTATGGCTCCCATAACCTCCACTATCGAGTTTCAAATCTGAAACCTGGGAGTTGGTGCACCCGCAAAGCCTATGCCATTAGCAGCCTTACCAAACTTTCATGGGCTTGTTTCAGAAGATCCCGACACATTTCTATTCGAATTTGACATAGTGTGCCGAGGGTATGACTACACGACGGAGGCCCAAAAGTTAAAATTTTTTCCTTCTACATTAAAAGGAATGGCTCTGTGATGGTTCATGGGCCTTGGAGGAAGCTCTATTTCCACATGGGATGATATGCAGAGAAATTTTCTGGAAAAATACCAGGACTACTGTAAATCCCGGAACATTAAGGAGGAACTTTTCAGGTTCGCACAAAAATAAGATGAGAGTTTGGAATATTGTGTGGAACGATTCAAGTACACCTTGCAGAGGTCAGGCCACTCTAACCTAGATAAGGAAATTCTAAAAATTATCCTCCTTCGATCTTTCCATGAGGACTCAATGGAACTATTGAACATTGTGGGAAAGGGAGACATCTCTAAGAAAATCTTTGAGGGTATCTGTGAATTATGTATTTAGTGCTCAAGAGGACTTGCAAGAAACATATAAGGAATTTGCTCAATAAAAGGGTCTAGCGGAGGTGTTACTAAAGAAGAAATCAGAAACCTGCTAGACAATCTAAGGACAGATATCCTCAGCACCCTGTCAACACAGATGGATACGCTGCAAGTAAAATAGAAGCAACTGGAATTGGATAGGACTATGGCGTTATTCTGCCTGACGTGTAGAAAGAAGCATCCAGAGAGGGAATGTCCAGTAAACTCCATAGAGGAATGTGCAATCTGCAAGCTAAATCATGAAAAAAGCTCATGCCCCTCCCTGCCAGGCCTGAAAGAAGTATTTCAAGGAACGGGGAAAGACATGGAGCAACTGTACCTCATGGGGTCTAGAAATCCATGGCAACCTCGAGCACCAATGGGAAATCAAGGTATGTACTTAGATCCATCTCAGTATTTCAATAATTCTAATATGAATCCTCAGTCCATGCCCTATCCTTCCATGTGGCCACAATACCATCTTCCACCATGGTAGCAGTGGATCCCTTAAGCCAGTTCAAGCTCCCCATGGGCTCCAACTTGGCGAGGATCCGCTCCTGGGAAGTTTCCTCAATCGATGCCATAACAACAACTCCAACTTCCCTCTAATGTGCCTCCGGGTAATCAACCTGCCCATCCTCATCTCCCAATCCAACCTGATCCAAATCCTAATAGTAGGCGATTTCATCAAACTGACATTCTTAACCTACCTTCATATAACATTTCCACTGTAGAGTTGTATGAAATGAATCTATGATCAGGGTGGACAGTTAATGTTCAACCTCCTCTAGTTACCATTGAACAACTCGATAGTGAAGGTAAGGAATCATAACCAATTAGTAAAGAGCCAAAACAAACTAATAAAAACCAGGCACCTCCTATAAAACAACATCAATCTGAACCACCTTACCCAGAGAGACTAACTTTGAGTAAATCAATCCCTCAAGCTGAATTTGATTTATTACGATAATTGCAGAACTTATTTGTTAAAATTCCCTTGTTACAAGCTATGAAGGATGTGACAATATATGCAAAGACTCTTAGGGAATAATGTTCAAAGAAACCTGCAAAGAAATCCAAAGACCCCCTTACCATTCATGTTATGGGAAAATTATCAGATTTCATGACGGGAAAGTCAATGCCTGAAAAGTATGGAGATCCGGGGAACCCAATTCTGATAGTACAAATTAATGGGGTACAGATTCTGAATGTGTTGGTAGGCCTGGTTGCTGCCATCAATGTTATCACCACTGAAACCATGCATGCAGTAGGTCTTCGTAACTTGAAACATACACCTACAGTATTGGAATTGGTAGACCGATCCATAGTTAAACCTGTAGGGAAGTTGGAAGATATAACAATTTCAGTAGATTCATAGCACTATCCCATAGATTTCTTGGTCTTACAGACAAAATATTCGATGAGCGACCATCCTTTGATCTTGGGTAGACCATGGCTAGCTACTGCAGATGCTTACATTGGGTGTCGATCAGGGCACATGGTTATTTCCAATGGGCACAACATTAAGAACTTAGTATTATACCCAACTGCAGAACCAAAGCCATCCATAAAACCAACAGGAAGCAAGAAAATTTTATCTAGGAAAGATTCCAAAACAAAAAATGAGGAATTGAGGCCAGTTCTCACTATTGGACAAGCCCTTCAGTTGAAAATAGAATCAGAAGATGATGTAATCACCTCTTTTATGGATGATCCTTGCTCCGTTTCCGAAACAAATCAACAATTCCTAAAATCTATCCTAAGCTATGAGACTCAGGAAATAATTGAAACAACAGAAGGATCAGAGGAGCTACCTGTTGATGCACCCAGTGAAAGTGTCCCAGTAGAACTAGAACCAGGAAAAACCCTGAATATTAATCCAACCCTGTCAGAATCCCAGAAGAAGCAACTCGTGGATGTCCTTTGGAAACACAAAGAGGCCTTTGCCTGGGATTATATAGATATGAAAGGGATCCCTGCTAATTCATGTACTCATGATATATACACTAAGGAGGATTGTCATCTTGTGAGACAACCTCAGAGAAGGATGAACCCCGCATTGAAAAATGTTGTGAAAGAAGAATTTCAGAAATTACTAGACGTAGGTTTTATTTTCCCCATCTCAGATAGCCAATGGGTCTCCCCATTAGTAATGGTCCCTAAGAAAAATGGTAAATGGTGAATATGCATGGATTATCAAGAATTAAATAAGGCAGCGCAAAAATATCATTTTCCTTTGCCATTTATTGATCAAGTTCTGGACACATTGGCTGGCAAAAAGTTTTTTTCTTTTCTAGATATAACCAGATCTGGAAAAAATGTTTTTTTTCTTTTCATTTATCTGGTTTAGTGGGTATAACCAAATCCAGATAGCTCCTAAAGCTCAAGATAAAACCACTTTCATATGCCCCTGGGGAACATTCGCATACTGGGTCCTTCCTTTTGGGCTGTGTAATGCTCCTGCAACATTCTAGAGAGAAATTTTGGGAATATTCTCTGATTTGATAGATGACAGTGTTGAAATCTACATGGATGACTTTACTCCATATGAGGATTCATTTATTGAAGGGTTGAAAAATTTAGAAAAAGTTCTCGAAAGGTGTATACAAGCGCGTGTCTCACTGAATACGGAAAAATGCCATATGATGATGGAAGAGGGAATTGTTTTGGGACATTTTCTCTCAGCTGAAGGAATCTGGATGGACCTAGAAAAGACAAAGGTAATTCATCATTTTTCGACACCCAAAACACCCATGCAGGTACGCAACTTTATTGGTTGTGCTGGTTATTACATGAGTTTTATAGAAAATCTTGCTAAAGTAGCACATCCACTTTTTCAATTGCTAACAAAAGATTCAGATTTTGTGTGAACAGAGGATTGTGATGCACCCTTTACGAGAATTAAGGAATTGGTCTATAGCGCTCCAATCCTTAGAGGGTTGGACTGGGCATTAACTTTCCATATTCATACGGATGCTTCTCAAACAATGGTTGGTGCAGTATTAGGACAACAAGAGGACAAAATACCATACGCAATTTACTATGTTAGTAAGAATTTGGCTCCTGCTGAATTAAACTACACAGTGACTGAGAAAGAGTTCCTTTCTGTCATTTACGCCATCAATAAATTCCAACACTACATTACTGGGTATCCTACCTTTGTGCATACTGATCATGCAACTATCATGTATTTAATGAATAAACCTGTTACCCCTGGTTGTATCACAAGATGGCTCTTTCTACTACAGGAATTTGATATTACTATAGTAGATAAACCAGGGAAGGACAATGTGGTTGCATATTTCTTATCTAGGATAGAACATGAGGGTAAGGATACACCAATTGAAGATAATTTCCCAGATGAACATCTTTTTGTAGTATCTGCTAACACTATGTGGTATGCAGATATTACTTATTATCTTGCTTCAGGGAAGGTACCTTGTCATCTGTCATATAAAGAGAAAAGGAATATTATTCACCAGAGTACCCGATATTCTTAGATGGCAGGATATCTCTTTCATACAGGGGCTGACCAACACATTTGGGATTGTGTGGTAGAAGATAATACCTATGAGATACTGAAGGCTGCACATGATGGACCCTATGGAGGACATTTTGCAGATAAAAGAACAGGTCACAAAGTGCTGCAAATAGGATATTACTGGCCCTCCATCTTTCGTGATGCCCAGGATTATGTTCGAAGGTGTGATAGATTCCAACGGATGGGACAACCTGGGAAAGCAGATGAAATGCCTCTACATCCCCAGATAGTCCTTGAACCGTTTGAGAAATGGTCCATTGATTTTGTTGGACCCTTCAACCCACCTTCTCATCAGAAAGATTATATATTGGTCTTCACTGATTATGTAACTAAATGGGTAGAAGCCAGATCGGTCACAAGAGCAACAGAACAAGTAGTGGCAGACTTTATTTTTGAAGAAATCTTTGCTTGATACGGTACTCCAAGGGAAATTGTGTCGGATGGAGGATCACAGTTCACATCTCACATGATAGGAAAGATGATGAAGAAATATGGATTCAAACATAGAGTGACAACCCCCTATCACCCCCAGGCGAATAGACAAATAGAAAGCACAAACAAGGTATTGAAAAATATCTTGACAAAGACAGTAGCAAGTCATCGCCGGGACTGGGCACAAAAACTTCTAGAATCTTTATGGGCATACATAACAACATGACGAAACACAACTGGGTTTTCACCATTTTAATTAGTCCATGGGAAAGTCCCCTTGTTTCCAATGAAATTTGAGATCAGTACACTCAGAACAGCTCTAGAAGTAGGCCTAGACCCATCAAAAGCACAAAAACACCGATTGGAACAATTGAATGAGTTGGACGAGATTTGGTTAGTAGTTGTCCAGAAGACCACTGCTGTTCAACAACAGAGAATGAAATGGCATGATAAATTTTTCAAAAGTAAGGTGTTTCATGTGGGAGATTGGGAATTACTTTACGATTCCCAATTTAAGGATTTCAAAGGCAAGCTTTGCAGTCGCTAGATGGGGCCATATCAAGTGGACACAGTATTCGAAAATGGAACAGTTAGATTAATTACAATAGACGAGAATCATACCTCATTCTAAGTAAACAGACACTATCTAAAACTATACCATCGTCCAACCTCTAGAAATGCCTTTGTCAAGAACCTTTCTGACTCATTTGATTTAATGGTTGTTGGAATGAAGGACACTCTCACTCTACCTTAAAAAAAAAAAAAAAAATTATTTAAAAAAAATAAATAATAAAATAAAATAAAATCGTTATTTCTTATTTGTTTGTATTTTGCAGGAATAACAAAGGAATATGCCCAGGAGAAATGTAACACTCGACGTTGTTACTCCACTGGTGTGCGCTGCTACTCCACTAAGTGTTGTTACTCCTCAACTGTCGTTACTTCATCGATGCTATTACTTTGCAACTGCTATTACTTCGTCGATGATGTTACTCCGCAACTGTCGTTACGTCGCCGGTGCTGTTACTCCGCCGATGTTGTTACTCTGCAACTGTCGTTACTCCGCCAGTGCTGTTACTCCACAATTGCTGTTACTTTGCCGGTGTCGTTACTCCGTAATTGCCACTACTCCGTAACTGCTGCTACTCCGCTGTCGCCGTTACTTCGTCGTTGCCAATTATTCACTGTTGTTGTTACTCCTTGCTGCTGTTACGCCCCGTTACCGACTACTCCATCAAACATTTTGCTGTTACTCCACCAAAAGGTAGGTCCCTAGGTACGTCTCCGCCGAATTTTATGGATTTAATTAAAATATTCCAAAAAGACATCAAAACGTGTCGTGGACAGCCGTAATTAAGTTGGGGGGGGGGAACCGTCATAATAAATGACGACATACCACGAAAAAAAACTTATGACACACAATCCTCACCAAACAGAATCCAATGATTTCAGCACTCCGTAATCATAACTTGATATGTTGAAATGCATGCTCGTACACGCATAGTCATAATCAGTCACCTCCCCAACACGCTGCATTAAATTTTTGATAGTACCACCACAATCTGTCATCATTTCCAAACATACCAGCACTATTTCATCCGCTGTCCCCAAAAATGATATGACATTATTTCAGTTGCCAACGGTTTGGTGCCCTGTCATTTTCTCCTACCAGCTAACTGCATTCGTCGTGCTGACTCCGCCTCTGCAGCAATGGGTGGATGATTTGTGCGGCACAAACCTGAAGATACAATGAGAGCTTGGAACAATTAGGAGGTATGGCAGGTCTTTGAGAATGCGGGTTGGAATTTTTATTTTGATAGGTTAAAAGGGTCGAACGAAGAAATTGTGGTAGAGTTTGCACTCAACCTGAGAGAAGGAAGCTCTCGGGTTCACAGAATTGAAATTCCTGTGACAGAGAAAGCCATTGAAAAATTCAGTGGACTCCCTCAAAACGAAAAGCGATGGTTTTCAAGAAGGTCTATCCTTTCAGAGTTTCCTTAAGCCTTTTTACAGGTAGGAGAAAGCATCATGCAGAAGGGTCGAGGATACGACCGAAATTTGCTACCGCATCCATGGAAAGAAGTATCAGAGTTTGTCATGAGATATATGAATTACGAGGGGAGATACTCCACCATATTCAAATACCATCTCTGAATACTAACTCACTTGCGATTTTCCCAAGCGGAGGCTTTCTCACTGAATGCGTCGTATTTCTTATTGAAAATCCTTCACCTAATGGCACATTCGGCTCAGGAGTCACGACAAGTATTGGCGGTCATCACCCACCATGGGCTGGTTCAATTATTAGTAATGAATGCCATCAAACAAATTCCAATATCGTGGGAACTATTTCAGGATTCCAAAGAGGAAGAAGTAGTAGCCGCTATGGTCACCTCGGAAGATGAACCAGAAGCCACGGAGGAGGAAAATGTAGGAGAAGATGACTATGTTCACCATGAGGAACTAGAAGAGATGGATATGGAAGCTAAAGAATTTGAAGAAGAGGTTGCTCTGCAGAGCAAGCTGAAACCATGGAACCAATGGAAGATGCGGAAGTTGACACAGAAAGGCCCATTAATACCATGACCAAGGCTGTCCCACAAGAACCAGCCTCGCCTGTGGAACTAGTAGAGAAATTTGATAGGATGATAACCATAGAAGTGGGGTCACAATAGACAGGAGCGGGTGAATTGGTCTATATTGAAACTGAGGGTACTCCACATGAACCTCCTGTCACCATGGAGTCAATGGAGCAGGATAACTAGAATGAAGAAGAGGTCGTGACCACCCCGACCATAGAGCTCATGGAAGAAGTGCTGGGAGAACTAGGGTGTGAGGTTGGCGCTGAACCAAAAGAACCAATGTCAACCTCAGGAACACATATTGAAGATCCTTTCTAGTTCTCCTTTTCCTCCTTTATTCCAAGAGGAGCAAGGCGAACTCATTCCCTTCAATGCACAAAATAAGATCTCGCCATTCCTCAACCATGTGGGGTGGATGATACTCAAACAGACACATTAGCAGGAGAGCATGTCACAAGGGCACCACTGGCCGTGGTGAGCATGAAACAAGAGGAAATAGTTGTAGGCGAAGAGGAGGGACCAAGTGAAGTGGTCCCGATGACTGAGCTAATGGAAGAGCCAGGCGAGAAGGTCATAAGACTCGCAGTCAATAAAAAATATCAGCTACAGTTTAAAGAGACAATGCGGCTTAATATGGAGGTCAGGAAGCTAAGGAAATAGGTACACAAAATGCAAGAGCGGATTAATAAATACAAGAAACAATCTTGAAAGTCCAAGGCCATAGGAGTACAAACAGAGACTCAGACGGACCATGTAGCCATAACCTCTGCTGCTGCTCAAACAGACCCGATCGAGCGATTGTTTGAAGACCATGAGCATGAATTGACGGTCAAAGTGCAGACTTGGAAATCTACTGTGGCTCAGCATCAAAATGAGGTCAGAAGAACTCAGAAACAAGCCTCCACAACTATTTTTGAATATGTGGAGAGTATAGACATCATGAGACTAAGGCATGCGAAGCAACAAATCAAGATGGAGCAACTGGAAAAGCAAGTGGCAGAGCTGAAAACTGATAAGGAGCAGATGTTCAATTTGGTGCAAGAGGTGATGGCATGTCACCCCCCTGCTTCGTGTTACTCTTTATTATTACATTAATGTTTTCTTTTATTCTACATGGAGAGCATAAAAAATGAGATTAGTTATAAAATAGAAAATGGTGTACAAATCCTCCGATTAATGAGGCACCACGATGTGCCAACTCAGCATTTGATGTGTGAATTTTACCTGCATGGATATCTGCTACGCCTGGATAGGGAATTCAATCTGGTCCCATATGTGGGAGACATTCATTTAAGGGCCCTCACCTCTTACACTTTCAACCAAATCAACTGGCATAAGGCTTTTAATACATTTGAATCTAATCAGGTTACAAAGCCATTTATAGTAAGAGGAGAGCTTGAAAGGTCAGTCACCATTTTCACTAAACACAACACCTTTTTGGGAATTGAGGCAAATAGAGATAGAATGTCGAGGACACAAAATTGGTGCCTTGATCTTTGTGTTAAGAAAATAATCACATTTCATGAAGAGGCTCTTGATTGTTGTCAGAAAAAGTGGATGATGATACCTATAGCTGTCCGGAACAGGGAACCTTTTGGGGCACCAAATTTTTCACAAGTTCTCCCTAGAGTGCCCAGATATGTGACATGTATCCGAACAAGTGGGGTTCGATGGATGGGACTCCGGTTTTAGTTTCCCACTATTTGGTTGCCAATATATGATAACACTCCAACATATATCGTCTCGGAAGATTGGTGGGAAGAACTTCACCTTTCAAATGGTTTTAAAGTTCTAGGGACAGAGATAGCCAAAGAATATGATCTCGCCCATTTTCAGGAAGCCAACAGTCAGCGAAATCGAGACCTGTGGAGGTGGCGAACTGCATGAGGGCATGAAGAAGGCTAGTTGGGGGGAGATGTTGGGCACCAAATCGGGCTATCTTTCTGCTGCATTTCCATTACCTTTTTGACCTTTTTGTACTTATTTACCTATGTTTACTGTGCTAAACCTGTAAGGTAAATACCCCTGCCTTGTCTACTGAAATATTTTATAAATGAAATAAAGTCGTGGATTTTTGCCTATTCGCAACACTAAAATGAATGTTTGACTACAACTTCTAGAGAATAGGGCCAAATATTCATCCCGCAGTAGATCCGCGATTCACAGAAAAAACCAAACCATAAGGAGGTCGCAGAGCTG
This sequence comes from Picea glauca, assembly GCA_000966675.3. NCBI lineage: Eukaryota > Viridiplantae > Streptophyta > Pinopsida > Pinales > Pinaceae > Picea > Picea glauca. The sequence goes on from JZKD02S1626695.1 coordinate 321,249, forward strand.
GAGTCACAGATCCCTGAACCATCTTGGGCATCTCGCTGATCTCGTCTATCTAGTACTGGTGCCATTCCAACTAATGTATATTTTTGGGGATACGGTTACCATGTTTTGGGGAAAGAGGTTTTTCTCCCTCTCGATGTATAAAAGACAGTTTATTCCTATAATTGGGGATGTCCCCATTGAGATTGTAATAACCCTTTTCAGATTTATAAAACACTATCTATTTTGTTGTCTTCATCTTCACTGTGACTAACGTAGCACTGATAAGAGAGCTAGGCCTGCTCTTCTGATCAGGTGTTGCATCTTTCTGTGTGTGTTATTTATCAGTTTATGCTTGTTGTTACAGTGTGTGATTCTTATGATTACTTTTCGAATGTTGTAGTTAATGCTTGCTGTTACAGTGTGTGATTCTTATGATTACTTTTCAATGTTGTAGTTAATCCAGTATGAAAGTAATGCTTTGAATCTTAATCATGAACCCTTGGCCATAACTAATTGTACTCTTTCCCCTGCATATACCTTGCACGTTTCCTTGAAAGGATACGCACCCAGATTGATAAATTGATTTAGGAAAAGGGTGAATAAATCGTTCATACCTGGACACCAACACTACCCTATGGTATTCAACTGATATGAACAAAACGTGGCATTCAAACGCTGTTTTTCATACATACTACCTCCAGCCAAAGCGAGCCATTGAAGTTGAGCCTCACATGACTCCAAACACCCTACAAAGTTTTCGACCACTAATGAAGTTCAACGCAAAGCGACACTTTATATACATTACAATGCGAGAAGATGAACACCAAGAGCAGCTTCATTCATATTACAAACTTACAGAAGAAGACCTTGCGAAGATCACCAAGGAATGGTCCATTGACCTCCTTATCCCCGCCAGCCCCATAGATATATCTGATATTGACAGAACAAAAGAAACTCATAGAGAACAAAATACACCCATAACCAACAGACAAAAGAAGACCGAGGAGGTGAAAAATTTAAGTAGCACCTCAGTGAAGATCGCATCCATGTCACCTGACTGAGGGGGTGGTGACAAAGTAGAAGCTGAACAGAGACCAAGCGAAGTAAAATTTCCCAAAGATGAGGCTGAACCTTTTAAGAAGAGGAAGGTTTCCCCCCCAAAACATTATTCCTGGAATAAATCGAAAGCCTCCATGACCAAGATGAAAATTGTCCTCACCTCTGATGATTTTGACTTCATCATAGCTGCCCTAAACGATGCTTCACTGGAGATAGCAGAGAAACGAGGAGAAAATAAGGAATAAATGTCTGATAGGATTGAAGTTGAACTCCGAGGGGTACAAAAAGCCCTTCAGTCCATCCACGTAGTATCCACTGTGCCTCTTCCATCAGGATAACCAGAGTTGGGAGATGAGCTAGCCCAACTCCATTGACTAGCTGAGACAGTTGAATATCGCCTTCGAAGAGCACAAGAGGAAACATAACAAGCCACCCAAGATTTGAAGCAAGTGAAAGGAGTACTTTTAGAGCAATGCTGAGCTGCAGAATAGGAAAATATTGCTCTTCAAGAAAAGTTTGATGAAGAAAAAGCACAACTACAACCAGAAAAGAATAGTTGCTTGCAAATAAACTCAAAGTGAAAGAAGCGGTTAGTAAAGCACATCGATCTGTGACAATCGCTGAAATAAAGGTAGAGGATCGAGTCACGCAGCAAGCAGAACATCTCACAGAAGTTCTCTAACATCTACAACAATGCATAACATACTTAGAGCTCCACGCAGTGCCCGAGACCCCACAGGATATAACGAATCAAAGAGAAGAAACTGCTCGAAGTGTAGTTGAAAGAATAAAATCCCTTGCTATGGAATGTAAGAACCTTATTGATTGCAGTGCCCAGACCTATGAACAACTCACTGAGAATCTAGAACTGAAGGCACTGGAGTCACAACTCCAAGAGGAAAAGTATCAAGATGAAACGATATAAGCGCAATTGAAGCCCCTATCAACTGTGGAAAGAATGAAGGGCTCCCAAGAGCAATGCATTACCCAAGAATAGATCCACACTATCCAGAGAAGATTTATGGAAGTAACTCAGAGGATCCAACCTGTACAATATAAACCTTATCAATTGTTCACAGAGGTTGAAGACCAAGGAGAAGAACTAGAGCAAGTTTTCACTACAGCTGAACAACGCGTGGAGGGACCTGTCAACAACACAGTCATCCAAGATTTCACTAAATAGGAGGCCAAGGCACAACAAAAAGTCAATGAATCTCAAGCTACTCTCAAGGCTTTTGAAGAAGAAATACCGAGATCAAAGTGACTTGGTATGAGTCATAGGTGAGTGTTAGGGGCATGTTGTCCCTTGACCAAGTTTTGGGAGATCCTTGGTCAAGTTTGACCTATTTTGGGAATTCGACAACCTGTCGAAGGCGGAGCGCAAGACGAAGCAGAGATCGCGGGATCTCGACCCATTTTTGGGTCCTTTTTTGGGATTTGGGATTATGTAATGGGTATGGGATGTTGGCCCATGGGTTTACCCATGTTTAGGCTTATTTTGTAAAGTATAGATAGAAGACTAGGCAATGTAATGAGGGGATCATAAGGAAAATCTAAGTGCTAGAGTTGGATCTATGTGATCAAAATTGTAATTTCTATGTGCATATTGTGTGAGACTTGAAGAGCTAAGAGCAAGTCATTGTAAGAGGTTGTGGAAGGCTGTGTCCTTATATCTACTCGGGGAAGGAGAATCTAGTGAGCTACGCAGATCTCCTTTCCTATGCAGAGTATGGTTTTGAGGATCTGTGCATGTAACCTATTGAAGAAGCTAATAAATAAGAAGAGTTGGTGGACATATCCCCAAGGTGGGGGTGAACCACGTATATGTTGTGTTGCTCTTCTTTATGCAATGTTTTGATGCGTTTTTTTCTTTACTTGCTAAGTGCTTTGATATGGATATATATATATCTGTTTATGCTTTGTGCTAATGATGTATATGGATGTTATATATGACTTATATGAATTTTCTTAGTGCCTAAATCTGTTATATCTAACCTACTTCTCTACGATAAGTGCTTAGTTACATTCGATATGGATGAATGATGTTATTCTATGTTTTATCTGTGAAGTAGATAATGGTTGAATATTGATGAACAGTCGGTGCTAAGTACTTTGTTAAGTATTACAATCACAGATCTGTGTCCCAACTAAGGTTGCAGACACCTGAGTCCTGCAACCACCCCTGCCTCTACCTCGGGTGAGACTTCATCTGCTTCGCAGGTGTTTCTGAAAGGTCCGGTAGTTAGGTTTTTGTTGTTGCGTTGTTGTAGCATTGAACCCTGGGTCTGCCCCTGTGCCAACACAAAGCATTGAAGTGGTCCCTCACTACCACATCACCTCGTGAGTTAGTTCATCTAGGTGGGTTTACTTCAAGACAAGAAGACAACCCCGAAATGTTGAAATTTCGCTGACATGTGGAGTTCATCTAGCACTGACATGTGGAAGCCATCAGGTGAGACACATGGCACCCATTTTTGACACATTTGGGGCTGACATATGCATTATTTAAAGTGACACAAGTCACCCTCCTTTCTGTGACACATCAATAGTTGACTTCATTGCTTGCCACTTCAACTTCCACAGATCTTGCCTCGGGCGATTTCTATAAAGAATAGGTGCAAGATCCTGAATCCTGAAGAGCTGGCTTGAAGTCCCAAAATGATGAAGGTTAAAGGTAATATCGGGTTAATAAGTGATCAGTGTTGGGTAATGAATTCGGGGGTTCTGTGCTCTAGAAGATATGCGTCCTCTGCTCTATGAAACCTCCGAATTTTGAAATTCCAAAGTGGCTCACCTGCATTTATTGCATATTTTAAATGATTAAAAGGGGATGCCAAACCAGGAGCAGGGAAACTACATGTCCAGAATCCAGAAAAAAGAAATAGGACTTTCCTCTGTCCTCAAAGAGATAAGTGGGGCAAAGACACAATCACACTTCCAATTATCTTCAGTGGCCTCCAACATCTTCCGTGCATGCCAAGATCGATACAGGACTATGTTCTGTCACTCTGACTCAGTTTTTGTCGAAGGCCTAGTGTGATTCAACTTATATATCAGTCCGGTCTACCATCAACAATAATTTTCATTTATTTAAGTTGATACATTTGAAATTAATGCATTATAAGTGATCATTCGTTTTTGATATGAATCACGTCTCTTTTAATTAAGTTAAGTTTGAAGTATGCAACACTACACAACAATAGTGTCATAGTTAAGTTAATAATTTGATCACAGCTGGGAACACAGAGTGAAGCCTCTGTCCCAGATGGATGAGACCCTTTGCAACTCTAATAAGAATGCAGTTTTTGTTTGTTTTAGAGGTTCAGTTTTTGGAAAGAATAGAAGCAGTAAAATAGATGGACCTACGGAGTTGACTGTAAAGTTATCTACCCAGTGAATATATGTTGATGATAGTTGTGTTCTCTTATTGAAAGCTTTATGTGTTTAATCTTGTCTTCAATGCAAATTCTACGATGTGTGCAAATGTACATTTCCTTATTCTTTCAGCCATTTTTAGTACATATTTTGCTTATTCTGCAACCTGTTATACAACTATTGTTTAGCGAAAGACCTACTATTTGTCAACCTATTGAATGATTTTCATTTAGATATTTTCCTAAGTCTTAAAATATTATTTTAAGTCTTTATTCTCACATAGCAAGTGATTCATTGTATTGCTTGTTGCTGTTTCTTTTGTTTGTCTTTTCATATACCCAACTGTTCATTAATATCCATACTATTGGAAAAGGAGAACCTACTCTTATACTATGTGGCATGCCCAACCAAATTACCATATTCGAAAATGTATCCTTAAGCGGATCAACAAAACCAACTTATCAAAAAAAAACCAATCATTATAAACTTGAGGTGGCCTAGCTCTACCTTTTAGCAGTCAAGTACATACTTTGCAACCAACATGGGTGTTTCACGAATACTTGGACAAGTATTTTCAAGTATTCATTGAAAATATTTTGATATATTCTTGGACGATGGAAGAACATGAAGAAATTTTTTTCTTAGTAATACAGTGTCTACGAGAGAACAAATTATATGGGAAACTCTCGAAATGCTATTTTTATCAATCGAAGATTCATTATTTAGGGGACGTCATCTCTGATGAAGGCATCACTGTAGATATAGCCAAGGTAGAGGCTATTATGGAATGGCCTACATCGACAAATGTCCTAGAAGTGCATAGGTTCATGGGTTTAGTGAGATATTATTGATAGTTCATCGAGGGTTTTTATAAGATAGCAAATCCAATTACAGAGTTGCAGAAGAAAAACAAGAAGTTTGTATGGACTGAGAAATGCGTGGAAGCATTTCGAAGGCTCAAGGAGCTGTTGACGACAACGTCGATACTAAAAGTCTCTGACATGGATGAGGAATTCTTGGTATGCACATAAGCATCCAAGGAATTCTTAGGCAGAGTATTGATGTAAGATGACTGAGTGATCGCTTACATCTCAAGGAAGTTAAGAAAGCATGAGGAAAACTATGCGACACACGATTTAGAGTTATTGGCCATTGTGTACGCCCTGAGAGTGTGGAGACACTACCTGACTGGATGAAAATTTGAATTAAAAATGGACCATTGTGGTTTGTAGCACATTTTTATGCAAAGTGTCTTGAATGCGCGACAAAGGCGTTGGTCAGAATTTCTTAGAGAGTACAATTTAGAGATTACCTACATGAAAGGAACAATGAACAGAGTTACATATGTGTTGATTCAGAGACCACGCATATTTTCGGTGATATCTCTTCAGACGAATCTACGTGAAACGATTCTAACTATACAATGCGATGACGACTGGTATAAAGAGGTTAAGGAATTTATTGTACAAGACACCATGTTGGTACCAAAATTTGAGGTATTTATTGTGGACAATGACATGTTAATGAGATATAATAACTAGATTTATGTACCTCCCAACAATGAATTGAAAAGTTTGATATTAAATGAAGCTCATAGAGTAGTGTACATGGATCATACTGGAGTCACGAAGATGAGGGAAGACCTTAAGCCCTTATTCTTGTGGAAAGGAATGAAGGCGGACACAGACAAGTACATGGAGAGATGTCTAAAATTTCATCAAGTGAAGGTTGAACATAGACATCCGACAATATTACTACAACCACACGTTATTCCAGAATCGAAATGGGAAGTCATTTCGATGGAATTCATTTTTGGATTTCCGCTAATGGCAAGGAGGCATGAATCAATTTTTTGGTAGTCAACACTATGACGAAGAGTGAATATTTTATCCTGGTATGTACGACGTATCAGGTGCCAAAAATTTCTAGAATCTTTATCAGTGAGATAGTGAGACTGCATGGCGTGCCTAATAGGATCATATCTGATTGAGGATCGGTATTTATAGGGCGATTTTGGACTAGTTTCTAAGAGGCCTTGGGAACCTAACTTAACTTTAGTACCTCATATCACATGGAGACAGATGAGCTTACAAAAATAACGAACCAAATGTTGAAGGATATGTTGCATATGTACGTGATGGACCAAAATAAGTGTTGGGAGGAGTTCTTGCCACTGGTAGAGTTTGCATACAACAAAAACTATCAAAGAACCATTAAGATGGATCCTTTTGAGTTTCTTTATGGTTGATTGTGTCATATGCCTTTGAGTTGGGATCAACTTGAGGATAGGGTCATGGTAGGACCAAAAGAAATCCAATAAATGGAAGAGAAAATGCAAGTGATAAGACAAAGGATCAAGGAAGCATAGGATCGACATAAGATTTATGCCGATGCGCATTGCGTTGATCGTAGTTATGAAGTTTGTGATCGAGTATTCTTGTAGGTGAAACCCCACAAGAGTTCAATCAAGTTTGGAAAGGGTGATAAAATTTCTCCTAGGTTCATGGGACCTTTTGAGGTTTTGGAAAGGAAGGGGCCTGTGGCCTATTGACTAGCCATGACTGACTCTTTGAGGCATATGCATGACGTTTTTCATGTATTTGTCTTGATACTTTATGTTAGCGATCCTATACATGTGATTAAAATGAGTTCCTTGCAAGTTTCAGAAGAGGGTACACTCATGGTGGAGCCAATCCGCATTATGGACCATGGAGTTCGACAAATACGACATGGAACAATCGATCAGGTCAAGGAAGAGTGGTACAATTATAGTCCACAATCAGATACCTGGGAGGATGTATTTATGTATAGATAGCTGCTATTGATTGGTTTCTCTTGAGTGTGTAGGAATCTTGATAGATTGAGGATGTTGATGACATCAATGGACCTCCTCAAACTCTGGATCAAGTCAGAGAGTGGATTGTATAGGGTTTGGGTATTTCTGTTTATGCATATGTGACATATGATCAGGTATATTATGATGTTGTTTATGGATCACTGACATGTTTCGTTGATGGATGCAGGCTGGAGATTGATTGTTGATTAGAATCACATTAGGAGTAAATGTGCCATGCACGACAACTAGATATAGTGAGGGAGAGGTGTGGAAACAACCCTACCACAACCTACTAGCACTCTCATCGTGGCTCAAACTATAGGTTAACGATTACCTAGTTCGAGAGATACATTATGTTGTGAGGGTAGACTGAGACAGTAACTCACGAAGATTGTAATGGGTGATTAATAAGGCAAGATCCTTATTCCTTAGAGGAACTTAGTTTCCCACAAGGTATCTTAATGGATTATTGACTCCAAGGGTTAGAGGTCTACCAAAATCAGTCAAATTCGAGTGGCACCCTTGGAGCATATAGTGCGTCTTGAAGGGCATGTTGCATAAATGAAACATGAACAAAGGTGAGTGACACCCTTGGAGCACGTAATGCATCTTGAAGGACACATTGCATAAATGAAACATGAATAAAGGTGAGTGGTGCCCTTGGAGCACGTAGTGTGTCTTAAAGGGCACGTGGCATAAATGAAACACGAATAAAGGAAAGTGGCACCCTTGGATCACGTAGTGAATCTTGAAGGGCACATCACATAAATGAAACACGAATAAAGGAAATTGACACCCTTGGAGCACATAGTGCATCTTGAAGGGCACGCCGCAATTTTTAACATTGGTGAGTCAATGAACCTAGGTGCCTAGAAACCAATATTTTATTTTGACGTGGTCAGCCTTAAATAAAATTTGTATGAGTAAACTTTATTAATTATAAAATTTCCCTTAAAAAAATTCTAAGCCTAGTTGAAATTAAAGCCTAGGTCTAAATAGGGTATGAGGGCTAAAAATTAATTAATCAATTAATAAAAAGGGGATGAAGAAAAATCAAATTAAGAATTTTGAAGGATAAATAATTTATCTAAGAATTAACTACTGTTTATGTACAAAGACATGCTAATTTGGAACTTAGACAAAAGGGGAAAATTAAATGCAAAAAGGTATGTGGAACATAGAAAGAAATCTAGTCTAGATTACTTTCCTAAATAAAACTCAACTCAACTTTAATAAAGGCGTCAGTCATTAAAATAAATTGAGGGAATAAAATCACAACAAGGAGTGTTTTTAGGAACGCTTTTAGGTGGGTGAGGGAAATTGGAAATTAATTTAATTAATTAAATGAATTACATGTGCAACTAATAAATTATGTGACAAGTGTACGAGGGAGAGTTTTTCCTAATTAAAATTTAATAAAAATAATTTAACGTGCAATTGGCAAGTGGTCACTAAGAGGACTCTATAAAATTAATGGAAGAGAAGAGGAATGGATCACGACTATTATGCATAAGTTTATGTTGCCATATTTTTCTTGACTGATTTTTCTTGTGGGAGTTGGGATACCCAGCTCGAATAGAGAGTGGTAGCTCGACCTTGCAAGGAGAGCTGGGAGCTATCTTTTCTATGGGTTTTTTTGCATGGCCCCTTTATGGTTCGGGGGGCTAGGGGGGAACAAGAGTAACCCTAGCATTGGTTGGGAGGTACTAGTGAGGTATCAATGATTATCAATCCAGGAACTCGATGGAGTGCAAGCGCGGGACACCAACTTCAAATTCTTCTCCTTCGGTTAAGATACACATGTTCAAAATTTTGCATTTGTAAAGTAGGTAAAATTTTTGTATGTGGTTTTATACATATTTGGAAGTTGTAATGGTCTTATGGATCTAGATGATTGTGAAATTAAGGGTTCCTTGCTTTGTATTTTGTTGCTTGTACATTTTTCCCCTCTATATATTTCCTTCAATTTTGAATTTGTATAATATGAATGTAAATTAAAATAAAAAAAACGCATTCAACATTTATTGGAATAATATTTGTATAATACCTCTATTTTTAGAACTTAAACTCTTCTATTCTCATTCTCTTTTAAGTTATAATGTATTGCGTCCATGATTGGTTGGGAATATTTAACCCACTATGTGCCTACATCTAGTAATGCTGTAGTATTTATGTGTATAATTTAAATACCAATGTTAGGTAATGGAGAAGCACATTCTTTCATTACCCCATTGAGCCACACTATTATCCTAGATCAGAGTTTTTCCTTTCCCTTCGGTGAATTTTTGCTAGCTTATGCTCTGGAAGTGATGGTTTCTTTCAATGGATGCATGCACCTTCCTTGTCTGAGTGTTGTCATTTTTCCCCTTTTTCTTTATTTGCCATGTGAAACCCTGCAATGCACCATATTTGAGCTGGTATCATTTGTTCTCTAGGCACCCCACCCTCTACGATTTCTATAAGAAGGATTGGTGTAGTCGACCCTTGATGTTGTACTCCCATCCATGTCTTGAGAGATCAGAACACTACACTTATCTTCGAGTCCCGCATTGCCTGTAAGCATGCCAAATGTTGATCACTGGGGTGAATTTTCCATCAGATTTTCCCGGCAAACCTTGAGTATCTCATTGTGGAGTTTTTCCCTCAGAGGTTTCCAAAAATTTGAGATTTGTCTGGTGGCTGGTTTTCCAACTGATTTATTTTTCCCTTACCGATTTATTTAAGATATTTTTCTCCCCTTGTTGAGTGCACCCTCACCTGTAGTTTTCCCTCCAACAATTTCGTTTTGTTGCGTAGCATTTTTATTTTTGTTGTTTTTTTATCTCCAACAAGTAATTGCGCCATTACTGAGGTGAATTCCTTGGAGTGTTTCTCTTCATCCATAATGGTCGTTTTTCCTGCCAACAACTCATTGATATCTGCACCTTATTAAATGACCACCAACGATTAGTGGCATGAGTGAGTCCTTAATTCATGACAACAATTACAGGTTTCTAAAATTTCTCTTTATTAATTTGTAAATTAAATTCTTGTTCAATAATTGTCGCGATAGCTAGAAGTCAGTGTAAATATCCGCCCTTAATTCTTTTACAAGAGCATATGAGTTAGTTGTGAATTTCTCCAATGATTATTTAAGATGGGGTCTTCCTTTTGTTTCTCTTACACCGATGTAAAGTAGCTCGAATCCATCATTTAATGCTTGATAAATTTTGGGTTCTTTGTTTGGGGGCATAGTTATCTTTGGAGCCTTATAGTGGTACTAAGGCTTTAGTTTTCCTCTCTTATTGGTTAGATTGTGGTTAGCATTGAAGTTCCTCTATGGATTAAGTAGGAGTGTGTCCCTCTCTAATCCTCTCGATGAAATTATGTCATCTTCAAGTTGAATGGTTGTTAAACTAATGATTGATCTTCCCCTAAAAAGTTTCATATATGGATATGTGAGATAGCTTAAGAATCATTGAACTAATTAATAGTGAACTATTAATGATTTTTATTTTGTTTATATATATGGTTGCACAATGGAAAAGTGGTGTTAATTAATGCATTGATCTTCTTTTGGGCGCGCGTAACGAAACTGCAAATCTTCCTCTCCTTACCTATTCCTATAAAATATCCTCACTAGGAAAGTGTTAGCTAAGCTACTTGAGTTAAGATTCGCTTGCTCCCTTAGACTGATGTGTTGCTTTATTGATAAAGTACTTAGATTTATTGCACCTGGAATCATTGAGTGTTACCTACTTACAATGAAATGGATTAAAGTTTGGACGAGTTAGGTAGCTAACTTCCTTCGTACCATGAAACAAAATGATAACTACACGTGCACTTTTAAATTGTTGACATATGATGATCATAATAATGAGATTTCTATTTCACCATTTAATGCCATTGATGCATCGTTGGTTTAGAAATTGTAACCCTCACGTGCAATGAATTTGATGTTCATGGGTGATTATTCAAAATTTGTTTTCATGGCACTGTGGAATGAATGCTGATGTAATAAATAACTAAGTAGTTAGATTGTTGGCGCCATGGAACATAGATGATGTATTGATCAATTTGAAGTTACTTAGATGCCATATAAATGATGAATTTTACCTTGCGCATTCTCCTATGTCATCATATAATGGATTTAGTAATTAGATTTTGGATTGTTGTAATAAATGATAGTTATAGATTTTAGACTTCATGCGCAAATAGATTTTTGTAATAAATGATGGTTTTGAGTAATGGATTTATGTAATAAATGATGCTTTTAGACATTAGTCTTCTAGCACGTAATGGAGATTTATTATTGACAGATGACCGTATTCTGTGATTGGGCCTTGCAACTCAAAAATAATTGACAAATTCCTTGCACCTTGGATTTAATATGGTCTATTATGTGTTATGCGAATGATTACTCTCGTTCCTTGATTAATTGATGTTTAGGATTGATGGATTGATGAGATCGATGCTTGTAGACTCTGTGTTTAGCTAGTTTCTTGGATTGCTTGTGTTAAGGGGGATGTAGACACCTACTTGTTCTTCATAATAGTCGTCATCCCTAAGACCTTGAATGGTTAAAACCAATTGGAACTTGGGCTTGAGCATTTCTTATGTGTCTTGGAGGTCCTAACCTTGCAGGGTAGGTTGTGAGGGTAGTATATTATGTGATTCTTGTGATTATCTTTATGATCCTTATGATTCATTATGTTATCTTATGTTTTCTTGGTGTTATCTGATGATGGTCCTTATGAGATGCGTTGAACGTTTAATATTTGTACTTTTATGCATCGTTATTAATTATAGAATGAAATGATGCCATGCTTATGATAATTAATGTGTTAATACATTGATATGCATGCCGTGGTTCATGATGATGATGTGTCGACATTGTGTCATAAATGATTATTAATGCACTAATATTGTTTCATTAATATATGTGAATGACATGTTGATGATGTTGCCATTAAGTGTGATTTGTATTTTCTAATGCAAAAGAAAAAAAATTATTTGCTGTATGACGCTTGTTGTCGTAATGATAGGGTCCTTACATGTAGTATCAGAGCGGGTTCAACCCCGTGGCTTGGGATCATTATGCCTTCCTTGGTATCAAAAAATTATTATAATTTGTCACTAACTAATTTGAATTGTATTTGTGCAGGTAATCATGGTCAGGGGATGACACGGTGGTAGACGACATGGTGCTAGGGGGAGGAGGTGCAACGTCTCAAATAACATCCACGTCAGAGGGGTCTAACCCCCAAGGAGAAGAAAAAGTTGTCGAACATGAATAGATAGTTGTGGGGGATGTGGTTGGGTTGATGACGTCCTTCCAGAGGATGTCAGAGGCTCTGATTAGTCATCTGGATAGAGATGAGGCCAGGGCGTCGGTACCCCCTGAGGGTCCATCTTGCACCCCAGACGGTATTGGTAGCGTTCACCAAGAACTCGAGAAGGTCAAGTTTCCCGAGTTATTTGGTGCCATAGACGACACAGTTGTCGAGGCATGGTTGGAGAATATGGCGATGTTCTTTTCACTTCGTGATTATACCTCCAACATGAAGGTCCACATGGTGGTCTTTCAGTTGAAGGGGAGTGCTCTTCTATGGTGGAAGATGCTCCTGCCACAACTAAACATGGTTTCCGAAGACGTGTCATGGGAACTGTTTGAGGAGCGTGATCTAAATTTATGCTAGAACACAATGAAATACAGAAATACACATAAATGCAGATATGCAACGGAGGTAAAACATCATTTCATTAACAAGAAATGACTGAAATATGCTTATAGACAGAATGGAAATAAAATAGCTCAGGAATTGGTAGCTTATCTCTGAGAAGATATGTGGTGGCTACTGACCTATGAACTCTATGTTACAATGAGGCTCGAAGGCCTATATATTATTGAGAAACAATGGAAAACCCTAAACATCCAAAAACCTAACCCGAGGAGATGAAACGCTAGAATATGGGCCCCATTGGGGTAAATTGGTACATCAATTTCCTGGGGTCGTAACTTTGGAATACTATATCCGTTTGGCGCACATTATACATCATTAGAAAGATGTATCCAAGGACTACACTGCTGAAGGTGAATACGAAGTCCGAAACAAACTCATTCGTCAGAGGATTCATGCCTAAAAAACGTCGTTTAGGGCCTCAAAACGGCTCTGGAAGTTTAGGACCCAAAAAACTGCTAAAAATAGTAAATTGTGCTACAATTAAGGAAGATGAAAAACCGAAAGCAATGGTCCCGATTGCGTTGAGTTCCTCCATGATATGAGGAAACTTCTGCTGAACTTGGTCCCTGGTGAAGGAGTTGGCCTACTTTGACAACTCGATATAGCTGGATCCTCTGCTGGCGGGTGTTCTTGATCCGTGTGTCCACAATTCGACCATTTGTTGCTTGTTCCATGCAATATGGGTTTAACTCTATTGGTGTGAGTTGTTCTGCCATGTTGGATGTGTCCAACAGAGGTGGAAAGTAGGGTCAAAGGTGGTCGACATTAAACATTGGGTGCAGACCAAGGAATGGTGGAATACTGAGCTCAAAGGCATTGTCCCCTACAACCTTGGTGATGGTGTATGGCCCATAGCGGAGCGGTCGAATCTTGCGGGAGGGTCCAGCAAGGCACTCCTTTTGTAAATGTAGCCACACTTTGTCGCCCACCCAGAAGTTGTGTGGCACCCAATGTTGCTCATGTCGCTACTTGTACTTAGCATTTGCTCTATCCAAGATGTCATGAACCTATTGGAGGATGTGATGAATGTGCTCAATGAAGTTGTTTTCCTTGTTAGCCTCAGACTAGATATGGGTTGAATCTTCTCGAGTAGCCGCAAATGGCATGGCTACATTAATGGGACATAATGGATGGAATCCCAAGCCCACCTCAAAGGGGTTGTGGCTGGTTGAGATATGGAGAGCCCGGTTGTAGATGTGTTGTACATATGAGAGGCTCTCATCCCATGTGCATGGATGCTTTGAGTTGTACATGCGCAGAATGTGTACAATCATCCAGTTGATGACCTCTGTCTGGCCATTAGTTTGCAAATGGAAAGCTTTGACTTGGTGAGCTTGGTGTCTAGCATCGACCAAAGGTTGGACCAAAATGTACTGAGGAATCTACTGTCCCGATCTGAGATGATAGACTGTGGGATCCCAAAGTGTACCCACACTCGCTCAAAGAATAGTTTACCGGTGGCTTCCGCTGTGATATTCTTCTTGCAGGCCATCATAATGGACATCTTTGAGAATCTATCGACGACCACAAAAACACAGTCATTTCCATGCTTAGTAGAAGGAAGGCCCAACATGTAATCCATGGAGATGGATTCCCAAGGTCGACTAGGGGTGGGCAACGGAGTATAGAGGCCTTGCTTCTTGATGGTCGGTTTGGAAATGGCACAAGAAGTGCAGGACTTGATGTACTTCCTGACATCCTATTGAAGGTTGGGCCAATAGAAATACTTTTGCAGTACTGCCACAGTTTTCTCGACCCCAAAATGCCCAGCGACCCGACTGTAGTGTGCCTCCCAAATCATCTTGGCATGTTCGCTTGAAGGAACACAAAGATGTCCCAGGTGACATACCAGGGCATCTTGGAGGTGAAAATGGGGAACTTGCTTACCTCCAAGAGCGTATTGTATGTGTGGCCGAATTCTTGATCACTTTTGTAGAGAAGTGACCAATCAGAAGTCTCGTGCCCATAAGAGTTGAGTACCATGGTTAGCAGCATGATAGGGGGTTGGCTGAGGAAGCCTACAACATTATTGGTGCTTCCTTTATTGTACTTAATTTTCAAATGAAATTGTTGCAGGTATGTGGACCACTTCTGATGACGATCGTTCTGCAACTTCCCTTGTGTCTGTATGAACTGTAAGGGTCGATGGTCTGTGTGGATGATCATTTCCTTTCCCAAAATGTAATGCTTCCATTGTCATCAATCCTGCACAATGGAATACATCTCCTTGTCATAAGTGGGATACTTTCGGACTGTGTCGGAAAGTGTCTCACTATGATATGCCATTGGATGCCCCTGTTGAGTAAGGACTACCCCAATAGAATAGTTGGAGGCATCTGTCTCAATATCATATGGTTGTTGCAAGACTGGTAATGTGAGCACCGGTGTAGAGTAGAGACGATGCTTCAAATCGTCGAACGCCTTCTGTTGATATTCAGACAAAAAAATTTTTCTTTCTCTCTTCCCTTGGTGACTTGACTCAAGGGCCAAGTGATATGAGAGAATCCCAACACAAACCTATGGTATAAATTGGCAAGACCCAAAAAGCTGCGGAGCTTTGTTAGGGTGGATGGGGCTGGCCAATATTGAATGAATTGGATCTTGGCTGGATCCACATGCACCCCCCGCTCATCAATAATGTATCTCAGATACTGAACCTAGGTCACTCCAAAAGTGCACTTCTCCAAATTGGCATACAACTTGTTTTTCCGTAGTATTTGGAGGACTTGTCGGATGTGGTGGCGGTCCTCTTCCCAAGTCTGGCTAAAGATCAGAATGTCATCCAAGTACACCACTACAAATGAGTTGGTGAATGGTCGCAAGATGTCATCCATTAGTAGCATGAAGGTTGCATGGGCATTCATCAACCCGAAAGGCATGACCAACCATTTGAAAAGGCCCTCCTTGGATTTGAAGGTAGTCTTCCACACATCAGAGGGTTCGATTGGTACCTGGTGATATGAAGACTTCAAGTCAATCTTGCTAAAATATTTCCCCCCCTTGAGTTGGTCCAAAAGGTCATCAATCCATGGGATCGACTACCTATTCTGGACAGTGATCTTGTTCAATGCCCGGTAGTCAATGTAGAGTCTCCAAGTCCCATCCTTCTTCTACACCAGCACGATCGGGATCCCACAGAGTGATGAACTCAGTCGGATGTGACATTTTTGCAACAACTCTTGAATCTGCCTCTTGATTTCGTCATTTTTGCAACAGCTCTTGATTTTGGTCCATAGGGAAGTATGCACCTGGGGTCAGATAGATGGTGTGCTTGACTTGACAGTGTAGAGGCACCCCTGTGGGGGAGGTGAATATGTCCTTATACTCCTCCATGACCTTATCCATATGTTGTTGTCATGCAGAGGGGCCTTGTCTGGAGGTCCTGGCCATAGTATTCTTCTTTACCTTAGGTTAGATCATCAAGAAAACAAATTTCTTGGTTTTGGCAATGAGCTTACTGCATTGTTTTGCAGTAACCAAAGAGATGGTTGTAGGCAGTGCTATTTCCGGTATCATGTACAACTTATTGCCCAAAGTAATAATAAAAGAATGAGGCCTAGACTGATACACAACATGTCGCTTCCACAAGTATGGTTGGCCTAATAATACATCAGAAACATCAAGAGGAGAAATGTCACATAATACCTCATCCGTGAAGGGCTTGATGTTGTAGGGAAAGAGACATTGCTGACTTACATGGAGGTCCTATCCTTGGTGCAGCCACCCGATGGTGTATGGTTGGGGGTGTGTTGTGGTCGACAATCCCATCCATTTCACGACCTCTATTGAGATGAGGTTCTTCTGGCTCCCACCATCGACAATGAACTGCACCGAGGAACCCTTTACCCACATCTAGGAATGGAAGAGGTTCTCTGCCTCGTCTGGATCTTCTGGTTCCTTCTTCTGTATCTTTCTGGTGGAAATGGTGGAATTGGACTCCACATCGATAATATAATTCCCCCTGTCATTCCCCTTACCGGGTTCTGATTCAGAGTCAGAGCCTACATCCGATTTAGAAGTTTTCAACTCGGCTACCAGTGACTGCTTGGCCCAACACTCACTTGTGTTGTGAGTGGAGCACTTATGGAACTCACACCATTTGCCTATGTCCTTTTTTGGCTTTGTAATGTTGTTCTTTGCTTTCGGCTTTGGTGGGTTGCCCTAGGCTGCCCTGCCTTGGCTTGGTCCTTTGTTTGGTAGTTTGGGGGTACCTTTCCCTTGATTCTGATTCCCAAACCAAAAGTCTCGCTTCTTCTGTTTGATCTTCTGCTCAATCTTCGCAGCATACCAATATGCCGCACTAAGCCAGGAGATGTTGAAGAAATCCATTTTCTCCTGAATGTATCTATGAAGACAATTTCGGTAGTTTACACCAAATTTTTCTCTAAATATTTGATACCCAACTTTGTGCGTAGGGTATGGAACATATTTGTCAGCTCATGCACATCTTGGTCTCTTTGTTGCCGCAACGTAGTAAATTGTATGTATTTTTCCTCATAGCTCCCCACGGGATAATATTCTTCCTTGATAGCATCTCAGAAATAATTCCAAGTGGGTGTGACTAAGAAAAGAGAGGGTTCCCCCTCACTCTGCTGCTCCTAGTAGGTTTCCCTCCAGTCCTTGACATGGGGGGCAGCTTTAAGGAGTGCAAAAATAATCCTTTCTCGGTCGAAAAATTCATGAACCGAGAAATATCCTTCTAGAATATTCAACCATATATCAATGCCATCTGCATCTATTTGGCCCCCAAATATGTGTTGTCAAATTTTACTTGTACCTTAAAAGGTGTGGCGCCTCTAGAGTGGTTGTTGGATGTAGATACGTTGCCAATGGGAAGCCATTGAATGATCTTGGCAAAGTTGTCCATCATCGCGTTCCTTTGTTTCTCGAGGTCCTCCTCGAGAAATAATTTGATAGGATATCCTGCTCCCTCATATTTCTTTTCTTCTCCCATGGGTGGCCATCAGGGTTTGTGAGGTTGATCTTGCAACGATTCAACCATATCGAGCCCTAACTCCTTATACCCCGATCTCATTGGGGACATGCAAAGAAGGATCGAGAAAGAGTAGACTGCTCTGATACCACTAATCCAGATTTATGCAGGAACACAATGAAATACATAAATACACATAAATGTAGATATGTAGTGGAAGTAAAACTTCATTTCATTAACAAGAAGTGACTGAAATATGCTTATAGACATAATGGAAATAAAATAGCTTGGGCGCTAGTAGCTTATCTCTGAAGAGAGATGTGGTGGCTAGTGGCCTATGAAATCTGTGTTACAATGAGGCTCAAAGGCCTATATATTGTTGAGAAACAATGGAAAACCCTAAACATCCAAAAACCTAACCCTAGGAGATGAAACGCTAGAATATGGGCCCCGTTGGGGTAAATTGGTACATCAATTTCCCAAGGTCGTAACTTTGGCATACTACTTTGTTTGAAACACATGATACATTGTTAGAAATATATATCTGAGGACTACACTATTGAAAACAAATATTGAGTCTAGAATGGGTTCATATTCGCCAGATCATTCATGCCCAAAAAACGTCATTTAGGGCCTCAAAATAGCTTCGAAAGTTCAAGACCCCCAAAAATTGCTAAAAACAGTAAATTGTACTACAATTAAGGAAGTTGAAAAATCGAAAGAAACAATGGTGTGGGTCCAAGTGGAATAGGCGGGTGTCCACCAATATCCACCTGGATTAGAGCGGTTCTAGGTGAGGTATCTATCGAAGGAATTAATTGAGCGTCATCTCAATGACTTCAACGCCTTACGATAGGGCGGTCGTACGTTCCCAACTATGAGGTCCATTTCATGGATCTACTTAGGTATGTTCCACATTTGAACATCGAGAAGCTTAATGTAAACAAGTTTGTGTTCGGCATTAATATCAACATTCATGCTAAGGTGAGGATATTAATTCCTCATATGTTGCATGATGTTTTCCAGAAGTCCCTCATAGTTGAAGAAGAGTTGATCAACGGGGGTCACAGGAGGAATCCTGCGAGATTAAGGGGATAGGTGACATCTGGTGCACAACAACATCAGACACCAACTAGACATCCACCAGGGTATCGAGGCACTCCAAGAGGATCCACATTCATGACACCATGACAACAAACACCTCAACAACAGACTCCCTACAAAGGACCACAACACCAGAAGAAAAGTCGTTTGCAGCAACAACAGTAGTCCAGGCCTGTTCAACAGAACAAACTAGGGTTCCAGGATGGTGGGCCGTGAAGTTCTATTTCGGGGACCAAGATTACTAGGCCAAAGATCAGATGCTGGACATGTGGAGAGACACATTACCAACATGATTGTTCGGTTGAGAGGGCCAAAGTAGTCAGTTTAGTTGGGCATACTATCGTAGGAGATTTTGGCAAGGCCCATCGTATTCATGCAACGATGAATAACGGCCAAGCCAACCACCAGTCTACTGTACTTGAGACATCAGGTACCATCGTTGACTAGGCCTTTAGTATTTTGAAATATCCAGGTGCTACAAAGAGTTTTATTTCTAGTGTAGTGCTAAAAATAATTAAGGTAAAGGTAGTCGAACAAGATGAGTTTAGCTATGTGGAAATGGCTTCGGGATTCAAGCAAAAGGTTGGAGGAAAGGTAACAAAATGTAGCCTTAACTTGTGATATTTTATCACAAATACCAACCTATACATCACGATCTTAAGATATTATGATGTCGTGATCAATATAGACTGGTTGTAATTGCATGAGGAAATACTCAACTATAAGTCGAAACGGTTGAGTTTTTTTCGATGATGTGGGATAGAGACAAGTGATTATAAGAAGAAACTAGGGAGTTTATTTAAGGTTCATCTCCTCCCTACAGCTACAGAAAAACATGCACAAGGGATGCAAGCTATATGAAATCCTTGTGTTGAACAAAAAGGGCATGGCTAAAGGACTAGAAAACCTTCCGGTAGTATGAGAATTTGCTGACATATTCCTAGAAGAGTTACCAGGTTTTCCACCTGAGAGGGAATTGGAATTTACCATCGACCTAAAACCTGGGACTGAACCGATAGAAAGAACACTTTATTGGATGTCAACCCCTGAGTTACAGAAGTTGAAAATGAAACTTAAGGAGTTGTTGGACCTAGGACTTATACGTCCAAGTGTGTTACCTTTGGGTGCACCTGTTATTTTCATACGAAAGAAGGATGGGTCGTGGAGACTCTACATTGACTATCGTCATTTGAACAAGGCAATGATTAAGAACCTGTATTCGTTGCCAATAATAGACGATCTGTTTTATCAGATGAAAGGCACAATAGTGTTTTCAAAGATCAACTTGAGATCAAGGTATCACCAGTTATGGATAAAGGAGGAAGACATTCCTAAGACCACATTTAAGATGAGTTTTGGACATTACGAGTTTACCATTTTACCATTTGGACTGACAAATTCCCCAGGCGTATTCATGAGCTTGATGAATGGGGTGTTCTGTGAATACCTGGAAAGGTTTTTTCAAGTATTCATTAACAATATTTTGATATATTCTCGGACAATGTAAAAATATGACGAACATTTGCGCTTGACACTACAGTATCTACGAGAGAACAAATTATATGGGAAATTGTCGAAATGCTATTTTTATCAATTGAAGGTTCATTATTTAGGGTGTGTCATCTCCGACGAAGGTATCGTTGTGGATCCAGTGAAGGTAGAGGATATTATGGAATGACATGCGCTGAAAAATGTCCCAGAAGTGTGTATCTTCATGGGTTTAGTGGGATATTATCGACAGTTAGTCGAAGGTTTTTCTAATATAGAAAATTCAATTACGGAGTTGCAGAAGAAAAAAAAGAAGTTTGTATGGATCGAAAAATGCATGGAAGCATTTCAAAGGCTCAAGGATTTTTTGACGATAGCGCCGATACTAAAAGTCCCTGACATGGACGAGGACTTCTTGGTATGCACAGATGCATCCAAGGAAGGCTTAGTAAAAGTCTTGATGGAAGACGGTCGACTGATCTCTTACATATCAAAGAAGTTAAGAAAGCATGAGGAGAACTATGTGACACACGATTTGGAGTTATTGGTAATTGTGTATGCCCTGAGAGTGTGGAGACACTACCTGATTGGATGAAAATTTGAACTAAAAATGGACCATTGTGGTTTGCAGCACATTTTTACACAAAGTGACTTGAATGCGCGACAAAGGCGTTGGTAGGAACTGCTTAGAGAGTACAATTTATAGATTACATACATAAAAGGAACAATGAACATAGTTGTGGATGCGTTGAGTTGGAGACCACACATATTTTCGGTGATACCTCTTCAGACGAATATACGTGAAAATATTCTAACTATAGAGTGCGACAATGACTGGTATAAAGAGGTTAAGGAATTTATCGGACAAAACACCATGTTGGTACCAAAATCTGAGGTATTTACTCTAGACAATGATGAATTCATTAGATATAATAACCTGATATATGTACCCCCCAACGACGAATTGAGAAGTTTGATCTTAAACAAAGCTCATAGAGGAGTGTACATGGCTCATCTTGGAGTCACGAAGATGAGGGTAGACCTTAAACCCTTATTCTTCTAAAAAGAAATGAAGGCGGACATAGTCAACTACATGGTGAGATGTCTATAATGTCAGCAAGTGAAGGTTGAATATAGACATCCGACAGGATTACTACAACCACATGCTAATCCAGAATCGAAATAGGAAGTCATTTTGATGGACTTCATTGTTGGATTGTCATTGACGATAAGGAGGCACGACTAAATTTTTGTGGTAGTCGACCCTCTAACGAAAATTGCACATTTTATCCCCATACATACGACGTATCAGGTGCCAAACATTGCTACAATCTTTATCAGCAAGATAGTGAGACTGCATGGCGTGCCTAAGAGGATCATATCCTATCTAGGATCGGTATTTACATGATCATTTTGGACTAGTTTCCAAGAGGCCTTGGGAACCCAACTTAACTTTAGTACCGCATATCACCTGATGACAAACAAAAAGAATGAACCAAATCTTGAAGGATATATTGTGTATGTACATGATGGACCAACATAAGCATTGGGAAGAGTTATTTCCACTAGTAGAGTTTGCATACAAAAAAAACTATCAAAGCGCTATTGAGATGGCACCTTTTGAGTTTCTTTATGGGCGACTATGTCAGATGCCTTTGATTTGCGATCGACTTGAGGATAGGGTCCTAGTAGGACTAGAAGTGATCCAAGAAATGGAAGAGAAAATGCAAATGATAAGACAAAGGGTCAAGGAAGCACAGGATCGACATAATATTTATGTTGATGTACATCGCGTTGACCATAGATATGAATTTGGCAATTGAGTCTTCTTGCGGGTGAAACCACACAAGAGTTCGATGAATTTTGGAAAGGGTGCTAAAATTTCTCTTAGGTTCATGGGACCTTTTAAGGTTGTGGAAAGGAAGGGGCCCATGGCCTATTGACTAGCCTTACTTGACTCTTTGAGGCATATGCACGACATTTTTCATGTATCTGTCTTGAGACTTTATGTTAGCAATTCTACACATGTGATTGACATGAGTTCCTTGTATGTGCCAGACGAGGGTGCATTCACGACGGAGCCAATACACATTCTAGACCACGAAATTCGAAAACTGTGATGTCGAATAGTCGATCATGTCAAGGTCCAGTGGGAAAATTATAGTCCACACTCAGCTACCTCGAAGGACGCATATGATATGCGCCAACAGTTTCCATTTTTTTTGATAGCTAGACGTTTAGATATTGCCAGATACTTTATTTCTGCACTTGTATACCGTGAAAATTTAGAACGAAGTTTAAAACAACAGGGGGTGTATGTAACATCCTGCTCTTGAGTGCATCTGATGTGACTTATTCATTGAGGACACTTGCATGCAAGTGATATGATTCGTTATATGATTTTCTTCTTCGCTTATGGATTCTGATGATGAGATTGTGGATTATAATGTTATATTATGTTATTTATGTATAGACATGTGCTATTGACTAGTTTCTCTTGAGTATGCATGAATCTTGACAGATTGAGAATGTCGATGGCATTAGTGGACCTCCTTGGACTCCAGATCGAGTTAGGGAGTGGAATGTATAAGGTTTAGGGACTAAGCACATTCCAATCAAGTATCACTTTCTACAGGAACAGGTTGCAGAAAAGAACATCCGAGTTGAGTATGTGGGCACAAAAGAACAAGTGGCAGACATCTTTACAAAACCA
>JZKD02S1626695.1:410922-421723 GCA_000966675.3 Picea glauca
CTACTTTTAATCATCTATCATCACCATTTCTATTCAAGCCACGACAGAAAGAGTATTTCCTAAAATGCATTTAATCTGAACATTACAGATGAATCTAAATCTGTCTACAGGAAAATAGAGAAATACCCTACTTACCCTACTGGTACCGGAAGCTTCCTCTAACTTAACTGCAATCTAACTATGCTAACTAAGAAGGGTAACTAACCATCTGACAAAGAAAAGTTCGTTCAAACTCTGAGTTATGTTCGAATTGAAAACTAGAAACTAATCAATCCTAGTTCATGTTCTAAACTCTACAGGAATCAACCATGCTTCAATACTCATCATCGTAGAAGATATTTAACAAGCTGGAAACGATACAGTTGAAGAATAATCAATCAATAATCTGAACAGTTAATTCCAAAACTCAGGAAACTTATCATGCATGCAATTACTACGATACTGAAATAAACTAAATTCAATGCAGAGAACAAAAGCGCCTTGAACCTGTTTGGCGGGCCCAACCAAAAGGTGCAAACGCTGAAAGAAACAACCAGAACTACTCAATCATGCTACGCTAACATTGTGTAAACTTCGCGCTCCATTAACTCAGAAGAAAATACTCAAATCGTATAGCAGTGGAATAACATAACGTAATATAGATTATATTCAGAAATATATTTCATAACATAGCATCATCCAACCGGTTCTTAGGAGTGATATTCTTTTTATATATAGATCCTCCTCCATAACAGTCTAAATAAAAAATACATAAGTCCAAACGGATCCCTGATCCGAAAATAGCTTGAAATCAAGTTTTAAACAGTCTTCACATATTCGTGACACGTAGTGTCACGAAGTGTGAACCATGAAATATAACGACTCAGTTCTATAATTGTGCCTTCCATCATCATATGAGCGATGACTCCATCTCTCATGTGAATCTCTTTGTCTCCCATTCTGACCATAACACACAGATCTTGAGTGACTTCATTGGTATCTCCACGGGGTACGAGCTGGTACCTGGTACAGGCAAATCCTGTTCCAAAAATAGAAGTAGTACCTAACCCAAGCGACATTAGTTTCAATATCAATTTAAAGCATCAAAATGCATAAAAATAGCTTGAAACGTAAAGATACCTTAAGTAGCCCCATTGAGTGGTAGGGAGATGTCAATTATGTCAAAACAAGGCCAAAAGGGGTGGTACTGGGTATAGAAATGGAGGTCTTTGGAATATAATATAGGCAAAAACATGATCAAAACTGGAGACCAACAAAAGGAATGCACGATCATGTGCAATATAAAGTTCAGGGAACTTGTGGAAGATTTATGAATTGGAGAAAAAGAGGGTTGTGGGCTTGATGCTGGCTGGAAATAAACCGATGCTAGAAGGAGAGGGTGTCGAGTGACAGTGCATTTGTGAAGGGAATATCTTGCACAGAGGAAATCTAGCTGGGAGGGAATATGATAAAACCCATGGAGGTCATAATATCAGTGGGGAAGAAGGAAGACTTCTACTGCTTCTAGAGAGGTGGAGGAGAGTAACCTCCCTGATAGCTTTCTTGACTTTGGAAAGAGAACCTAGAAAACCTTACCTGAGAAGAAGATCACGAGCTTGACATTGGGGTAGCATATGATAAACCTCGTAGATGCTGTGACATAGAGAGGATCTCTGATAATTTGCAGAATACCCAAGGAACAAAGAGAAGTTTCCCTAGTGATATTATGGCTTGGAACTAGGGTGGCTAGAGTCCTAAGAGTGAATGCCTCTGAGACTATGGTTGGGTGGAAAGGTGAGCACCCACAATTTTTTTGGTAGTTCTATCACTCAATACAAATAAGTACTTCATATACCCTGTGTACTCGAATTGAAATGCAATGGTTGAATGTTTGTAATTGTGTTAAAATGTTCCTCATGTGAAATTGATAGATAATTCTTATTTATTCTTCTATAAACTACTACATTTGAATGGTTGTAAGATCACAAGTTTGGCCTCTGTGTTGGTTAGAAAAATCCTCAAAGGGATTTCTCAAGGATTAATTTTGCAAATACAAAATCAGGACAAACTCTAGAGGACCGTTCAGGTCCTGTCGATCCCTGAAAATTCCTTTTCCTGTAATAGAATTTAAGTTCTGTGAATGGAAGACACTTCCTTCAAACCATTTTCTTGTCCAAGTGACCTCAAGCTTGAGTCCACATACTTAACTAAATATCAGATAAGATTTAAGAGTGTAGCCTTATGGGGCTTGTCAAAGTCCCATATGACTAGGACCCTGGAACCCTGCACTATGCTCCAAGGGAGATAAGCCTTATGAACTTCAGAACTTTGGAGGTTCAGAGCTCCGGGATGTTAGAACTTAACAACCTTAAAATCCTACAGAAATAAATCTATTGAATTGATAACCTGATGGTTTGAACGACAACTGGAGGTCTCCTATCCTTTGTCGTGGGACCCACTTCATCATTAAAACATGACTGAACTTTCCAGTTGTCGATATAAGAACTTTTGGGACCCTCCGTGACCGTCAGATGCGAGCCATGATCATTTAAAATTGAACCAATATAGGTGTAAAATAGTTTGAAGCAGCTGTAAATCCTTGAACATCAGACTCACGAAGTAATCTGGGCCATATATCTAAGGATCCTTTGGGATCCTTCTTGACTATTAGATCGACTGTTAGTGGAAGGATATAGTAAGGGGAAGGGATGACCGACAACAAGCGGTCATTCTACCTTATGACCCTCCTAGCCAGTTACCCCCTGGGACTAAAGTATTAGGATCTCGTGCATCGTGAGAGCATGGAGCCATGAGTCCCCTTTGGTTGATGTATCAAAGAGAGGGAAATCTGAAAGAGATGTGGTCCATTTGATCGTTATTTGACTCTCTGGAGAAATCCCACTTCGGGAGTCTTAAAATGAAAAGTGTGGACTTTTCCCGAATGTCGAAGGCTAGAATGATGTCAGTAGATGATGTCTCCAATGTACATGGTGTAAGTACAACCACATAACCAAGAAATCATGTTTCATCTCATGGCTAAGCCATGTGTCGTGTTGAATCGTCATATATGGTATAGGGTAAGAGAGTTGGGTACCATGTGTCAAGGTGGCTTCATTGACACATATCTTCCAGGTGGTAGATGGTAGTAGGGACAACCGTGCAGAATGCCACGTATGAAAGAGGGACCCTCTTCGGAATTTCAGGAATTCAGAGCTATGGGTGGTTGGAGTGCTAAGATGCAAGCTCCAAAATGACCGAAGGATGGAGCCACGTGGCAAGATTCCAGGGTTTCGGGACTCCAGAGGATTTGCGAGTAGAGAAAGATGGTTGATGCACCAAAGTGATGAAGAATCAAAGTTTTCCCTATTGTAGTGTCCAATCCTAATTGGACAGGCCCATGTGTGCCATGACGAGGTGACATGCCTGGATAAATCCACGTGACTACGAGGGATTGGTTTCGAATTAAGTGTGGGTCCCTTTTGCCTTGTCAGGTCTAAACCATGGGTTCAGACTGGATGAATTTTAGCCATTATATCCAATGGTGGATCGAGTTCCACCGTAGATTCTGAAGAAAAAATATACTCCGAGACTTCGGATCTCCAAGGAGGTTTTCAAACCTATATAGGAACGACCGAGGGTCGAAGGCCCGGTATCCACGAAGATCATGAAATATTTCCATGAAACCAAAAACTACATCATCGTCAGAGGATGAGGACCTAGGTCACGATACTGCCATGTCAGACGACACGAGATAAGGGATGCTAGGTGGATGTCACATGGCGAATGGGGTGGCTATTGGCTAATGATACCCCAAAAATTTAGAATACCATAACTCTTGAACAAGAACTCAGTTTTGGACAAGTTTATAGTCATTGGAAAGCTCTTGGAGATGAGAAGGAAATGGTGCCCTTATCTGAGGAATTCAAAAAGTTGTGGAACAAAGGAAAAATTTATACCCATCCCTTAAAAGGGTATTTAAGGGGTTCGGTGTGTGACAGAGTGGTATCAAAGAATGCTACAACACTTGTCCTGCATAGGTTCATGGAAGAGTCAATTAAATTTTTTATTAGAAATAAACTTTAAGAGGGAGGAAAACCTACCCTACTCTATCTATCAGAGAAAGATTCAAACACTAGGCCTGGATGGGCCAGAAATCAGTCATGAGACTAGTATAACAAGGCAAAGACAAGCATGGTAGAAAATTTCCTCTACATTGGAAATTTTTAGCTATTATCTACACCAACTCCTTGATTGAGGTTTCGTCCTCAAATTCTTGTAAAAAAAAAGTTACATGTTGATGTGCGACAACGGGAGCATATTGTTGCTTTGGTAGAATGATAACTACTTCTACATGAGTGGGATTATGATGATAGACAATAATAGCTAGACCTATATGTGAATGGATTGAAAGGATCCGTAGCAAAAATAATTATTTCTTTAATAAATTATTAAAACCTATATATGTGTATGATCCCTCACGATCAGAGGATTGATGGAAATGGTAAGGTAAATTTATTTGACCTATAATGAATGAAAATTGTTGCTGGAATAACCCAGTAAGAAAGTAAAAATGATCCCTATAGATTGAGAACAACCTTCATGAAGGTAGAAGTGAAGTGACATGAGAAATTTCAAAATCTCATGGTTGTTCTAGGGGAGTGTGTATCAATATTAACTTAAGGGCATGTCTATGCAAGAGGAATGGGTCTGGTAACCATTTTATAAAAAGGGAGATCATGTGAAACTCTTTGGTTTTGAAGGGAATTGAGAAATGAATTTGTTTTTGGGTGCATGAATTGCTGGGAAATGTTTTTTCTAATCAAGCTGATAAACGAAGTTGCAAAAATATGGAGCTATTGAGTGAGAAATCACAACATCCTCCCTTTCTTGGTGGATAGAAAACTAATGTACCAAAATTCTTGTGGGAGGAGGAGAGTGACCTCCATCCCTAGATGTTGTTGAATAGAAGGAAGAATTATGGGTGTAATGGTTAAGTTTGATCTACATTTTCAATCTATATTTTGTTTAAATGAGAATAGACAAAACAACTAGAACCTCTACAAAAATTTAGAAAGGGAGAGATGGAATTTCTGCCCAAGACTAATTATGATCTAAATATTCCCTAGAGTTCTGTTTAAAATACTTAGTAAGTAACAGACTTCGAAATTGTATTTGGACTTTAAGGAAATAGTCCAAATTTTATTAGACATTAGAATTTATTATAAATGAGGTAATTAAGTGGAACCTGTCTGCATTGCAGACATGGGTACAAGGCTTGGTGCATGAAGATACGATGAAATGCATATCACAAAGATAGAGCATGCATATATACTTATTATAGTCTGTCATTGGATGTAAAATATGGTGATGTCATATATCATATGGTTAGTGATGATCTGACTATGGTATCATAAGTAAAAGGTTGATGATGTTGAGTACATAATGCCTTATGAGGATAAGGTAGAAGGATTAATGAATTCTTGATTCTAAATGTGGCAAAGGAAGTGTTGGGGAATTTCTAGATGACTGGTGTATTAGATTGACATCTAGTGGTGGATGGTATCCATATAGATATGTTTTGGTATACTTAAATTGTAGTGAGGGGAAGTCTAAAAAAGGATTCCCTTGATCGAAAGGTTTGTTGATCAAGACTAGTTGGAAGCTAGATTGGTTGTTTGTTACCTTGGGCATGGTTAAAATTTCCCAGATTGTATTTATGAATTGGGTAATGCTTTTATAACAGTTGAGGAAAGAGTGTTTTATTTCTAGTTGTTATCGTGTAGAAAGGGAAACCTAGTTATGAATATGTCTATGAAACTTCCCATGAGGATATCACATGGATTACTGTAATATCTCAGCAGAGAGAGCAACTCAATGATGAGTATCTCTATGAGATTTATCATAAGAATGATTAGAAGATACCTAGGAGAAGGATATGGAATTTTGAAATGTCCATGTGTGTGAATTACATGAAACAAGGTGCAAGAAATGAACTTGCATGATGACCATATATCAATGTTTATACATGCTCGAGTGCATGGAATGAATGTGTTATAAGGTTTCCCAGTATAAAGAAAAATATGAAGACCAAATAGATATGAATGGATGATATTAAATGTGCAAGTAATGCACATGTATGATGTCATAATATATGTATTCTAAAGGAATGACATGACTTCCTAAATGAGTGAAATATGAGGCAAGAATTTCACTTTCCAATATTGAATGAATACCATGGATGCATGGCTTACTTCGTTTTGATGAGTCAAGAAAGTTTTGTTTTGATAATAGCCTAAGGGGAATGTGTTCCATTCCGTTAGGAAAAGCTATTATAAATAGATGAAAGAGTAAATGAGCAAGGATGCTATGTTGTCATGATAAAAGACAACATGATTATGCATGTGGTTAAGTGCATCATGAATGTAAGTTAACAAAACAAGGAACATATGTGGGTAAATAATCTAGATGCATAATAAAGATGCATGTTTATATTCCTTATGGAATATTTGGTAAACAAATGAAAAGATAAAGCTGAAGTTGACTCAAGGTTGAGGCCATCACATATAGTGATGGATATGAAATAAGGAAGATGCATTCTGAAATAGTTCCCCGTGGAGGAACTGTGTAAAGACTCTGTTAGGAGAATAGAGTCACAAGATTAATGATTGTTGATAATTGAGTAGTGGGCTGCAAGGCTATATATATATATATATATATAAGAATCATGGATTACATTTTAAAACATAATGCATGAATGGAAGAATAAAAAATGAATGTTGACCATTCTGATAACTGAATGGTAATGTGCATAATGCACAGGTTCATGATTCATTATGAACAAAACAAAAAAGGGGTTTTCTACTTGAGCATGCTGGTGTATCCAAAAGGTTAGGGTGAGCTTAACCAAGGCTACTCAAGGAAAAGAGCACGAAGATCCCAACAGGGAGTAAATTGTAGGAATAAAAGGGTCTTGGATATGGTAGTGTTGTAAGCCCATAACGAAGACCAATTTCTTGTTGAGCCAAACTACAAGGAATGGTATTTCCTTTTTGAGAAAATGAATTTGATTGTTAGTATGCACAATTATGAAATTGTTTGTTAGCCACTGCAAGTGTGCAATAAAAATATAATAAAAATATAATGTGCATGAAAACTAACAATTTGTTTGGCTGAGGAATGTTGAAATTGAGGGAAGAAAAGGGTCTTATATATGGCAGTGTTGTAAGCCCATAAGGAAGACCAATTTCCCGTTGAGCCAAACTTCTATGGGAGGGAAAGTACCATACTTATGAATTTGGTCCCTGTGCGGAACATATATGAAAATAGAATGTGGCATTTGGAAATATGTGGGTGACAGATTTGCAAGAAAATTTTGAATTTGAAATTGATGATAACATCTCATAATTTATGTGTACCTGTGATACAAGTGAGACGAAAAATATATGTGTAGGGAGGATATATGAGGGATATCAAAGATGGAAAGCATGAAAAAGGATACTCTTGAGACATGAGAACCCTGTGGTAATTCATGATCGACCTAGAATATGTTGTGTTGTTGTAACACAAGCCGGAGAGATGCATCAACAGAGCAAGTCTGAGGGACGCCATGACAAAGAAAGTTCGAGGGACACCTCAACTGTAAGGATCAATGAATTCTTTAGAACTCTTATTGTGTGAGAAATCATTGGCAAGGTAATATGGATCATCCGAGGGACTTGATAACATAACAGGGGATGTCTGAGCTTGGGTCTAGAAGGTGAGTGACTGGAAGGAAGAGGAGACTTTGATAATTCTTATAAACTATTGATTGGGATCATGCACAAAATGGGTATGTCAAGTAAAAATAGTGAGCTAATATAACAAAAAAATCATATGTATACAGATCCATGAACTACACAGATAATTATTGTGCTGGATTATGAAATTTGTCCTCTTGAATTTTGCGCAATAGTAAGATGTTTTCACATGAAATTGTGATTAATATGCTTGTTGTCCAAAATTATTGAAGGTAGGTGACGAAGGCTAAGAGTCTGGAAAGGACCTGACCAAGAAACAGGATCAGTATTTCTGAAGTAGATGAATGATAAAGGAATGCCATGAATTACCGAGGAAGAACACCGAGGACAGTGTTCCTTTGAAGGGGGAGGGGATTGTAATACCCCTATTTCCCCCAGCTTGTAATTAATCATTACCTATGATTACCATGCTATGACATGTGAACAATGTAAATGTATTATTGTTTAGATTGTGAAAAAATGACTATGGGGTTGAAGCCTTGAAGTACTAGCCATGATATCACTAGAGGAAAGAGCGAGGAAACTATAGAGAGGGTTGATTACATCAAAATGAACCAAATTCTATTTGTTGAAATACTAATCCTCATCCTTATCCCAAGGAAAAATCAATTAATGATAAAAGTACTGGTGGTTGAACAATCAACTACCCCAATGAATGGAAGCATGGAGGTTCTAGCCGAGGAGACAAAAACCTCTCATACCAAAGTACCACAAAGTGCAGTTTCCTGCAGGCCTATATTGACCTGAGTTCCTTCTGATAGAAGGAATAGGATATGTACAAAACCTTCTTGAGGGAAGGGCATGAAAGAGAAGAAAATTCTAGAGAAATAAGAGGGATGAATGGATGGAGGAGGATACAGAAAGAAGAGAGTGTGTGATGCTCTCTAGTTCAGAAGAAGAACTGAAATATTAAGTTGTTCTAGTTACAAGAGAGAACCAAAGGAGGAATTCAGTATCTAAGGAAGAGAATTGTTGAAACTACTAATGCACGAGCACATGCAACATAAATATCAGGGAACTCGTGGAAGAGTTAAAAACTAGAGAAAAAGAGGGATGTAGGCTGGAAAGACACCAGTGTTGGAAGGAGAGGGCATTGAGTGATAGTGCAGTTGTGAAGGGAATCTCTTGTACAGAGGAAATATAGCTACGAAGGCATATGATAAAGCCCATGGAGGTCCTTAGCTCAGTGGGGAAGAAGGGAGACTTCTACTGCTGCCATAGAGGTGGAGGAGAGTAACCTCCCCAATACCTTTCTTGACTTTGGAAAGAGAAGCGAGAAAACATGACCTAATAAAAAAATCATGATCTTGATGCCAAGGGATCATCTGATAAACCTCACAGAGGCGTTGATAGAGAGAGGATCTCTAATAATTTTTAGAAGACCTGACGAACACAAAGAGGTTTCCCTAGTGATATCGTGGCTTTTCATAGGGGTGGCCAGAGTGCTAAGAGTGAACTCCTCTGAGCCTACGGTTGGGTGGAAAGGTGAACACTCACAGGTGGTTTGGTAGTTGTATCACTCAATAGAAATAAATACTTCATATACCTTGTGTAATTGAAATGAAATGCAATGGTTGAATGTATATAATTGTGTTAAAATGTGCCTCACGTGAAATTGATGGTGATAATGCTTATTTTTTCTGATATAAAATGATGCATTTGAATGGTTGTAAGATGACATGTTTTTCCTCTATGCTAGTCAGAAAAATCCTCAAAGGGATTGATCAAGGATTAATTTCGCAAATACAGAGTCAAGACAAACTCTATGGGACTATTCAGGTCATGTCGATCACTCAAAATTCTTTTTCATGTTATAGAATTTGAGTTCTTTGAATGAAAGATGCTTCCTTCAAACCATTTTCTTGTCCAAGTGACCTCAGGCTCGAGTCCATAGACTTAACTAAATATTGGATAAGATTTAAGAGTGTATCCTTATGGGGCTTTTCAAAGTCCCATATGATCGGGACCCTAAAACCCTACGCTACGCTCCAAGTTAGCTAAGCCTTCTGAGCTTTAGAACTTCGGAGGTCGAGAGCTCCAAGATGTTAGAAATTAATGGCCTTCAAATACTTCCGAAGGAAAACTATTGAATCACTAATTTGAATCAGTAACTTTCAGGACCCTCCTTGACCATCGGATGCAAGCCACGATCATTTGGCATTGACCCACTTTGGGTGTAAAAGAGTTTGCAGCATCAGGAAATCCCCAAACATCGAAATCACGAGGTAATGTGAGCCATAGATATAAGGATCCTTTGGAATCCTTCTTGACCATTAGATCAAGTGTTAGTGGAATGATAGAGTAAGGAGAAGGGATGACCGACAACAACTGGTCATTCTACCTTATGACCCTCCCAGCCGGTTACCCCCCGGGACTTAAGTCTTAGGATCACATGGATCGTGAGAGCACGGAGCCATCTATCCCCATCAGTCCATGGATCAAAGAGAGAGAAATCCATGAGAGATGTGGGCCATTTGACAATTATTCAACACTTTGTTGAAATACCACTTTGAGAGTCTTAAAATGCAAAGTGTGGATTTTTCCTGAAGGTCGGAGTAACATCAACAATTGACGTGTCCAACGTACATAGTGGAAGTCCAACCGTGTAACTAAGAAGTCGCATGTCATCTCATGGATAAGCCACATGTCTGGATGACTCATTGTATATGGTATAGGGTTGTAGAGTTGGGTACCATGTGTCAATTTTGTTATAAAAATAGGATTGTGAAGCAATAAAATAAGACAAAAGAGGAAATAAAACACAAAATATACACAATACAATAGAGACACAGATATACATGGTTCACCCAGTGTGAGTTACATCCACCATAGAAATTGTCAGGTCCTTTCTTTTTATTATCTAACAAATGAAGGGATATAACCTAGAACACACTCGTTGGAACATACTCTTCTTTCTCTCACAGTATCATCTCTCAAAATAAAATATTCGCAATGATACACAACCACAATACAATTCCCTCATAAAAGAGGGTTTCCTTCTAGGAAAAAAAAACCCTAACATAACT
>JZKD02S1626695.1:428861-439319 GCA_000966675.3 Picea glauca
TATATATATATTTCTGAATCCTTGGTCGAAGGGCCATGGGTCCTGAAATTGTGGGTTGGTACAAGTGGCCTTTTGGATCACTTGCTTATCTTCCTTAAAATGGAATCTAAGGAGAAAAATCCCCCTACACCTATGAAATTTACCATGTTTGGTTGGGAGAAGAGGACGATAAGAATCTAGTTTATTCTATTTGGAATCCCCTCCACACTGATGCAAGATTTTTGTTTATGTAACAATTCCATGAAAATTTGCAGAGAGTCAAAGAAATCACAAAAAGATGGGTTAGTTCCTTTAATCAACATTCCCAATCCTCCTTGAAGAAGACAAAGCTCAATATTATCTCTCTATTCGAAGCCAATGTTTTTGGAACTTTCTTTTAAGATGAGGATTCTTCATTGAATTTATTAATGGATCAAAGGTTGGATATCTTGGCTATAGAAGAGGCTACATGGAGGTTAAAAATTAGAGTTGTCTGGCTTGCTATAGGGGATATAAACACAATTATTTCATAATTTCTCCAATTATTGTAAAAATCTAAATACCATTTAAGAGGTGGCCAATTAGGATGATCTCATGGTCAATTATTTTAAGAAAAAGGAAAAATCTAGAAGAATTGATTTCAACATGTTATTCAAAGAAGAGACCCCATGATGTCCCACTGAGGAAATGTTAAGTGTTCTTAGATGGTTTTCAAAGGTATTCATTGAAAATATGAATGCAATGATGGAGGCCGAGGTTTCATAGGTAGAGTTACAGTCCACCGTTCTTTCCATGAAGAAAGGAAAAATCCCAAGACCAAACAGAGTTTCGGTTGAATTCTATATTGGGTTTTTTGAGCTCCTAAAAGATGATATGCTAAAGGTGGTGTAGGAGTTCAAAAGTAGTGGGAAATTTCTAGGAGCCAAGAACTCCATGTTTCTGGCCCTTATTTCTAAAAGGAAGGATGTGGTATCCTTCGAATATTATAGACCCGTTTCTTATTGCAACATCATTTATAAGATTCTTTCCAAAATTATTGCCAATAGACTTAATCCCATCTTGAGTGAAATCATCTCTAAGGAACAATTTGTTCAATAACACATGTATTCTAATAGAGGATGAACACCTTCAATAACCACTCACACAACCATATCAAAGATCAAAACATCAATGTTTTTACATGGTAAAAACCCAGTGGAGATATATCCACAACCCCAACCAATGTGGCCACTTAAGGAAATTTATTCAAGAGAGTTTCTCACAATCGATCATCAACAAATGAACCTCCATGATATTTAAATAGAGATCATGGACCATTAGGGTTTCAAGCCACATATCAATGTAGTCATTAAGATCTAGGAGAATATGAGTCATCAGATCACTCTATGTTGAGAACATATCGTGTCTGTCGAATTACATAAATACAAATGCATACTAATGCATACTAAATAAACAAACTTTAACCTAATGATAGATTATACCAAGTTGATATTAACTAACTCCTAAGTGTCTAAACATCCTAAGATCCCCCCTTATAAAGAACAACTTGGGATAGGATTGAAGGATTCAAAAAGGTGACATAATAGGAGAAGGAAGGAGGCATTAAAGCATATCCCCCCTTAATGACAACTTCTTGAACTACTAACATATATTAGAGTTTTGAAAAATTTGCTTCTATAAGGGACTTTGTGAAAATGTTTGCAACTTGATCTTCTATAGGGAAAAGAGGACTTCAATAACTTGATCATGACTGAAATTTTTGATGAATTTCATGTGTATCTCGATGTGTTTTATACGTTTATGTTGAAATGGATATTTGGTGATCTTGATGGCACTCTTATTGTCACACCAAAGGGTGGTTGGATGCTATTGCTGGAATCCAAACTCTGAAAGGATATTTAAAATACACAAGGCTTATTAACTTGCATTAATTGTTGCTCATTACTCTGCTTCTATTGAAGAAAGATAAATAACCTATTGTTTCTTACAATTCCAAGTGACACTTAAAAAACCAAAGATAAAAACATAATCTATAGTAGAATTTTGATCATCAGGGTCACTGATCCATTCCGAATCAACAAAACCAACCAACAAACGAGTCCTCCTTGAATTATAATGTATCCCAAACTAAACTATACCTCAGACATATTGAATTTTCCTTTTAGTTGCTTTCCAATGGATTTCATGGGGTGTTTACATATACCAAGAAACAATACCAACAATAAGAGAAATATCAATATTGGTATGAGTCAAATATAAGAGGCTACCAAATAATTGATGGTACAAAGTGGCATCAACTGTGGGAGTAGTATAGGTGGAAACAAGTTTGACTCCAAAGTGGAAGGGAGAAGGGGTTGGTTTAGAATCATCCATGTGAAAGTAGTGAATAAGGTCACAATTATACTTAGACTAAGAAAGATAAATTCATTCTTTGGTTTGCAATAGATGGAGGCCAAGGAAATACTGCAAATAACATAAGTCTATCATTTCAATTTTCTTTCTAAAGTTGGATTTCACGTGGGTTAAAAGTTTAGGTTCACTACCAGTGAGGATAAGGTCATTAACATAAAGAAAAAGGATTATGAGATAGCTTCCTACTTTCTTGGTATAGACATTAGGGTCAGAATGGCATCTAGAAAAGTCAATGTCAAGAAGAATGTTGTCCATTTTGGCATATTGAGCTAGAGGAACTTGCTTAAGACCATAAAGATATTTCTTAAGGTGAAAAAAAGGGACGGATTCGTTATAGAAATAGCCATGAGGTTCTTCCATGCATATTTATTCTTACAAATCCCCATGCAAGAAGGAAGATTTAACATCCATATGATGGACCTCCCATTTATATGAGAAAACAAGGTCTAGAACAAGGCAGATGGAATTCATTTTGGATATTGGGGAAAAGGTTTCATTATAGTCAATGCCTTTAACTTGAGGGAACCCTTTGGAAACTAACTAGTCCTTGTGTGTTTCAACACTTCGATCTGATGCATACTGATGCAGGGCGCGACACCCCACTGGCACGTCCGCTCTCCTCAGGACCTTCTCTTCTTAGCCCAAATAACTCTAAGGTTCTTCTAATCCCTTATCGAGAATCTTTCTTACCCACAGATTCTCTTCACGCAATCCTCCTTTTTTGCACTCGGAGGATCAGAACTTTACGGTTTCACGAGTTCACGGTCGATCACTATACTCTCGAATTCCTGAGACCCGATGGCCAGTCAATCGTTGACTTCTCCCTCGCCGAAACTCGCGATGTCGCTCCCTCGCAACTTGGAGTACCCGATACTTGGGGTCTCACCTTGCGATCTTATGCGTTCGCGAGATCTCCCGATCTCTGACACCTTTCCTCCACTACTCCGACCCCCTGTGGCCCACACTATCTATGCGACCATCGCGATGTCGCGTCTCGCGACTTTGCGATTCCTTCTGCAATCGCTCGAAGCTTCAACTCTCGATTTCTCGATACACGAGGCTACGTTTAGATCTGACGGCCCCTTTTGTCTTCGATTTTCGCTCCTCTACTAGACGTGAACTACTCGACGGTCTAGATCTCTTCTCTTTGCCCGATCCGACGTTCCTGTTGTTCCCTCCTGGGCTCCCTACGTGCTTTCGTCCCAAACTTGGGAGAAATTAAATCTCTCAAAGGTCTTGGCCTTTGCCGTCTCTCTACGAGCTCCTCGAACTTGAGCTTCACCAATGTGCATAAAGCGTTGTTCCTCCTGAACTTATCTTCAAATTTGTGAATATTCGATCTCTACCTCCTGTAGAGTCTTTGCACATGCATCGCACTGTTTCTCCTGAGCTCCTTCAAACGCTCAGACCCTCTTGGGGATTTTTTTTTTTGTCCTACTTCTCCCTCAGATGGAGAATGAAATGGATGCCCTCCTGGCTATCCTTCTCAAGCAACCTAAATGGCTGAGTTCCTTGGGTATTCAGTAACCCAGTAAAGGTCCCTCAGTGGACTCTTTCTTCACTCCCGAACTCAAAAATTTCTTTTCTCCTTGTGCCCCTTTGCACCCTTTTCTCAACGCCCTCCTGGCGAAGTCTCTTTTTCTTCCAGAGAACGTTCAGTAGTTCTGGGTTCCTTCTGTGCACTTATGAACTCGCTCGATGCCCTCCTGATGGAGCTCTCATAGAATCCTTAGTGATTCTGGTCTTATCTGAACTCACAGCAGAACTCCTTCCCTCAACACTTCGTGCATGCGCTCAATGCCCACTTGGCATAGCTCCTATAGAATCCTCAGTGATTCTGCCTCCAACTGTGTTCTCATACACACCCTTTCCTCCAAGGTTTTCAGCAAACCTGAGGTCTTCCTCCTGATTTGTTGATCTCAGTCCTGTGCCTCAGCACGTCTTCGTATGACTCCTCAGAGTTCAAGAGTGCAACCTCTGTGCACTGGTGTTCAGCGACCACAGTGCTCTGTCACGCCCTCCTAGCATGAAACCACAAAGACCCTCAACCTGAAATCAAAGACACTCCTACAGAATACGTCAACATACATCTACAACATATATATGGAACACACACAGACATCCATTCAACACAGAATAGTGCAGGAAAAACTGCTCTGTTATATATTAAAAAAGGGCAAAATGCCCGTATCTTTACAATGGTGTTCCTGGGCTCTCCCTAGCTCCTCTCTACACTCACCCAATTCTCCCCTTTTTCACCCCTCAAAATGAGATCTAAAATCTCTTTTACCTGAGGTGCTCATCGAGCGCTTCCCTCCAGGTCTACCAACCTTATTCAATTACAATCAATGGCTGTCTAGTCCAGCGTCCGGATCTAGATCTCAACCGATAACGCATTAAATGCCTATCTTATCTACAGCCTATGAAAATGCATGTATTCCATGGCTCAATAGCCTAAGCACATTTAATTACATTCATTTCAAATTCAAATGAGGTTGCGCCTCTCTTTTAGCATTTGAATGCATGCACGCTGACGTGCTTGGCTGGCTGGCTGGCTGACATGGAGTGATGCTCCTGCATCATACTCCACAGCTGCAAAAATCATGAGTTCCTTCTCATGAGCTTCCCCTGTAGCTATTGGAATCCTCCTGGATCCCAAACGAATCTATGGAGTTGTCCATCTGCTCCATCCCGTTGCTGCTTCTGCTGCGCTGCTGTTGTTGCTTCTTTCCTTCTGCTCAACCTATCCCTGTTGGCCGTGTCTGCTAACCCCAACATCAGCCTTCTGATCTCTTCTATCACCTCATCCATCTATCCCTTGGCTAGTTCTGCTCATGTAGTCTCCTCAGCTGCAAAAATTTTTGGCACATGAGAAGATCACCATGATATCCCATGCCTCCTTCATCTATTTCCAACTTCACTTGTTGGATGTGCACGCTCTACACTTTCACCCTTTCCTCCAGAGCTTCAAATTGATCCCACAGATCAGAAAAGAAAATGATGTCTGTTTCTTCTTCATCTGCTTCTGCAACCTCCTCTATTGCATTCTTTTCAACTTCCTGGCTGAAAATATCGAGCCATTCCTCAGAATACTCATCATCCTCTTCATCCGCCTCTGCTTGTGCTCGAGTAGTTTCACACACCTGCTCTAATTTCCTTTCTTTTCTGATAGTCATCTCCAGCTGTGACTGTTCTATTGTTGCACCCTCTGCAACACCGATTTTTTCCTCCTCCTGGGAAAATGGTAGGAATATCCCAATTCCCCCAATCATCAAAAGATCATCCTGATCATCCACCTCTTCTGTCAGCTGCATCGGCTGATCCTTTTCCATCTCTGAATTTATGAGAACTTCAGACAGTCTCATCTGCTCTGTCATCTTCTCTGGATGATCCAAATTTATCTGCTCATCCCTGCCTACCTGGCAATAGGGGATGTTTTTGCTGCCCTCCCGATAGACTATGATATCAATCGATCCCACCTTCATCAACACTCTTTGCTGAATTGAACTCTCTTCTGAGTCCATGAGACCTTCAGATGGTCTCG
Organism: Picea glauca; assembly: GCA_000966675.3. NCBI lineage: Eukaryota > Viridiplantae > Streptophyta > Pinopsida > Pinales > Pinaceae > Picea > Picea glauca. The sequence goes on from JZKD02S1626695.1 coordinate 434,797, forward strand.
CATTCTCATTCCTACCCACCTAGCAGTTCGACACACTTCCAATGCCCTCTTGGAAGTCTTCGAGATCCTCATCTGATCTCCCATCATTGCTCGACTGGCAATGCACAATTTCCTCACTGTCCTCCTGACAGTCCATGAGATCCTTAGCTGATATCAACTCGTTTCCCTCTTGGCAATCTGGAATTTCTTCTTCTCTTCTCTCCTAGCAGTCTTTGAGATCATCAGACGATCCCAATTATGTTCCCTTGCCCATCTGGCAATTTTGAAACCTTCCACTGCCCTCCTAGCAGTCTATGAGATCCCACAGTGATATCTGATCATTCTCCTCACCAAGAATGTCTCCAATCTCTGGTTCACAGATGTAAACCATTTCTTCCTCCTCAGTGGCATTGAGGTTTTCAACATACCTCAACCATTTTCTCAACAACCTACACTGTCTCATGACCATCAACTGCTTGAATGGCCAACTTGCCTTTGGCTCTTGCATGGGCCACTCGTGCACCCATCTTGATTTTTCCTCTTGCCACATTCTCAATTCGATCTTCTCTATTTCGTCTCTGATGTTGAGAAGTTCTTCATCCATTTTTGCAAGCTCTTCTACCTTGCTCTTCTTCTTAGTGCGCCTATGGAATTTAGTAACCATGGTGTTGTTCCTGTCTATTTTCCTAGAAAACCTGCTGCTGTCACTCTGCATCCCTGAGTGTTCCAGCTTCATCTTCCTACAGTCTCCCTCTGACTGTCTATGGACTACTGCCTGCCTGCAAAAAAGTCCTTACAGATTCCTCAACAACACTATTTCCTTCCTTCTCCTCTGTCTGCAATATACAAATAGATTCCCGCTCTGATACCACAACTGACGTGTATCAGAGTACTTCTTTCCTCTGGCTCCTCCTGCCTAAAATATACAGACAAGATATATTAGCTCTAATACCACAATTGATTCAGGGTGCGCCACCCCACTGGCACGTCCGCTCTCCTCAGGACCTTCTCTTCTCGGCCCGAAGAACTATAAGGTTCTTCTAATCCCTTATCGGGAACTTCCTTACCCACAGATTCTCTTCGCGCAATCCTCCTTTTCTGCACTCGGAGGATCGAAACTTCGTGGTTTCGCGAGTTCATGGTCGATCACTATACTCTCAGATTCCCCAGACCCGATGGCCAGTCAATCGTTGACTTCTCCCTTGCCAAAACTCACGATCTCTCTCCCTCGCAACTTGGAGTACCCGATACTTGGGGTCTCGCCTTGCGATCTTCTGCGTTCGTGAGATCTCTCGATCTCTGACACCTGTCCTCCACTACTCCGACCCCCTGTGGCCCACACTATCTACGTGACCGTCGGGATGTCGCGTCTCATGACTTCGCGATTCCCGCTACAATCACTCTGAGCTTCAACTCCCTATTTCCCGATACGCGAGGCTACGTTTAGATCTGACGACCCCTTTTGTCTTGGATTTTTGCTCCTCTACTAGACGTGAACTGCTCGACGGTCCAGATCTCTTGTCTTCACCTGATCCGACGTTCCTGTTGTTCCCTCCTGGGCTCCCTACGTGCTTTCGTCCCAAACTTGGGAGAAATTAAATCTTTCAAAGGTCTCGGCCTTTGTCGTCTCTCTACGAGCTCCTCGAACTTGAGCTTCACCGATGCGCCTAAAGCGCTGTTCCTCCTGAACTTCTCTTCAAATCTATGAAGATTTGATCTCTACCTCCTGTAGAGTCTTTTCACATGCATTGCACTATTTCTCTTGAGCTCCTTCGAACGCTCAGACCCTCTTGGGGATTTTTTTTTTGTCCTTCTTCTCCCTCAAATGGAGAATGAAATGGATTCCCTCTTGGCTATCCTGCTCAAGAAAACTAAATGGTTGAGTTCCTTGGGTATTCAGTAACCCAGTAAAGGTCCCTCAGTGGACTCTTTATTCACTGCCGAACTCAAAAAGTTATTTTCTCCTTGTGCCCCTCTGCACCCTTTTCTCAACGCCCTCCTGGTGGAGTCTCTTTTTCTTCCACAGAACGTTCAGTAGTTCTGGGTTCCTTCTGTGCACTTATGCACTCACTCGATGCCCTCTTGGCATAACTCTCATATAATACTCAGTGATTCTGGTCTTATCCGAACTCACAGCAGAATTCCTTCCCTCAGGACTTCGTGCATGCACTCAATGCCCACTTGGCATAGCTCCTACGGAATCCTTAGTGATTCTACCTGCAATTGTGTTCTCATACACAGCCTTGCCTCCAAGGTGTTCAGTAACCCTGAGGTCTTCCTCCTGAGTTGTTGATCTCAGTCCTGTGCCTCAGCACGTCCTCGTCTGATTCCTCAGAGTTCAAGAGTGCAACCTCTGTGCACTGGTGTTCAGAGACCACAGTGCTCTGTCACGCCCTCCTGGCATGAAACCACAAAGACCCTCAACCTGAAATCAAAGACACTCTTGCAGAATACGCCAACATACATCTAAAACATATATATGGAACACACACAAACATCCATTCAACACAGAATAGTGCAGGAAAAACTGCTCTGTTATATATTAACAAATGGAAAAATGCTTGTATCTTTACAATAGTGTTCCTAGGCTCTCCCTAGCTCCTCTCTACACTCACCCAATTCTCCCCTTTTTCACCCCTCAAAATGAGATCTAAAATCTCTTTTACCTGAGGTTCTCATCGAGCGCTTCCCTCTAGGTCTACCTACCTTATTCAATTACAATCAATGGCTGTCTAGTCCAGCGCCCGGATCTAGATCTCAACTGATCACACATTAAATGACTATATTATCTACAATCTATGCAAAGGCATGGCTTCCATGGCTCAACAACCTAAGCACATTTAATTACTTTCATTTCAAATTCAAATGAAGTTGCACCTCTCTTTTAGCATTTGAATGCATGCACGCTGACGTGGCTGGCTAGCTGGCTGGCTGACATGGAACGATGCTCCTGCATCACATACTTACTTCTGTACACCCATTTACATCTCACAAATTTTCTTCCTTTCAGAAGAGGTACAAGATCCCAAGTATCGTTCACCATCAAAGAGTGATACTCTTCATTCATTGCTTTGTCTCAATATCGATGGTATGAATCTTATGTAAATGTTTTTGGATCATGAGACTCTGAAACTTGAACCAAAAGAGAAGATTCTTACTTGAACCATGAATGTTTCTGGTGCTGATATGAAGGATCATGGAAAAAATCACTAGTTACTTCTCATGTTGAATGGACCCATTTGGGAAGTGGTGGTGTTGGTGTAGGCTCATGTTCAATGGAATCATCTTGAGGAAGGTGAGTAGGCATAGGTGCATTTTCATCCTCACCATCATCATCTGAAGAAGAAGAAAACAGAATAGGAAAAAAAAATGGTACAAACGTCGAAGATGGCTCGCAGGTCGAAGATGGAACAAACATCGAATTAGGCTCACAGTCCAAGATATTTTCATCAAATTTAATATCTATTCTAATAATAATTTCAAATGAATGAGATTGAAGAAGCCTGTAACCGTTTGCATCTTCAGAATATCCAACAAGAATACACTTCTCACTTTTATGCTGTAAAGCTTTCCTTTTTTCATCAGGAATGTGAGCCCATGCAACACTACCAAATACAAAGAAGTGGATTACATTAGTTTTAATTTTATTCCATGCTTATTATGGTGTTATATTTTTTAGAGCTCTTGTGGGAGTAATATTTACTATGTAATTTTCATAATTGATGGCTTCCACCCGATAATAAAGAATTAATCCCTTATATTAGATCATAGAATTAGCCATTTTTTTTTAATTTGTGATTCTTTCTCTTAGAAACACCATTTTGTTATGGTTTATATGGAACATAATGTTACATTTGAAAGCCTTGTGAAGTGCGGTAACTTGTAAGTTTATTGTTCACATATTCACCTCCATTATTTGTTCTTAACCTTTAAAGTTGATGTCTAGATTGTTTTTATACAAGGGCCTTGTAGGCCAAAAAATCTTCAAAAACTTCACTCTTAAGTTTTAAGAAGTAAACCCAAGTACGTTTGGAGAAGTCATCAATGGACGTTAAGAAATACTTGCACCTAGAGAAATAAGGAGAAGAAAGTGGACCACACAAATCATTATGAACAATTTGCAAAGGGGTTGAGGCATGTCAAGGGGCATGTTTGTCAAAACTATCCCGATAATGTTTGTTGAAAACACAACGAACACAAACACCATCTCTAAAAGAAACAAGAGGAATACTAGTCACCATATATTGATTACATAGTTGTTGTAATGAGCGATATTTTAGATGACCAAACTTCTCATGCCAAATTTTTCTCAGGTCATTTCTATGAGCAACAAAAAATGATGGAAAAGATGATGACCCAAAATTTTCAAACATGTACAACTCGGTAATATCATCAACAATTCCATCTGTGAGGACATGATTAAGATATTTTAAATCCTTGATTACAACTTGGTTAGATGAAAAATCTATGATTTACCTTCACCTAAATGAGTGATATGATACCCTGATAGAAGGTTGCATGAAATACTTGGAACACATAATACA
>JZKD02S1626695.1:479393-513518 GCA_000966675.3 Picea glauca
TACCTCAAGGGTTTGGTAATAATAAAGTGTGGTTTCTTCTATCTTGCTTTGTGGATCTATTGTGTATTCAATATTTGTGGTGATTATATTTGTAGATCTATTTAGGTTCTTAACATTATGACTCTACCATCAACCGCTTTCAAGAAAATCTTTTTTCCAGGAAGTAAGAAGGGACCCTATTATTCATATTTTAGCTGGCTGGGAAGGTAACCCAACAACCTCAACTTCATAAAATGATGATTCTTATTAAGCACAATACATATTGTATATAGTTTATTTACAAATTTGATTGAGGTTTTAGTTTTTTTAAAAGGTCACTCGAGAGAATAGGAACTGGGAAAGATGACTGTAATGAGTATAATTAACACTCTTTTCTGTATCTCACTCCTAGAAAATCCCGGTAAATATAAACCATGTTTTCACAGAAAATGAACATATTTTCATAACGATAAACATACCATCCAATACTTCGATTATTGAATAAACTTACCCATAGAAATTAAATGAATTTAGTTGATGACTAATCAATCATAGTTTCGCTAAAACAAGAATGATTGTGGGGGGATTCCAAATCACTTAACTAGATGGTTAAAATATGAACATCATTGTCGTTGTTCATTTAAAATGAAAAAACTGTTGTTCCTTTGAATGTTTGTTGATCCCTTTTCTTATGGTTGTCATTCCTTTGAAAGGAACAACTGATGTACCTTTGAGATATTGTTGTTCCCTTCGTAAGTAATATTGTCCATTCGAAGTAACGATTGTCATTCATTTTGATACACTGTTGTTCCCTTTATAATGAATGATGTTCCTTTTTCAAATACTGTTCTTCATTCGAAAGGAACAACTGTTGTCCCTTCCGCGTTTTTTCCTTATTGTTGTTCCTTTTTAGTCATGATTCTTTAAGCATGCCATTATTACGACAATCACTCCTTTGGGTATGACCTTCATTAATTAATTTGCGTCAACACTACTTCTAATGACCATAAGTAACAGTTTTTCATTTGTTGTGGACTATTTAACATACCTTATCAAATCGTTTTATGATTAATTTCTCTGAATTATCTTAAAAAATATTCATAATTCATTAACCACCATAATTTGTTTCATTTCCCTATATATCTACATATACTGGAATGATAATTTTCCTTCATATTATAAAAAGGAGTCTAAAGCACATTTTTTTACCTGGCATTCTTACACTTCTTACACCATCCCTCACTCTTAAGGAGTAGATGAGCCTCCCTTGGTAGAACCAAAATAATTTTTTCTTTTCTTTTTTATAAGTAAAGTAATAAAACTTCTCCCATAAAGTATAGGGGGTCTCATCACGAGCTAACCTACCACGATCATCAGATAATAACATAAGTGACATTACCACTATGGGTACCACACTAGGGTAATGGCCTTTGGCATTTTTTTTTCTTCAAAGGACAAGAGGTCTCATCACGAGATGACTTGTTCACTTAAGTTACAATCTAGTGAGTGGCATTATCATTATCTGGCTACCAAACCAGGATAGTGGTCTTTTTGGGAGAAGATGATTTAAACTATTTATTAAGGATACATGATCATCTATGGGTTAAAAGGAAACCCTGTTGAGGCTATGGATGCCTTCTAGCAATGGTGGCTTTTCCTGTGGTACCAAAGTTTATCTTTAAAGCGCCAAGTCTTTTGTGTGTTCCTAGATTTCCTTTCTAAAAAACTGAGGTTGTCATTCTGGTTATATCCAATAAAAAGGGAAAGATACAACCTTACGATATGTGGAACATTTCTAAAAAGTACATGAACAAATTTATAAATCATTCATAATCTTTTTCCTTAAATGTTTTTTAATACAGGCATGTCAATTTGAGTTTCCCACGTAAAGTGATGAGTGCTCATAATTGTCGTTAAAGTGATTTTTGAAAATTATTAATGATTGTTTTTCCCAGCGACAATGGCAACATAGTAATCAAACCTCACCTGAACCACCTACCATTATTACACTTGTACTTTTGACGGTCAAGGTCGGCCTTTCCATTTATGAGGGGGAATATATTCTACACATTTTTCGATAAATCATAATGATCGTAATAAATGGGAAAATTCACATTTTTTACACTTGTTGTTCTATGATATTTTTTATTTCCAGTAATATTGCTCCCAAATCTGGTTGAACTAAGCTACAACAAGGAATGATAGTCATTCTCACCTTCTCATAGACAACATTACTGCAGGTAACTGAGCAAGCAAGAAAAATTTTACATCGTCTGGGGTGGACAGAGTACTTCAATAGGTTGCAAGGATATGGCATGAATATCACAATCACATTCTTTCAGTACTTGCAGGGAGGAGTCTCCATTGTCTGAGATATACGAATTCTGGTCACTGAGGAAATCATAGCAGAGGTCATAGGCCTCCCCAACACAGGCATACAATGGAATGGGAAGTATACAATGCTCAAAGAGGGTATGGACTCTTTTGTAGACCCAAGATAATAACTTGATAAAAAGGGAAAGGAACTCAATCACAATGCTCTCATTGAGCCATGGAGGGAACTGGCAAGATTAATACAAAGGTATATTACCTGTGATGGGAGATACGATGTGGTGTAGCCGCACCACCTCAAATTATTAGCAACACTCAAACAGAGGTTGGTAATTAATTTACCATTTTTATTAAATGCCATGCTACATGAGTTTGTTGCAATAAATCAGAAGGCTAAAGACCCCGTCACTATAATGAACCACCATGGATTAGTAAAGCTAATAGTAAATAGGGCCCTGAGCCAAACTCAAATAACCTGGGGTGATCTAATTGAGGCCGATAGGCCTCTACAAATAGAACAACCATAATTGCACCATGAAAATCCCCTACATGGAATTGAGGCAACACATGAAGGAGGAAATAGTGCCCAAATGGAAGTTCCATTACCCCAACCCAAAACTGAGACAACCTAAGGAGGAATAAACTATAATCAAGTAGAAGATCCATTACCTAAACATGGAATTGAGGCAAACCCCATCCAATTGATAGAGACTCAAACCTCACAGGCAGAGACATCAAAGAAAAAGAGAAAAAAGACAATTGTTGTCCCTAAAACCCCCATTGAGAAGAGAAGAAGAATAAAAAGGATAACAGAACCTGGAGAAAAGAAAGAAATGGTATAGACAGAGCAACCCTCATAATAAAATATTTAGGAAATTGAATAGACAGAACAAAGCCCACAAGAAAATACTCAGGAAATGCCCAACCATCACTGGAACACCTTACAAAATAGTTTTTCAAAAGTTACGAGGTAGAAATGGCTCAAGTATTGGGGAACTTAGGGAAATCGGTCACCAAAGACACAAGCAGGTCTAAAGAACACTAATGACCAACTTCCTCTTCAAACCCTAATGTGGACCTCCCTAACATAGAAATGCCATTCCTTGAAGATACAGAACAAGAAGAACCTCACACTAAGGTAAACATCCCTGTAGAATAGGCAGAGCACATAGAGGAAACAAAGGAACATTTATTGACTAATCAAGGTGAGGAAAACCCTGACATTCCATAGAAACAAAAAAACAACAAGAAAAGGCCACAACAAAGTCAGAAAGTTGAAACATGAAAACAAGATGTTGAGAATAAGGGTTAAAAGGATTAAATTATTAAAGAACAAAGTTGGTAGAATCAAAGAAATAATTAAAGAATTAAGGAAACAATTGTAGCAATATGACAAGGCCTATGAAAGAAAGAAGTCCAAAAGGCCTAAAACATAGGGAAGGAACCCACATTCTAGGAGGAAAGTCCATACAAGTTCTATTGGAACATAGAAAAAGTTGCATGCCCCTAAAGAAACAACAGAGATGGAACCTTAAACTGAGATACCAACAACAGAGGAAGCACTTGTTCAAAATGAGGAAGTGACTCCTTTAGAGGAACATGAAATGGAACCTCAAACAGAAATTCCAGCAGTTGAAGAGACAACTACCCAACCTGAGGAATTGCTTCCTACAGACTTCCCTGCTCCCCTAGAGATAATTGATGTAGAGACCCAGACAAATCCCCCAACCACAGAAGAGATAGTTGTCAAACTGAGGGAGCATTTCAATCTCCTGAACATAGTGCCATTATTGATAGGTTGGAGGTAGAACTGGTGCAAACCCAACATAACTTAACTCAGTGCAGGAGTGAGATGGTAACTATTGCACAGCATCAAATTTTTTTTAAACAACTTAAAACCATGTCAGCAAAAAAAAGTGAAACTTTTGTTGAGCTCAACAGATCCCAAGGGAAGGTAAAGAAAGTATAGGGCCAATTAGATAAATCTTTGGATAAAATCAAAGAAATTTGTGATGTCTATACTGATGCAAAAGATTGCAGGGCTCCTACTACTAATTATACCTTGTTTTTATTAGAGAGTTAATTGTTGCTGAGGGTAAAAGCTATTAGAGTAGGTAAACCAATTAAATTTACCATTGTCTCTGAGTTTGTTTCATGTTTTAGAGAACATGAACTTGAGAATGTGCAATACTTTATGTGTGAGCTATACCTCCACAACTTCATCTTGGAAGATAACAGGAAATTGAACCCCAGTCCTTTTATTGGGGACATACAGTTCCAAGCATTCTTGTCCTTTACCAAAAACCAAATCAGGTGGGCGAAAGAACATAATACCTTCATGAAAAGGGAGACTGGGCTAGATCTCTGGATCATAGGGGAACCTCCAAAATACTTCCCAGCCATCATGCAGCATAGGAAATTTATGAAGAGGGAAGGTTATACGTTCAAGCCTACCATATTTTAGGGAACTTAAAGAAGAAGCTCTTGCTGCTTCCAAATTAATATGGGATGCCTCCCCAAATGAAGTCAAGAGTAGGGAACCCTTTGGCTACAAGAAATTTCATGCAACCACCTTCAGGGTGGAAAGGTATACCAAAATGATCCAGGCTGAAGGACTTGTCTAGATCGGGTGTAGGTATAATCCCCCAATTATTTGGTTTCCTCCATAGGGTTACCAAAGATATTATCAAATTAATAGGAAGAGGGAAGAAGCTTCTTTTGGAGAGCTCAGATGCAAGAATGGGTTCAAGGAACCTGGTGAACCAACCTCTCCTCCTTACAACATCACTACTTTACATATAATATCTCATCTTGCATAAGGACATGCACGAAGGTAAGATGGGGGGTATGTTGAGTTGAGAAAAAGGTACAAATATCCTCCTTATTCCCATGGTTTATGATGCAATCTTGATTGACTTTTCCATTAATTAGGAATAATTAGGATAGAAAATGATTAAAATGTCTTCTAGAAATATTATTGAGTAATATTGGATAAATTCTAAAATTTGGTTGGAATTGTTTGATTTTATTGCAAGAATGGATAAATATTTTTAAACCAAAGATAGCTAAGGAGATTTTGAATATGCGTAGGCTATTGGAGGTTGAAGACATTAGCGCAAAGAAGTTTTGAGGAAGATTGATTCTCTATTTTGTAAATTTATAAATAGTAAAAGAAATCCTGAGGATCTATCAATCCTCAGGATAGATTAATTTACCCATATCATTGTAATATATAGAGGGTAATGAACCATAGAAAAGATAATCTAATAATTTTATCCAAGCATTCAAAATTCAGAATTGCTCTGTGAAAGCAGTCTTTTGCAAATGTTGTACCAACCATGGAATTAATAGAATCTTTTGGAATTTTCACCATTCTTACATACTTAGTTTCTATCAGTAGTGCTTCTAAGGACCGAGGGCCCATTCTGAAGGAGTTACTTTCTCAATCTATAATTTTATCAGTTTGATTTCCATTCTGTGATTTAAATCTCCTTTGCAATAGTTAGGATAAATGCACGAGTGTGTTGATGTTTTTATGTCGTTTTCTCACATAATATAGGTGTTTCATTTTAATGTTATTGATTGTTGTTCCAGTTTCCATTGATGTAGTTTACTGCTTGACAGTTCCTCTCATTTTCATACGCGTTGTTCCTTTTGCTTGAATTAACATTTGTTGTTCCTCTCGCTTAAATTAGCATTTGTTGTCCGTTTCTCTTAAATTAGAATTTGTTTATCCTTTTGATTAGATTACATTTTGTGTTCCTTTCAATTAGACTATATTTTTTGTTCCTTTAGATTAGATTACATTTGTTGTTACTTTTCACATATATAGTAATTCAATGTTTCTTTTTTAGCAAGTTGATTAATAGTTGATAGATTAGTTCTGCAAGTATTTTACTAGATTAGATTATTGATTCTTAGTAGATGAATTCAATAGATTAGTTAATTCCTTTAATTCACAACATGTTATTAATTAGATTTCAATTCTGTTAAGTAAGATCTTATTTTCAGAATCTTTAATGAACATGTGAGGAACTTGATTGTTGATAAACTCATATTTTCTTTAACTACACGGTTTTAGCCTCTATAGCTATCTGCATAGACTTTGTTGATATTATTGAAATAAAAGACGAATCCCCAGGTTGATAAATTAATGTTAAACTAAGGTTCTTTTAGGACATCTTTAGAGTTCAACAATCATGTACCTGGGCTGGGTAGGTGAGAGTGAAGCAATGGTAGTGAAAGCATTGAAAATTTGTGATGGTACACCACATTCTAAAGGAAATATTTTTGAGTCATCAGGGTCTGTGCAATGTATCTCTAGGGATAGAGGAAAAGAATTTCCTTTGCACTTGTTTGCTGCTAAGAAATGTGCCTATTCATTCCATCTCATACTTTAAACTATTCATCAATGATCAGGGTTCAACATGTTTGAGGAAGGAGAAAAAATTTGTTTTCTCTGGACACAACATCATACAAACCTCATAGTGATATTTAAGAAATGAGGTAGTGGATTTCTTTTTTCCTATCAAGAGATTCATGGATTCAGGTTGTGAACTGAGAGCCTCGGTGGCCTAAGGAATACATGTATCGACATCCTCTATGAACAAAGAAGTATTCTAACTTGAAACAACCATTTTTATCTTTTGCATAGGCAACAATGCCCCATTTTTGGTGTTTCGAACACATGATGTACTGAATAGAAGTAGGGAATGACACACATTCAACATGGGAAGAAACAAAGAAATAATAACTATGTATGGTGGGTTTTGAAATGAAATGTGCTTGGCCATTTTGGGTGAAATGGAGACTCACAATCTAGTTTTGTAGGAGGGAGGTGAGATAGGCATCGGTCCATCTGGTGAGAGAGAACCATTGTTGGATCCCAATGGCGATGATGTAGGGCTTGTTGGGAATTATGAAATATCTAAAAAATTGGAGAGAGGAAGGTGGAATGTGAAGACATTCCACATCGGGGCCTGATCCTAGGGAGATCTCTCAACCCTCTTTTCATATATTTGTGAGTCTTTCTTATTCTTTCGTGTTTGTATTCTCAATATTTGCAGAACTACCCATGTCGTATTATTTTATGGAATGTAGTCTATTGGAGTCGGAAGTCACTCCTGGATTGTAGCAGGAGCAGAGCCCGACACCCATCAATTTTAAGTCACGATTTTTTTGTAGAGATTGATCAAATGGAAAGAAACTCAGAATCATATCGTTATAACTTAGAAAAATGGGTTGGAATAGTAGTGACATATGAGGTATTGACCTAAGTTAAGCCAGTAATAATGATATTCGTGAGTAAGTGGAGGGAAATAGAGGGGAAATAAAGTCTACTCTAGACATCCGGTCTTCCAGCAGTCTTCACAAAAGAGGAAAAGTTTCGGATATGAGATCCTCTAGAAGCCGAATAAACTTCAAAATGAACCTAAAAATATTGCAGAACTGATATAATCAAACCTACATTATATAGATATGCAACACCCGACAGGATCATCCATGCTCGAGCTTTCAGATTCAGAGGGAAAAAAAAAAAAGAAGAAGCTGGATACCATTAAACAAGAAGTCTCAAATGTTCTTCTATAACCAGAGAGTCAGAGGCTAGATTAAAGCTTTACAATCAGGAGCTATTCTCTACCATTGATCCTTACAAAAATAAAAAACTGAGTACATATACTCCTAAAATTTCACCCAGCAGAGGCGTCTCAGGACTTTCAAGGTGTGGCGTCTCTTCAGTCAAATCTGGCCTGAACTCCTTTGTCAGATGTCATCTTAACCTTGCATGGCCTTTGCAGGGGGGGTAGCTGAAACATTAAAGGCTAAAATAGTGTGTGCAGACTCCTCTGGTTAGATGAGAGCTTAGCATGGCTTCTTTGGAGAAAACCAGCATACAAGACCATCTCGGGCAGACTGCCTACCAGAACCTCCATGATTTTCATTCAATGAGTGAGCCGAGGTTTCAGCTAACTCCATCCACCTTCATTTATTTTTAGCAAGGCTCAAGATCGAGGTCGAGCTGAACTAGTCTCTGGAGAATGCGGTGATCCCTTTTGTAACTAATCCCAGTGCTTTGGACCTTTGTACAGTTCTTTGTATCACCCCCCCAGTGACAACGGGCTGTGACCCTATGCCTATCTTCAAAGACGCTTTTGGCATTTCACGTTTCAACGATTTGAAATGCAGTGAAGGAAAAAACCCTTTGTTCTCTTGAAGTCTCGGTAACCGAAATGGCTTGATCATGTGCCACGCGTCATATTTGATGGAAAGCCTAGATCAACACTTGAATGAATGTGGGATCACCTCTGGCCTGGACCCTTTCGGTGTTTCGGTCTTCGGGGATTTGAAATGCAGCGAAAGGATGAGACCCTCTGTTCTCTCAAAGTCCAGGTATCTGAAATGGCTTGATCATGTGCCACGCGTCCTATTGGATGGATGACCTAAATCAACACTTGAATTAATGTGGAACCACCTCTAGCCTGGACCCTTTCGGCATTTCGGGCTTCAGGGATTTGAAATGCAGTGAAAGGATGAGACCCTTTGTTCTCTCGAAGTCCTGGTAGCCAAAATGGATTGATCGCGAACCATGTGTCCCATTGGATGACGACCCATATCACTTCTCAAATTTGGGACCATCTATGGCCTAGACCCTTTCAGCATTTTGGGCTTTAGAGATTTGAAATGCAGCGAAAGGATGAGACCCTATATTCTCTTGAAGTCTTGGTATCTGATATGGCTTGATCACGTTCCACATGTCCCATTGGATGGATGACCCAGATCACTTCTCAAATGTGGGACCACCTCTGGCCTAGACGCTTTCAACGTTTCGGGCTTCGGGGTTCTAAAATGCAGTGGAAGGAGGAGACCCTCTGTTTTCTCGAAGTCCTGGTAGACGAGATGTCTTGATCATGTGCCAGGCGTCCTATTGGATGGACAACCCAGATCATTTCTTGATCAACGGTCCTGGTTCTTTCGGATTTCGTGCACATGATGCAAGGAGGAGAGACCCTTGTATGTTGAAGTCTTGGTAGCTGAAATACCGAAATGGCTTGATTGTTTCGTGAGTTTGGCCATAGGAGATGAGCTCATGCTTGACCACGTGCAACTCTGCAACCCAAACTTACCCGATGGCCGTCAATCTGCCCCATCTGTGGATCCTCGTAATTGAAATACAAAGTGATCGCTTGCTTGATTTTAATCCTGAAATGGGCTTCTTTTACATGTGCTATGCTTGGGTGCTCATGATTGCGGCCTTTGAATAAAATGCATTTGATGGGTTTTTAAACCCCATTTCTTCGCATTTTACACCAAGGGCCTGAAATCGGAGAGAAACACCCTGCTGGAAAGAATTGGTGCTAACATTAGGCTCCATGGGGGATAGAGTCATCCCTGTGATGCTCTAAGAGCTCATTTTGCAGCTTCAGTGCCTTCTGTTGGGCTATGGAGTCAAGCTCAAAACACCCTGCTGAAAATACAAGTCGAAAAGTAAAAGAAAAACAAAATAAACCTACATGCTCAAAGGAGCTTATTTATGTAGAGTCCTGAACTAATAAAATCCTTTACATGGGGCTAGGTGAAAGTAAACTTCCACCATAGCCATTCAATTAACTTATTGAAGGGAAGCTCCTTCACTCTGTCAATGATTGGTAACAGATGATGCAACCGTGACAACAGAACGGTCACATCCTTCATCTTTTCTCCAAGGGCCAAAATTGAGATCAAATTGGGAATATCCAAGATATGAAGGAGATGCCACTCCATGTACTCGCTGACAGGCTCATAGTATGGGTGGCAGATCCTGGAAAAATTGTAACATGTAGGATGGTCTGCTCTACGACTACTCACACATCGTTGAATATCTATGGCAAGCTCAAGTGAATGAGAGGCTAATGCGGGATGACTAATTTCAGACGATGGTTTCTCACCTATAGGATCTGAGTAGTCTATAAATTGCATCTTCGACTCCTCCTCCTCTTCTCCATGACTTTACCAATTATCATATTCATAATCATCATAAATAGGGACCATGGGAAAGCTTTTCTTGCTGTCGTGTCGGTCAGAGTCTTTATAGTGATCAAATGTAGGATAAGCTTATTTCTCATCATCACTAGAATATTCATCAAAAAAGGGTTTCCCTTCATTTCTATGATCAACCTCCGGAATAGTGATCCCATCGAGAATATAAATGTCAAAAATATCCATTTCAGGGACAATGATAACTGTTGCTTCTGGCTGTTCATACATAATATCTTTCTCTTTAATCCTAGGTAAAAATTCATGGGAAACCTCCTAAAGGAAAAGAGAAGAATACTCTTCCACAACCATCTCTTCGTTAAAAGCTGGCAGGTCTTCATCATCATAAGCAGGGCTGCTAGGAACATCTGCTTCAACCCTATATCTAGGAAATCCATCTACTATAGACAACATCTGCTCTATAAACTCATAATTTTCACAAGAGGCATGTTGATCTTTATGAACATCTAAAAGAACAGATGTATCTAAAATGATGTCAGATGCTTCCGTGATAGGGATATCATAATTAATATCATTCAACGCCTCTATATTTTCATAGAAAATGCTTTCCTCCACAGTAAAAGCTTCATCACAAACATGGTCTTTAGCACCGACAGAGGCTTCATGAAGCAAAGAAAACTCATCACAACAATTTTCATACAAACACTCAGCTGGGAAGTAATCTTTACAAAATGAATTGAAAGTTGTATGAAAACCTATCAAAGAATGGATGCTTGCAGTGGGAAGAGATCAACACCAATCAAGAGTAGCTCCCTTTAATGAATACCTAAAAATCTTAATCTGGACATCTTCATGCATGATATTAAGTTGATGAATAACTTCATGAAAGTCCAGTAAATGCTCAGGGGGTACCTCCAAATTTTTTGCTTGAAATTTAGGGGGGATATCTTCCCATTCATCTCTATCAGGCAGTGGATTAGGAAAACCAACTATCTAGGAAAAGTCACAAAAAGAAAACCTTTGAGCTAAGATATTTTCCATATCGAAGCAATAGAGTCGCCGACCGATTCTTGAATCATGGAGTCGCTAGGTGAAAGATGCAGAGATTCGAATGTGACTGGTCTTTGTTCACCATCAAAGGCCATATCCTAACATTGTCGTTACCCTAGGGAACTTCTCAAGCTAAGAAAGAAGCTGCTGAAAACATTCTCAAGAAAGCTCCTCTAGGTTAGTTTTCAGGTGTGTTAACAGTAGCCACAACTGAAACAACGACATGAAAACATTGGATTTGCCACAGTGGAGTCGCCAGGTGCATAGTAGCAATCTTCAAAGGCTCTGATGCCTGATGCACCTTCATAATTAGAGGCTAAATGTCATTCAATCTCAGGAAAAATTTTCAACTTCATCCCCGGAAACGATGCTAGAAATGTTGAATTCGGAAGTCACTCCTGGATTGCAGCAGGAGCAGAGCTCGACACCCATCAATTTTAAGTCACGATTTGTTTGTAGAGGTTGATCAAATGGAAAGAAATGTAGAATCATATCGTTATAACTCAGAAAACTGGGCTGGAATAGTAGTGACATATGAGGTATTGAACTCACTTAATCTAGTAATAATGATAGTGGTGAGTAAGTGGAGGGAAAGAGAGGGGAAATAAAGTATGCTCTGGACATCCGGTCTTCTAGCAGTCTTCACAAAAGAGGAAAAGTTTCATATATGAGATCCTCTCAGAGCCAAATAAACTTGAAAATGAACCTAAAAAGATTGCAGAATTGATATAATCAAACATACATTATATAGCTATGCAACACCCGACTGGATCATCCATTCCCGGGCTTTCAGATTCAGAGGGAAAAAGGAAAAGAAGAAGTTGGCTGCCATTAAACAAGAAGTCTCAAATGTTCTTCTATAACCAGAGAGCCAGAGGTTGGATTAAAGATTTACAATCGGGAGTTGTGCTCTACCATCGATCCTTACAAAAATACAAAACTGAGTACATATACTCCTAAACTTTCACCCAGCAGAGGCGTCTCAGGACTTTCAAGGTGTGGCATCTCTTTAGTCAAATCTATCTTGAACTCCTTTGTCAGACGTCATATTAACTTTGCATGGACTTTGTAGGGGGGGTAGCTGAAACATTAAAGGCTAAAATAGAGTGTGCAGACTCCTCTGGTCAAATGAGAACTCGACATGGCTTCTTTGGAGAAAACTAGCATACAGGAACATCTCAGGTAGACTGCCTGCCAGAACATCCATGCTTTTCATTTAATGAGTGAGCCGAGGTTTCAAATACCTCCATCCACCTTCATTTATTTTTAGTAAGGACCAAGATCGAGGTCGAGCTGAACTAGTCTTTGGAGAATGCGGTGATCCCTTCTGTAGCTAAACCTGATGCTTCGACCCTTTGCACAGTTCTTTCTATCACCCCCCAAGTGACCATGGGGTGTGACCCTGTGCCTATCTTCAAAGGCGCTTTCTACATTTCGCGTTTCGATGATTTGAAATGTAGTGGAGGAAAGAGACCCTCTATTCTCTCGAAGTCCTGGTAGCCGAAATGGCTTGATCGTGTGCCATGTGTCCTATTGGATGGATGGCCTATATCAACACTTGAATGAATGTGGGACCGGCTCTGGCCTGGACCCTTTCGACATTTCGGGCTTTAGGGATTTGAAATGCAGTGAAAGGATGAGACCCTCTATTCTCTCGAAGTCTCGGTAGCCGAAATGGCTTGATCGTGTGCCACGCATCCTATTGGATGGATGGCCTAGATAAACACTTGAATCAATGTGGGACCACCTTTGTCCTGGACCCTTTCGGCGTTTCAAGCTTCAACGATTTGAAATGCAATGAAAGGATGATACCCTCTATTCTCTCGAAGTCTCGGTAGCCGAAATGGCTTGATTGCACGACATGTGTCCCATTGGATGGATGACCCAGATCACTTCTCAAATGTGGAACCACCTATGGCCTGGACCCTTTCGACGTTTCGGGCTTCAGGGATTTGAAATGCAGTGAAAGGATGAGACCCTCTGTTCTCTCGAAGTCCCGGTAGTTGAAATGGCTTGATCGCCCACCACATTTCCCATTGGATGGACGACCCAGATCACTTGTCAAATGTGGGACCACCTCTGGCCTAGACCCTTTCAACGTTTCAGGCTTCAGGGTTTTGAAATGTAGTGGAAGGAGGAGACACTCTGTTCTCTCAAAGTCCCGGTAGCCGAAATGGCTTGATTGTGTGCCACACGTCCTATTGGATGGACGGCCTAGATCACTTCTTGATCAACGGTCCTGGTTCTTTCTGGATTTCATGCACATCATGCAAGGAGGAGAGACCCTTGTATGTTGAAGTCTCGGTAGCCGAAATACCGAAATGGCTTGATTGTTTCATGAGTTTTTCCATAGGAGATGAGCTCAGGAGCTTGGCCACGTGCAACTCTATGACCCAAACTTACCTGATGGTCATCAATTTGCCCCATCTATGGATCTTCACTGTTGAAAGAGAAAGTGCTCGCTCGCTTGATTTTAAGCCCGAAATGGGCTTCTTTTACATGTGCTACACTTGGGCGCTCATGACTGTGGCCTTTGAATAAGATGCATTTGATGGGTTTTTAAACCCCATTTCTCCGCATTTTACACCAAGGGCTTGAAATCGGAGAGAAACACCGTGCTGGCAAGAATTAGTGCTAACATAGTCCAAGATGGGATTGGGGCCACCACTGAGAGTGAAAGGAAAACCATTGTTGTAGTAATAGCAGACAATCTATGAGGAGTAAGGGAAGATGCAATTTGGCTACTAAACTTGGTGTCCCCTGGAAGTTGCCTCTATAGATATCTATGCCTTTGGACACATCGATTAATGGATTATCATTGAAGAAGGAATATGTGAGGTCAACACCAGATTATGAATCCTTGGAAGTAGCTGTGAGTATAAAATGCTCATATAATTAAGGTAAAGTCAGTGATGAATTACAAGTGGATCTACAAGATCAAACACATAGTTGATGGGAGCATCGAGAAGCACAAAGTGAGATTTTTTTCTAGAGTATTATCTCAGGTGGAGGGAATAGATTATGAGGAGACATTTTCTCATGTTGCTCGATACACTTCTATCTGGATGATTATTTCCCTTACTGCATCCATGGGTTGAATACTACATCATATGGATGTGAATACAACATTTCTCAATTGAGAGATTGAGGAAGAAGTATACATCAAGAAACATGATGGATTCATGATACATGAGAAGGAGTATCATGTGTACAGGTTGAAAAAGGCCCTATATGGAATCAAGAAGGCATATCGAGCTTGGTATGCAAGGATTGATGAAGACCTGATGATTTTGGGTTTGAAAAAGAGTGTTGTTGATCCCAACCTATATTACAAGAATGTTAATGGTGAGTCCCTAATTTTTGGTCTTCTATGTTGATGATTTATAACTGACTAGTACATAGATCCTTATTACTAGATAAAATTATGTATTGTCCTCTAAGTTTGAGATAAAGGACCTTGGTATGATGCACTACTTATTCTAAAGGCATCGTAGAGGAATGGTGAGATATTCTTGAGTCAAGGGAAGTACATAATTGAGATATTGAATAAGTTTGGGATTTTGAATTGTAAGCCCATGGCTACACCATTGGTGATGAATCTGAAGAAACTAAGTGTGTCCTATTCTAATTCCGATGAGATTGATCTAAACCTGTATAGACAACTGATTGGATCATTGATGTATATGGTTAACACTAGACCATATATTTTCTATGCAATGGGTGCACTTAGCTAGTTCATGAGTTAGCCAAGACAAACACACTGGATTGTTGCGAAGCATGTGTTGAGATACCTGTGAGGCACATTTGGACATGGTATTAGATATAGTTCCATTATTCACATGAGATTGCAGGGATATATTGAATTTTATTGGGCAAGGAGCAGAGTGGACAAGAAGGGAACCTCTGGGTGTTGATTCACTTTGGGATCTTCCACAGTTTCCTAGTGTAGTAGAAAACAAACTTCTGTGGCTTTAAGAACCACATAAGAAGAGTACATTTCATCAAGTGTAGAAATACCAATACATGATTCAAGCTATGAGATGTTGAGGAATAAGAAATGGCAACAGTTCCAATTTATGTAAAGGCACTCCCATAAAGGGAGGCGGTACTACATCTAGAAGGAGTAGAGATTGAGTTACCTCTAGAGGAGGAAGAGATACATTCAATTTCATAGGGAGAAGAGACAGAGGAGGAGTCACCACCAACTCTAGAGGGAGTATTTATTGAGCCACTCTTAGTTCCATATAGAGAAGCTACAGAGGAAGAAATTGCAGAAAGAGAGTGGAGGAGACAGTTCTAGAGAGAGAAATCCAAGAGGTGGGAAGTTGCTAACAAAGTAGAGAAGCTACTCTTAGTCTCAATGTTTAGTAGTTACAGAGTCCCAAAGGGAGAATTTGCAGAATCCCAGAGGGAGTAGCTACAGAGAGTGGAGGAACTACTCTCAAGCAAAGATCCAGATAGTGCTTTGCAGTAAGCACCCTGAGCAAGCTCGTGATTTGAGTAGACTAAGTTGCATCAGAGAGTGTACCAATTTGGTATATTTGGATATGTATCAGGAGATAAAGAGAGGTTGTAGAGATATACAGTTCTGCTAGGCAGAGAGTGCAGTTGAAACTAAATTCTATAACACTCAGTACTGTATAGGAAAAATATATTGTATCCGATGATGTGAGTCATGGAAGCAATGAGGCTTCAAAGGATTATCACAGGATTTCATTTGAGACATGGTGCAGAGGAAGGTAGTATTGGTGCAGTACCTTCCTACAAATGACCATCTTGTTGATGTTCTTACCAAACCCCTTACTAGGATGAAGTTCGAGTACTTTCATGACAAACCTGGCATGGTAGAGAATGCCTCCCTTGCTGAGAGGGAGTATTGATGTTTGCAGCTTCCTGATACATTCTCCATATCGTACTCCTCTATGACTGAGTTGAGTTTATATGTGAGGAAACGTATTCAAGAAGGGATAAGTGGGTTTGTTCTTATATCCCAATGTCCCTTATGCATAGTAGTTAAGGACATGTCCCTTGTGGAGAGAATATGAGGACATGTCAAGGGAGTTGAACTTGACGTCACACACTATGGGGAATTGACCCTAGTGTTTCTAGAGGGAGTAGCCTCTAGAAGTCCACATGGGAGTGCAATGTGTGATAGAAATTATCCATATCGTACTCCTTTGTGACTGAGTTGAGTTGATTTATGAGGACACTTATCCGAGAAGTGATAATTGGGTTTGGTATTATATCCCAATGTCCCTTGTGGAGAGAACACGAGGACATGTCCCTTGTGGAGAGCACATGAGGACATGTCAAGGGAGTTGACCTTGACATCACACACTATGGGGAGTTTACCCTAGTGTGTTCAGAGGGAGTAGCCTCTAGAAGTCCACAAGGGAGTGCAATGTGTGAAAAACCCTTTGCTACTATGGTGGTTTTCTACCACTAGTGGAGATTGTGTGTCAATGGACAATAGTTGTGTGCTACTATAGTGGTTGTGTACCACTAGAAGTGACTATGTGTCACTGGACAATAGTTGTGTGCTACTAGTAGTGGTTTTGTACCACTAGAAAATAACTGTGCACTACTATGGATAAGCACAATCGTGCTCGATTGGATGACAATTGTAGTAGTTGTATGCTACTAGTTGATTGTCATGGATACTACCAGATCAGTTCGAGAAGCTATGTGCTGCTTGATTACAGAGAATGTGATGGATGATTCGATATACCAATGGCATGGTAGTAGTGGTGTACTAGTAATTGATTACAGAGTAGTCAATGGACTACTAGAAGAAGACATCACGGAAATATACATCCCTAGCTAAGAGGGAGTGTTGATGTTTCAGCATCGGGTGAACCTTCTCCTAGATTGGGTTGCAGACCAAGGGAGATAGGATAAATTTATCATAAAGGTGCACTTGTGGTAAATGGGCCCAGGCGTAGTCCTTCCTTGATCATGACAAGGAATAATATGGACTCAATATGCTTGAGGTACTTTCCATGTGTCAGATAGCATCAGGATAACACTCACTCACAAGGGTGTACCTATGGTGAATGGACCAGGTGTATTGTTTCTCCTTAGTCATATTGATTTGACTAGGAATGATAAAGAATCAAGATGCTAGATGCTATCACATGTGGATCCAAAGTGAGTTTGATCTCATAGAGAGTCATTTGGCTCATATGGAGAGCCATAGGGGGATTTTCCCCTTGATTCAGTTGGGAGAGAGACATCTCCAAGGACTGATAGAAGTTTGTATATTTCAGAGACCAGATTGGCATGATGCAGAATGTCTCCCTCGTTGTGAGGGAGTGTTGATGTTTGGAAAACATCTCGAAGACATTCTCCTAGATTAATAATTAATAATATAATTATTTATTATTAAATAATATATATAATAAGTAATAATAAATAGTTATTTATTATCCAAGGCATGCATCCTTTCATGGATGGTTACCATATGTTATCTATATAGGGAACACTCATGATTGTAATAAAACATCTATCATATATCATCTTATATAGAAAAATCAACAGGGACAACATTGATGTTTCCAGTGAATGGGAAACACATTATAAAAAATTTCTCTTGATAAAAGTTCTTCTTGATTGTACATAATTTAATTTCTTTGTTTTGTATATTCTCATATTCATGACTGCATTTCCCAAAAATAAGGCATCTGGTTTCTAGATTCTACATTCTTGACAACCCACAGGGGGATATCATCATAGTTGGAGCCAATTGTTGAACCCCATACATTTCTTTTCTTTCACTCCTCCATACTTAAATTTTTTATGATTGTGTCATGCAATACACAATTATATTTTCTATGGCCTACACATTTTATCATACTTAGCCACTTTCCCATATCTTAGCGGCTTCACGGGCGACAAACTCACGGATGCATGTTTTATTATTTTTCGTGGACTCGTGGAGTCATAATTCTTTACCGATCCATCTATGTAAGTTCAAATGATAAATACCAATACTTAACCATTTCACAGATCAATGGACTCGTAGTCTCGTTTAAATATTTCTTCCATCTCAGACTCCCCACCATGATGTTTCATATTTATTTCACACTTCTCTAGTTATATTTAATATTGATTCTACAGACTCAACTGTTAAATTGAATTTTGAGAAGGTCGTTATTAAATGGCATATTTCTCAAGGCAATTACATTTAATTCTTATATTCATCCATAAAAAATAGAAATTAAGTATTATTGTTTTACCATTATTTTAAGCGGTAATACAATAAATTTAATCAACCTAGTGAACATGGCTGAGAGAAAAAAACAATTATGTAGAGATACGTTGAATCTATTCACTAGAGAATATTGTAATTATCACTAGTCAATATGTTATTGGTATTATGCAACATTACCAAAAAAAGACAGTAATAAAATTTGGACATCAGGAATGGATTGTGTTGGTTTTGTTCCTGAAGTTTTCTATTTTAAATAAGTAGTCACCTAGTGCGTATATAAAATTGTTCAGAATATAATAATGATTCCATTGAAGAATAGTTCCCCTGGTCATTGGCACCATCAGTCTTAAAAAGATTATTAAAATTACCAGAGTCGAATATCACTTATAAAGGATACGAAGCCAAAACTTTTCTTAAAAGGAAAAAATAATGGAATAGAGCTCCTACAAGAGTATTTTCAGGACCCAATAGAAATTCCACAAGATTTATCCAGGATTTAGGTGAATTCTTTGAAAGACCCTTATCGAGAAATTGCATGGATTTTTACTAGAATCACTGATCAAGATTCTACTCCAACTATTCCTCGGTTGGGATTATATGTTCTACATTTTACAATCCATTAAAATATTGAATTCGACTGGGATACAATTATATCTAATGAAGTCTCTAGACAATTAGTCAATTTTAAGAGTGAGAAGAAGTTCTACATGACTTCTTATCCGATATTTTCCATTACATATTGTCATATTTTTAAAGGCTTGAGTATCATAAAGAGGGTAAATTCCAAGGTCGATCCTATGACCATGTGGTATTAGGACATGTGGAAACAAAAGGTTTTTCATCATTTTTATGAAGTTTAAAATGATTTTGTGTCTATATTCAAAAAATTTCTATTTGGAGAAGATAATTCTAGACTTTTGTTGGAAGCATATTCTTTTCTAAACACAAAGGGAGTTCTGGAGAAAATGGACAATTACAATATTATCAAAATTTTTTGGTCTCATGAGAAACCTCTTTTTCTTCCTTATTATGTTTCAGATAAACTATTTATCATAGAGGTAGTCATCCAGATTATGCTAAGAATGAAACGAGACAAAAACAAAAATATAGAAGAGAACACAAAAATACAGTGAAACCCAACTTTTATTAATGAATAAGAGAGAAAAACAATGTAGAACACAAATTGGAAGAATGGGGTAGTTCATCTCTAGAATAAAGATATGTTGGATACAATATTTACATCACACTCCATTTCATGCTTAAAGGGCCTCCTTTACCTTAATTATATATGAGAGAGTGAGAGGAGAACAATTAGCATGATGCATGTGGGATAAATTAATCTAAGTTTTTAAAATGTCGAAGGCATGTAAAACACTAGGACTTCCTGGGTGGTCACCAATCCCAGTAGTACTCTAGCATGAGCACGCTTAACTATGGAGTTCTAATGGGATCCGATGCATTAAAATTATGTTGTAGGCATGTACATAAGATCATTACATGATGTCTGTAATTGACAAATGAATATGGTATTACATTCCATTCCCCATCAAAAGGGTGAATATCATGGTTTATCAAAACCACAAGCTCGAATTGTTGATTCGGTGGAAAAGGTGGTTGGCCATCGAGATCCACCTCGATCATTCCTCCCCCCTTAGGAATAAATTGTCCCCATTGCGTAAAGTTCCCTCGGGATATGGGGAAACTTCTATTGAATATGAACCTTGTCGAGTTGTTTTCCCTGTTGAAGTAAATGTCCTCCTCATACTTTTCCAATGGAAGGATGTCATGAACTTCTTGGAGGTGTTGGATCCATTCAACATATATAGATGCACAATCTTCCCTATTTTGAGTGTGGAAGGACTCTGTCGGTGAATATGAAATAAGAAGAGCTATATCAATGAGGGCTATTGGTTGGAACCCCAAGCACACCTGAAACAGGTCATGGCCAATAGATATGTGCTTAAATGTGGAAGAGTCTCATTCTCTTCATGCTCATCTACAATATCATCGACCTGATTCTACTGGATAGAAACATCTTGGGCCAAGGATTTCATGGTTGCAGTGACCTCATGTTCACCATCTGATTAGATCATGAAGGGGGAAAAACTATCGTCTAATAGATTACTTTGTGGAATTTATTTTCCAAGATCAATGAAGTGGCAGTAGTCGGAGCTACCTCTGGTACCCTATAGATATGACCTCCCAGAGTAACAATGACATGTGGGGCGGAGACTCATAGTTAGCATGAAATTTCTACATATATGGTTTTCCTAAAATAACATCACATACTTCAAGTGGTGCAGCATCACACACTACCTCATCCTTGAATGGATTGATTATGTAGAACATGAAACACTATTGGCTGACACATATGTCTCATCCCTAACTCAACCATCCGATGGTGTATGGTTGGGGGTGTGGAATCATTGGAAGCTTCAATATCTTGATAGCCTCGGATGAGATCAAGTTATTCTAACTCATGCTATCAACAATGAAATGCAGTGGGGTCCCATTTACCCACATCTTCGAGTGGAAGAGGCACTTCTCATCCTCAAGCTCCTCTAGTTCTTCTGGTTGTATTTTTGTGGCTACGATGGTAGCAATGGGTTCTACATCGATGATCTTTTTCCCTTTATTATGATTTGAATCAAAGTCTAAGTCAGGTTCTGATTCTTTTTCTTTGAGCTCATCCACCAATGAATTCTTCTAGTGACATTCATCTTTATTGTGCCAGGGGATATTGTGGAACTCACACCATTTTTCGGTGTCTTTATTAGCCTTCTTATTACCCTTATTTTCCTACGTATTGGACTGGATCTCTTGAGGTTGGTATTCTTTCTCTGTCCTTCATTATGTGAGTTAGGGTTTCCTTTTCCATGATTTTGTTGTGGCGTATTTTCAAACCCGAACCCCTGCTTACTATGTTGCTTGAATTTCTATTCAATTTTGACTGCATATAGATAAGCAACACCCACTGAGGAGATGTCTAAGGAATCCATATCTATTTTTATGTACCTATGCATACCACTATGATACTTCAAAACTAGGATTCCCTCGGAGTCTTTGATACCCATCTTTCATTGCAAGGTATGAAATATGTTAGTGTACTCTGACACCTTCTGATCTCTTTTCTAACGCAGATTCTTCCATCTCATGTATTGGTCATCATAGTTTATGACATGGTATAAATCCTCCTATAGGGCATCTACAAAGTTTGCCCATATGATTTCTCTCCTGAATGGTGTATATTCATCTACGGTGTACCACTCCTAGTAACCTTCCCACCCAACTCTGACATGGGGAAGGGATTTAAGGAGCGAGAAGGTGATATTTTCACTGTTGAATTTTTTTTGGATAGAGTAATAACCTTCTAGTAGATTCAACCATTTTTCTCGAGAATCTACATCTATATGTACTTCAAATAAGGAGATATCAAAATTGACTTGTACCTTGAAGGGTGCCTCACTTGAGAAATGGTTTCTTGTCAAAGATACCTCGACTATTCCCATTTGTAGTATTTGAAAGATATGAGAAAATTTGTCCATCATCTTGTTCCTCTGTCGCATGAGGTATTCCTCGAGCAACATCTTACAAGGATGTCATGCTTTGTCATCTCTCTTTTCTTCTTCTATTGGAGGTCACTTGGGTTGGTGAGAATTTTTCCTTAAGCGAAACTAGCTTGAGACCCAAATCTCTATATCCTGATCTCATCAGGGACCTTCTCTAAGAAACAACAAGGAGCATACTGCTTTGATACCACTAATCCAGATTATGTTGAGAATGAAATGAGACAAAAACAAAAATGTAGAATAAAACACAAAAATATAGTGAAACCCAACTTCCATTAATGAATAAGAGAGAAAAACATTGTAGAACACAAACTGAAAAAATGGGGTAGTTGATCTATGAAAATAAAGAGATGTTGGTTATTCTTCATTCACAACAAGCTTTACATCACACTCCATTTCATGCTTAAATAGACTCCTTCACCTCAATTATATATGAGAGAGTGAGAGGAGAAAAACTACCATGATGCATGTGGGATAAATTAATGCAAGTTTATAAAATTCCATAGGCATGTGAAACACTAGGACTTCCCAAGCGATCACCCATCCCAGTATTACTCTATCCTAAGTGCACTTAATTGTAGAGTTCTAATGGGATCC
The DNA here is from genome assembly GCA_000966675.3 of Picea glauca. Taxonomy (NCBI): domain Eukaryota; kingdom Viridiplantae; phylum Streptophyta; class Pinopsida; order Pinales; family Pinaceae; genus Picea; species Picea glauca. The sequence continues at coordinate 502,104 of JZKD02S1626695.1, forward strand.
GGTGATGTAGGCATGTACATAATATCATTACATGATGTATGTAATTAAAAAATGAAGATGGTATTACATTCCATTCCCCATCAAAAGGGTGAATATCATGGTTTATCAAAACCATAGGATCGAAATGTTGATTCACTGGAAAAGGTGGTTGGCCACCGATATCCACCTGGCCTATGTAGAAAGACAATACAAGTTCTTGTTTCATGTTTTCTATGAAAAAAGGAAAAAATAGTTTATTCCTTTGCCTTGGAAAGTGGGTGAAGTTTTGTTGAGAGGAAATGAAAAAATTGATGAGTTTGCTTCGTATTGTGACCAATATAATTTAAAATTTACAGAAGAAATAAAGGGGTTTGATCCAAATCACCTATTTTATAATCATATGATAACAGTTGGAATTAGTCCTGCATTTGTTAATACCCTTATATTTAGAGAAGAACTAGGATATAGTCATGACCCTCCTATTTAGGGTATTAAGAAAGAATATGGCGACATAGATACTATTGTAAGTACTACAGAACATTACAGGAAAAGTGGAAGATCATCAGGAGAAAGAAATGCCCAATCTCTCATTGTTTCTCATAGAAGTGTGTTACCTAAAATAAATTCTCATTCTAAAGTGACTCAACAAACTAAATCCTCAAACAATAATTTAGGTGATGATGGAGAGAAATTGTTTTCTCAAAGAAACTTAGAAAACCCTCATAAACTGACATTTAAAAGGAAAAGAACCAATTCTCAACAAGGAGGGGAAGAACAAGACATACTTGAAGATAATATTTCTTTTGAAGGAATGGATTTGGATGTTGATATTGAAAATATCTGGTTTTTGGATGAAGAAGAGCATATACATGAGAATGTACAGTCTGCTACTGAACATTCTATCCAGGATGAAATATTTTTTGATGAAGAAACCTTTTCTATACAAAATCCATTGTTTGATAAATTTTCCAAGAAGTTGATTTTTGAAATAACTTTGAAGAATAAAAAAGGAAAGTCTCGGTCTACAATTGATCTCAGAGATATGTGTCCATCAAAATTATCTTCGATCCACAAGGTTACAAGATATGCATTATATGTTTCCATAATTGACATGGAATAGAAAAATTTTAGGCTTAAAGAAAGAGTCAAAGAATTGGAAGCAAATTTGATGCCTCCACCCATACTAGCCACCCCTGTTACCATGGTCCATCCTGGCAGATTTTTTCAGAGAACCCTAGACTCAAGTCTAATTTTTAAAGGAGCTTCAAGATTACTTAATTCCATTCAACATTTTGTGGAAGAAAATATAAAATAAAGGATGTCACTTATTTTAGATATATGGGACTTGGAATTTTTTTTTTTTCTATCAGTATCAAAATAAAGAATACAAAAGAATATTTGAATACATACTAACAAAATATGAAGGATTCTTTACAGATGGAATTGCTCTATTTGCTGCAAAAGTTTCTGCAATGACGGAAGAAAAAAGAAAACAAGAATATTTTCCTTCTCAAAGCTGTATAAAACAACTAAAAGCAGGTTGGATTCAAAGTATTAATACATTAAGAGGATTATTAAATGAACTGAATGAATTATCACATAAATATATGAAGGCATATTCAAAAGTTTTTGGGATAGATATTTTAGGTACTACTATAGAAGTATCATATCTAAGTTTGATATCAAATTCAATACTCATGACCATACAACAATTTGAAGAAAAAGTTGAAACTTTGAAAAGATTATCAGAAGAAAATTTTGATAGTATGATGGAGTATACTTATGATGATATTGATAGTTGGATTGTGGAATATACAAATAGAAATGAATATATTGAGACTACATTACAAAATTTATTGATTGACCTTAGAGAAATTGAAGGTGAATTATTTAATATAAAATTAAAGCAAGAAGTGACCATTTCTCCCTTAAGAGGATATATTCAAGAATGGTTAAACAAGTATGTAATCAAAATTTATGACACTCCAACAGAAGTAGTTAATACCATTAACACAACCACAACAAACAAGGATATAAAAGGTACATAAACACAAAAATGAAAAGAAATATTCCATCAAAGTAAGTCCATAATGATCACATACTTTCTTCCTTCTCATAATTCATCTAGTTGTATTTATTCTTTCACTAGAAAAATATAACCGAGTTATGATAACCTCCTTGCTGTCTTCTTTCTAGATCTTGCTGCTCACATTATTCTCCATAATATTTTCTCCTCTCCATACTTCTTGTGTATATTTTATGGCCCATGGGAGACCCAAACCCAGTCCATTTTATGGACAAATGCCTTTAAATTGATGAGATTGTAATAAACCATATTATTTTTTGAGAAATCCTAGAGAACTATTTTGGAGTTCGTTTTGATTGTGTTTTATAACTTTGAGTTTTGAGTATAATATATTTGAAATAAACTTATCAAATTCTCTATTTGATATTAATAAGAAATACTCTTTCAAAGTTCTCTTGTGCGATTGGAATATTCTTTTTTATTTTGAATGTGATCAGAAAATATGAAATCATGATGGATGTGAGGAATCATTGTTATTTTCTATAATTTATTTTCAGTATGTGTGATGCTTGAGTTTCCTGGTCCATATATAAGGAATTCTCCATTAAATTTACTTTTTTCAATTTAACTTTTCTTGAGCGATAAAGATTTGAATTTGGTCACTCGACCCAATTCTATATTTTGATATAAGATATCCAAAGAAAAATCTTTGAAATAAAACAGAGGAGTACCACCTTTATAAAAACATAGGGAAATATTATATTCTCATGAGGTTGTCATTTCGGTCTTGACATATTCAAATGTCAATATTTTTGGCGACCATATTAGGGATCGGATATAAAAAGTTGGTTTTAGACCAAATTTCCTTATGAGTCAACGTCAACCTGATCAACCCCAGTTAGAAATTGGATTGAGAAATCAAAGAAGTATTTTGCATCAATTGTATAATCTTGTGTTGAAAACAACCCAAAATCAAGAAGAATTGGAAAGATCCTGGAAAACCCTTGTTCCAGAAGAAGAAAGAGAAATTATTAGAATATAAAGAAGAGAAGAAAGACATATTAGAAGAGTCCAAGAACAAAATAGAAATTGAAACTTGAAGGGTATAAGGGACTGATAACTAGAAGTATAAGTAAACAATTTCATACTCTAGAAACTAAAGAGCTCTCCTTTGAAGAAAAATAAAAGGGTTTAGTCATGGGTGATAGAGGTGAAAACTATGAAGAAATATGAACATGAGGGAATGAAAGAAGAAATCCAAGAACAAGGATTAAGGATTTCCCTCTTAACCTTTGAGGAGAATAACATCAACTTCCAACTCTCCCGCAAGGAACATTACCAATATTATTAGGTGATGCAAAAATAGATCTTAAAAGACATATGTATTTATTTTTGGATATATGTGATTTTAAGTTGATAGAATATGATGATGAATGGTGAGATTGTTTCTTGAAATATTGACTAGTCAAACATATCTCTCAATAAAAATCATGATGTTAGTCTTTATAATTGTATGGTTGATACACAAAACACAAATAAAATCATGCCATTATCAGTCATGGAAGAACTGGGGATGAGTTGCACGGATATTATGAAACCAATGAGAGTATTTATGCCATAGACTCTAGAAAATTTCTTACATATGGATAAATAAAATATTTCTATGCTTGGATTACTATTTCTCCACATATTATAACTATTTTCACAACTACAGTTGTTGATCTTCCTTCATATTATGGAGCAGTTATCAGAAGGGATTGTTATGCAATGATAGGGGGCACATCATGAATGAAGAGATTTTCATGATGTTACCAAATAAGAATGGAACGATGATGAGATTTCCACGAGAACCAAGAAAACATTTCTCTTTCAAAAGGAAAGACAATGAATTGATGAAAGGCTATGTCAATGTCGGCATGGGGAATTATTCTGTGCTGGAACAAGAACATGATGATATCTCAAAAAATCAAGAGCATAATTCATTCAAAGGATATTGGATAAGTTCGTTTGTTGGAGCATGTTCAAGTTCTCGTAATGGTGTTGGAGTTATAATTAAGAGCCAAGATTATACATCCACATGTTATCAGGTTGGAATTTACTTGCACAAACAATGAAGCTGAAAATGAGGCACTAATCCAAGGGATGATCTTGGCTCTGGAGATGAAAATTGAACATTTGGTTATAATCGAATATTCTAAGCTATTTGTAAATCATGTTACTCAAAAGTACAAAATCAAGAAAGAAAGGCTAAAAATGTATGCTAAAAGAGTAAACAAGTTGATGAAATCATTTAGTTCATTTAATTTATCCTTCATTCCAAGAGAAAGGAATAAAAAAGAAGATTCTTTGGAAGTTGCTGCATCATTGTTCAATTCAGACAATTTACAGGATAAGAACACTTGTCAGATAAAAAGAATTTCCAGGTCCTCTGTTCCAGACAACTAGGAATACCTTCGAGTATTAGAGAATGATGAAGAGTTGAATGGATGTTTTTCCAATTCAAGAGAAGTCGAAGAAAGTGTGCAATTGATTCAAAAAAATTGTATCAAGTCTGAATCTTTGTTTTCTCAAAATGATCATACCAAGAAACTTAAAGAAGAATAATTTGTATGGGAAACATATCAAACCCAAAAAGAAAATATTGGCACTGAGAGTTCTCCTAAATATGTAAATCTTGGGATCGATAAATATATTGCCTTGTTTGTAGAGTACTTTGATGTTTTTGAATGGAGTTATGATGATCTTAAAGCATATGATAAAAAAAAAATCAACATGTCATACCTTAGAAAGAAGGTACAATGCCATTTAAACAAAAGTTGAGAATAATAAATCCGAAGTTAAATCCTATAGTTAAAATAGAACTTGAAAAGTTAAAAAAGACTGGGATAATTTTTCCAATTAGACATTCAGAGTGGTTGTATAATCCAATGGTTGTAAGAAACAAAATCAGATAAATTCGATTGTGTGTTGATTTCAAAGACCTAAATAAATAAAGTATAAAAGACAACTATCATTTGCTAAATATGGAAATGTTACTACAATAAGTAACTGGCTCAACTCTTATGTCTATGTTAGATGGATTTTCAGGTTACAATCAAGTTCTTGTTATAGAGGGGGATAGGTTAAAAAATGAATTAATAACACCATGGGAGACATATGCATATGTTTGAATTCATTTTATATTGCAGAATGTTGGGGTGACCTTTCAGAGGGCCATGGATCATGCTTTCTAGTATTTGATTGGTAAATTTATTGCTGACTACCAAAATGATCTTACCGTATATTCCAAAATAAGAGAAAAACACATTGATGTTTTAGGAGAAGTTTTTGAAAGATGTAGAAAATTTGGAATATCTTTAAATCCCAAGAAGTGTATATTTGTTGTTTTTGAAGGAAAACTATTGGGGCATATAGTCAGCAAGGAGGGGATTTATATTGATCTTGAAAGAATGAAAGAAATTGTTGTAATCTAGGGAAAAGTAGGGGATTGTTACTGGTAGCCCATTACATAAGAAGGCATAGAATCACATACTCATACATATAGACAAAGACATACAAAAAGTAGTGGAATCCAAAAGAATAAAAATTTATTATGTATATATGAGTCAATACATCACAACATATACACTTTCTCTGATACATGATTGTCTATTTATACTTACATATTCTATTACCAAGTAGTTGTAAATACTTAATTTCCTGTGTCGATTGGTTAGGCGGGACTTCGACTGACTTATACTTTCAACTTTGGAAGTCAACCGACTAATTTGTTTGACTGCCAAGTCTAGTGGATTGAGTTGACTAGCCCTTAACAAAATTTCCCTCCACCCCAATTCGTTGATCGTCCCGAGCAAGAGGGGATTATGACAAATTTTCGTTTACATTGGTTGTTTTACAAAATGAGAATGATAGAAAGAGAGAGAAAGAGAGAGAGATACATTTTTCTAGTTCTTCAAGAAGTTATGTGGCTATATTTGACTATCCTTCTAGCATCATTGACGGGTTGTTGATCGACTCGATTGCTTATTTTGTTCCGCTCATTGGGTTTGCTTCAAATGTTGTCTGGAGTATGTTGGGTGCCACTTGATTTAGGTGTTGAATGAAGTCATGGCATGCACTGATTGATTTTTGTGCTTTCAGACTGAGTACATTATTTTGTCATAGGCAATTCATTTTTTATGATATATTTACCTCCTTTACTATGGTTGATTCTAGGTTGACTTGTTATTTTGCTTGTTGAATCTTATTTCTAACGTCGAGGAATACTTTGTATTTATGTTGATTGGGGTGTTTCTGATTCTTTCTACACTTTCTATCATAGCCTTTTGTGTCCTAATCTTGCTATATGTAGTTGCAAAGTATGAAGGCTAATTACTCACCACCGAATTATGGATTGTTGCATGCTTGATGGTGTCGTCTAGGTTCTTCTTGACTTCTTTAAAATGATAGCTTAGACTGTGTTGCTTCTCTAAGCTACCATTTTCCTGTCAAAGAAGATCGACTTCCTGTTGTCTTTCGATGTTAGCTCTTACCATACTTTTGACCAATTCTTTAAAACCTTCCATGGGGCTCTTAGTTTATGACAATTTCTCCATCCCTAAGTGCTTCATGACTTCCTCTTTGCATTCTTGTAGTATTTTCCTTTGATCCGCTTTGATTTGTAACACATGATTTCCTTCCTTTATTACTTTTTTCCACCTCTTTGTTAATTATTTTTATATGGATTGATGTAAGTCGAATAGGTGTTGGTTAGATATTGTTGTCGGGTTGAGTGTAGTTTCAATAACTGATCCAGATGGGATGGAAGGTCGAGTTGTTTTGATTGTGATTTTAAGAAGTTTCTTTTTCTTACTCTTCTTCGTCATTTTTGTCGACCCCCCCTCTTTATCTTGGCCTTGTGAAGTCTAGTGTGTAGATGAGTGGGTCTATTGTTGTTGTTCAGATGAATGAGTCTACTATTGTTGTGCATATGAATGAGTCTGTTGATGCTATGAAAATGACTGGGTATGATGGAAATTTTCTCCTTTTGGTGTTTCCTACTGTCGTGTCTATTGTGTTTCTTTTTACAAAGGAGGTTGATGATCCTTCTTCAGTCCTTGTTCTGTATCCTTAGTCGAGGGTTTTTCTGAGAGGGATTCCTCTCTAGGTTCCTGCCTTTGTTGTTGTTGTTTTAGGTTATGTTGTTGTTTCACTTTTTTTTCTTCTGTGGGTTACTTATTCAGTCTGACAACTTTGGTTTTTATATTCGACGATATGTCATTCTATATGAGATGTCAGTTCAAAACTATAATCTACTATATTATTTTGTTCTCTTGATATAATATTTGGCAGGGGTCGAGTCAGTGAGATTCTTGATGTGAATGATAATTTAATCAACTTCATTTCTTTTTAGATTGACAATAAGTGTGTCACGTAAATTCCCATTATCTTCGGTTCTATACCATAATCTTGCAGATTGTTCATCGATTTGAAGTATTTGTTGAAGGAATTCTCTAATTCGAGGGCTAATTACTTGACCATGAGGAGTGCATATCATCGGTCTTGACTCTTAATAATCCATGATTTCAGGTTGGTTTTTCGATTGATAGGGACCCATGCTAGCCTCTATCAACTGTGTTTCATTATTTTTGTTGGGGATCGCCGCAACTTCTATTATTTTAAGCTCTAGTCTTTTTCTTTCAGAGTTAGAGGGCTCACGCACTCTATCGGGATGATATTCTTTGATCATTTATCTATTCGACTTTCGGTTGTTCCACAGGTTACAAATTTCCTCTCTTTTATTTTGGCTCTTATCCTGTTCCAATTTTTGGATGTCGGTCATTTCTTTGTAAATTTTATTTCCTCTCGAAGACATTTATGCTTCATCACTACAAGGAAAAGACCCTATATCGAAGGTTTTTGCGGAAGCCCCTATAAAAATATCCCCAAAATATGTCTGTAGTAGAGGTGCATGGGCATATGTTTTAGAGAACATTTTTTTAATGGTGTGTTTATAATACTATACCGCATCGGTGTGCCACAAGAAATAAATGCACCGATGCTAATAGAAAATGGTGCATCATTGCAAAGTTATTTAAAAAAAATAGAAAACAACGGTGCGCATCATATAAAAGAAGCTTGCGAGCACCAGTGTGCATGAAATAGGTGCACCAGTCCACAAAAAATAGGTGTACCGTCTACACATTTTTCCTTTTAAAAATGCATACTAGTGCATCGTTTTCCATTGGGAGAACCAGTGTGTTCCAAGTTGGTGCACCATCGTAAGTTTTTTTTTTCTAAATAACAATGCACTGTATGCGGCGGTGCGCCACCAGAAATCAATGCATCAGTGCGAGTAGAAAATGGTGGACCATTGCAGATTTATTTAAAAAAAATAAAAAACAAGGGTGTGCATCATATAGAAGAAGCTCACAAGCATCGATGTGCATGAAACGAGTGCACCGGTGCACAACAAACAAATGCACAGTCCTTGCATTTAAAACAAAAGAATAATGGTTCACTTTTGTACACTAAGAACACTGGTGCGTTCAATATGGTGCAACGTTATAGGGTTTTTTAAAAATAATGGTGCATTGTTTACAGTAGTTAGCATCGGTGCGCTTAACCCGAGAACACCAAAACAAGGGTAAATTAAAAAAAAAAACAATAGCAAAAAAACATTTTTACCATTTTTAGTGCAGAGAATCTCTCAAGCACTGGCACCACCTTTGCCCAACTGAAGCACACCTTCATCGGTGCTTTCGTTGCTTGTTGTGTTTCCATTCGGTGCTCAGTTCGTGGGATTCCAATTTTTCCATACGACGGGAAATTTTCATTTTTTTCACTACATCCCAACGATGCCTACTCGACGAGAAAATGTCTGGGTAAAATATTTATTTCTTTGTACATTATATTTTTACAGGATTAAATTGTAAAATAGAGTAAAATTTGCAATGTTTTTAATTTTTTTTTTTGCACAATGCGTTCAAGCCATTTGGCTCGCACTGCACATGGTGCACCCTATAAATTTTATAGGGTGCACTGAAAATGTCTAGGCTATTTTCATTGTTGCATCGTAATATGAAACACATTAGTGTGTACATATAAATGACACACCAGTGCGTTAACAATAAATGACGCATCGTCGAATATAAATAGTTTCCATTAAACAACGTGTTATTTATAGTGAACGCATCGGTGCGTTCATAAAACTATATGCATTTTTTAATGGAAACTATTTATTTTCGATAGTGCATTCCTAATAAATGAACCTACGCGTTGTTTATAATGAATGCACCGGTTCGTTCATAATAAACAACACACCATCGAAAATAAATAGTTTCCATTAAATTGTGCATTGTTTATAGTGAATGCATCGGTGCATTCATAAAAATGTATGCACCATCAAAAGAGATAGTTGTTCACGCGGTGCGTCCTGGATAGTTAACGCATTGGTGCATACACAATAAACTATGCACTGTGGACATTATTTTGTTTTTCAATCAGTGTGTGGATTATATGAAACGAACCAGTGTGCAAGAATAGATACAACAAATCGTTAAAAACGAGTGTCTAATTTAAGCAGTGTGTCGTGATGAATGGAACACATCGGGGCATTGTCGTATTAGACGCATCATGCTTTCACGGTGCATTGTATACAATGGGGCACACCGATGCATTGATAATTACTATGCACCCCCTAAAATAAATTACATTTTGCATGTGGTGCATAAGATATGTGTGTGTACCTTGGGTGGTGCATGATTGTTTTTTAGTTGCACCGATGGTTAATTTTTTGTTTCTTTGAAAAAAAATTAAGATTGCATATTTTGAAATAAATTTCTCATTTGTTGAAAAAAAGTTTTATTTTTATGTATGATGCTGATGTAATTTATATGTTAATTATGTAGAGACGTCGGCACATGGATCAGGAGCAACAACAGAGAGTGGACCAGTACAATATGGTTTGGGAGTGGGAGGACAGAGAGAGGGAGATGGATTTATACTCTCAGCCTAGTACTGTAGCTACGCGAGTCCTCTTGAGGAATGTAGGCCTCCTCAAGTACTATGAGGAGGCTACATCCCTAAATCATAATTCCTCCTTTCTTGCATAGTTGACATGGTGATGGGATTCCCATCAACATGCATTCAAAGTCGTTCCTCATCAGTGGTACCAACCCATTGAGGAGGATATGTATGTTAAGCCCTAAATAATGGCACATTACCCCTTAATTGGGGCATATTAAATTAGTAATGTTAATTTATTTATGTTGGATTGGGTCCATTAGTTGTAATTGTACCTCCTAGTCTCCTATATATATCAAGGAGACATTTTCATTTTGAATCATCTTGTATTTGGACACTTATGTGGGTATAAGGTGGTTGCCCCCTCCAAGAGGCTTATTATCTGAATTTCTCTCTTTTTCAAGGCATTGAGTACTTATTCTGAGGTGTTTTTATGATATATTGATATTTGGTTATTAACATATGGTATCAGAGCTCAAGGTCTTGATACCATATGTTAATAACCAAATACCTTATGTCTCAGTGAAAATTCCAAGTTGTCTTATATGGTATTAAATGATAGCACACTATGAGGATATAAGGAGCAATACCTTCTTTATCAAATCAATAAATCTCAAGCAAAAGGGTTCAATTATAGAGAACATTGAGAACTTCCAAAGATTGAATATTAAGGTAACAAATATTCCAGATGATCACTTGATTGATGTATTCATAGGAAATTTAAGAGATAACATTCAACATGAGGTTTTCCTTTGGGAACCCAAATCATTGGAGAATTCATTTAGGGTGGAAAGAAATGTCGAAAGTAAAAATATGGCTATGGCAACTAGAAGGACCACTCCTAACATCTATCGAGAGAATAATTCTCCTTCTTCTAAACACCTCAACCTACAAGGTTGACACCTCAACAATTGGAGGAAAGAAAAGAAAAAGGTTTATGCTTTAATTGTGACAACAAGTACAGTAAGGGACATAGGTGTGTTGAGAAGAAATTATTCTACATAGATTGTGAAGAGGAAGAAGAATAAGAACAAGAACAAGAACCATCTCAAGATGAAAACATAGAAGACATTTCTTCTGAAGAGTTGACTCTGACGATATCGTGTAATGCATTGGTTGAAATTATCACTCCTCAAACCCTCAAGATTGAAGGATATATCAAAAAGAAAAAGGTAATAGTCCTAATTGATTCTGGTAGTACTCATAATTTCATTCACTATAAATTAGCCAAAGATTTGAATTTCTTTAAATATCCAGCACCAGAGTTTCAAGTAATGATCACAGATGGAGAAACTATCAATTGCTCAGGAAAATGCAATAAGATCAATATTACTATGGGGGAATATGTAATGAATAGTCCAATGATTTCTATACCCATGGGTGGTGCTAATGTTGTACTAGGAATC
>JZKD02S1626695.1:513568-539307 GCA_000966675.3 Picea glauca
AACAATGGCTTTTAATTTTCAAGAACTTTTCATGAAATGTTCATTGGAAGGAAAAGAAATTGAGTTAAGAGGTATCACAGGGAAACCCGGTAAGGTGATAAGCTCTAATGGCATGGCAAAATTATTGAAAAAGGGGAATCAAGGTGTAATTTCACAACTATGCTCACTAGATGTTCAACTAAATATTTTGAACAACTTAAAGAGGTGATGTGCAAATATCTTGTCTTGACCACACCAAACTTCACAAAAACCTTTATTGTGGAATGTGATGCCTCGCGAAATGGCATTGGTGTTGTCCTAATGCAAGAAAGAAGGCCCCTAGATTTTGAAAGTCTTCCACTCAAGGGAAAGGACTTATACAGACCAATTTATGAGAAGGAAATGATGGCAATACTACATGCATTGAAGAAATGGCACTCTTACCTAATAGGTAGGCCCTTCAAGGTAAAAAAAGATCATGATAGTCTTAAATACTTCTTGGAACAAAGACTATCTTCAAAAGAACAACAAAAATGGGTGACCAAAATATTGGGTTATGATTAATTGTCTATAAAAAAGGGAAGCAAAATGTTATGGCAGATGCACTCTCAAGAAAGGATGAAAATGTTGAGGCCTTTCTTTGTGCTATCTCAATCATCCAACCCAATTGGATAATAGACACAAGGGATGAATGGAAGAATGTCAAAAATGTGTGGACTCTCATTCAAAGGTTGCAGAAGGATTCTAGTGCATCAGATACATTTACATGGAAAATAAATTCACTATGGTACAAACATCACTTATATTTATGTAAGAACTCCCATAAAAAACAAAAGGTACTATTGGAATTTCCACCCCTCTGGTAGGAGGGCACTCGGGATTTTTGAAAACCTACCATAGGGTCAAGAAGGAATTTTTTTGGGACGGCCTTAAAACTGATGCTCAAAGGTTTATAGCAGAATGTTTGGTTTTTCAACAAAATAAGGTGGAAACAATTAAGACCTCGGGCCTTTTACAACCATAAGCCATCCCAAGTTAGTGCTAGGAGGAGGTTTCCATGGATTTAATCACAGGGTTACCGAAGTCTGAAGGAAAGAGTTTCATCATGGTGATTGTTGATAGACTGACCAAGTACACACACTTTGTGCACTATCTCATCCCTTCAAAGCCAATACAGTTTCCACCACATTCATGGAGACAATTCAAAAGCTACATGGAAGCCCAAAGATTATTGTAAGTGACAAAGATCCCATCTTCACTAGACATTTTTGGACATAATTATTTTCTAGTTTTGGTACTCAATTGGCTCATAGCTCATCCTATCATCCTCAATCTGATGGACAAACTGAGATAGTGAAACAATGTCTGGAAGACTACCTTTGTTTCTTTGTCTCTGATAAATAAAAACAATGGTTCAAATGCTTACCCTTGGAAGAATGGTGGTATGAGACTTCCTTTCATACTGCAACAAAAATGACACCATTTATGGCACTCTATGGATACCACCCTTCTTCCATCACTTCTTCTCTAAAATAAAAATCTAAGGTTAAAGAAGTGGAAGATCACATCGAGCATCAAAAACAAGTTCTCCAAATATTAAAGGACAACCTGATCATGGCACATAATCACATGAAACAATAAGAAGATCAACATCATAGTGAAAGAAGTTTTGAAGTAGGGGATTGGGTATTTTTAAGACTACAACCATACAAATAGATGTCCCTCAAGCAAGCCAAGAAGGATAATAAATTATCACCAAAGTAATATGGCCTATATAAGGTGTTGCAAAATATTGGTACCATGGCATACAAATTGGATTTGCCTACATATTCACGAGTACACCCAGTTTTCCATGTTTCATGCTTAAAGAAGGTTATAGGTGACAAGATCCTAGTTCAAACTATATTTCCAGAACTCGACGAGGAAGAAAAAATCATATTGGAGTCTAAATCCATCACTAACACAAGAAGTCGTTAGTGAAGGAAGAGATCCATTTCAGAGTATCTCATTAAATGGAGGAAACTACCAGCGGAAGATTCCACTTGGGAAGACGAGTCTTTTATGCAGAATCATCCATAGTTACTCAAACATTGCAGAAAACACTTGTCTCAAAGGGAGGGGCATGTTAAGCCCTAAATAGTAGAACAATACCCCTTAATTGGGGCATATTACATTAGTAATGTTACTTTGGTTATGTCGGCTTGGGTCGATTAGTTGTAATTATACCTCCTAGTCTCCTATATATACCAAGGAGACATTTTCATTTTGAATCATCTCATATTTGGACATTTATGTGGGTATAAGGAGATTTCCCCCTCGAAGAGGCTTATTATTTGAATTTCTCTCTTTTTCAAGGCGTTGAGTACTTATTTTGAGGTTTTTTTATGATATATTGATATTTGGTTCTTAACATATTTTATCATAGGGCTATCTAGGAGAGGGGAGGATTTTTCCCAACTTCTTGATGTCACAGTGGGTGTTGCAACTAAGACTCATCTTGCCTACTCTCAGAGGTATATTGTGCATTATATACCTTCTCCTAGTTATTTTCAGGTGGTTGGTGGATAGTTATAGATCGCCTCATTCGATGCAAAGGATGTTATGTGCCTCTCACTGTTATTGTCAACCATTTCACACTTTACTGGTGATGTTCATCACATTAGTTGTGTGATTTTATATTGTGTTGATTCTTTGATACAAAGGCCATGAATTATTAGGTGTTCTGTCATTTTATTAAGGAAATTTTGTATAGCACTGGATAGATGTCGCACTATGATATATGGGAGGGTGAAATTCCCATTTTCTTCAGAGTTAATTTGTTTGTTTTTTGAGAGGTTTCTAGAGACGAAACCTAGTTTTTTTCGTCATCTTTCTAGGCTAATGGTTGAGGTGTGGATGCACATGTGGGGAGAGATGATGTCCAAGTGTAGCATGCCCAATTTCCTAGCTAGGATTTCTAGGGAGGCACTTCATCTATTAGTCAGTGAGGCAGATCACGTGTTCGTGATGGTGTCGTGCCCTTAAGCAGGAATGTATTGGCGAGGATGTCCCAACATCCTCTTCACAACAGAGGAGACACCAGATGATCTAGGTAATATTTAAATTAATCTTGTACTTTCTTTTTATTGTCTTACTTAATTCAAATAAATTTTATTCTAGCATGTTCTTTAATGTATTTTATTAAATTTTTTAATGAAATTGTTGACCAATTATTAACTTGTGTTATATTTTGCAGATGTTTGCACATTGGTTGGGGACATGCCTCCTCCCTCACCACTTTATGCAAATGAATAGATGTTTGAGGTTGCGACAGGTCAGGGTCCTCAACCACATATACCACCCGACATGCGGCGTAGGAAAGATCTCATATATAAGATGGAGGTGTGTGATAGAGTGAGTGAAGTTTTGGTTGGCCCGAGAGTCCACTCTATCCATATTTGATTCATCGGGGCTAAATGATGTAGACCCCCCTTCTCTCCTGAGGGTTTCGCAACCTCCCAGTCTAGGATTGATCAAGAAAATGAGTCAGATCGACTCTTTGGGCCCTCAAGAACCTCAAATCCACTTAACAGACCATCTTTCCCTTAAAGAACATGTTATATGGAACCTGTAGGTTTCTCCTTAACACCCTTTTAAATCATTAGCATAAATAGGCACTATCTCTCCTAGTTAAGCCCCTCTCTTTACGTGACCAAGGCTATGACCAGTCGCCTAATCGAAAGGTGCATCGTGAATTCACGTATCAGGTCTCTATGTGTGAGTCGCTTCTACTCTCCTAACTTATAAAATCTTGACATGAGACTAACGCATGCTAGCCCCTCTATTCTCCTTCGTCGATGTGACCTTTCACTGTGACCGTGGGCCAATCCCTCTGAGCGCTTCATGATTTTGCATTTTGCAAAGTCTGATTTATAGTCCTTCTGAAACCCGAACTTGTGAGTTCCACTCGATAGATCAGCGGTCCACAATCCTCATGATCCAACGGTCCTAATCTCATTTTTCTCGTATCGGGACTTCGTGTTTTGTGAAGTTGGAGGACCTCTCACCTCCCTTCTCTCGATATCTGAACTAATGATATCTCATTCTCTTGAAATGAATCAATGGTCTAGATCTCTCCTCAATCTGATGACTCAAATAAAATTGTGAACTCAGATTTCACGATTTCTCCCAACTCTTACTTCTGATTTCCCGGGTGTCAAACTCCTGACAAGACCAGATCTACAATCCATGATATTCCTTTGATTGACGACTGTGATCAAGTCTCAAACTCAGATTCTGCAAATCCTCACGACTTTTCCCTTTGACCTTTCCACTCTGCGAGTCAACGAAATGTTGATCTCTTGCCACATGTCCTCCTTGAAAATGGATAACTTCGATGATTTTGGATTTTTGTAACCCCGCACTTCCTTTGTACTTTCAAATATTTAATGTTAGTACACCTTACCTTGATCAGATGGTTATGATCCTTTTGCACACAGATCAGATGACCAAGATCCTTTCTTTGCGCTCTGATCAAATGACTGAGATATTTTCCTTAGCACTCATATTGAATGGCTGAGATCTTTGTTCTGGCGCTTATATCGGACAACTGAGATATTTTCCTTTCAATAACTCCTCATTGTCCAGACATTGATCGAATGGTCCAAATATTTTCCCCTCAGCTTATGCTTTCTTCTAACTTAGAATATTTCGAAAGATTCAAAGGCTCAGACCTTTGTCTTCCTGTGAGTCCATTTCTTGGATCTCATTTTCACTTCTTAGAAAGTGCTACTCTTCCTAATATTGATGTCCGCAAAGATTTCGATCTCCCAAGAACTTCTTTCTTTTCCGGGAAATTCGTCAAACTTAGATTTAAAGATTTCTTAAAAATAATTCTTCCCACCTTCCTAGAGTTCCTCTGTCCCAGTCTTTCGACTTCTTATGGAGTCGCTTCGACACTGAGTCGAATTCTTGATCTGTGCACTCCTTTCAGCAAATATTTGCACAAGATTTGAGTTCTTGCGACGACTATGCACACCTTGTGGTAGTTTCTTTACACTTCTTGCAAAGAAACCTTACGCTACTCCTCATGAGCTTATAAGTTGAGACAAACCCAGTCAATGCACTCCTTGCAGACTATGTGCACACCTTGTACTGACTCATGAGGAAAATTGATTTAAATTTTATGCAAGCATTTCAAAGCTACATACACTCGTAGAAATATTCATTCATTATTGAAAAGATTGACAACAACAACAGGGAAATTACAAACAACAACAGTATCACACATTGGATCAATTTTCCCTTTTTATCTTCATTCAAATCAAGAAAATAAAATGGTTACAACAAAACTCAAACAACAACTAATGCTCACAAATTCCTACTTTCTCGCAACTCTTGTAACCCTCCTTTAGGGCATACAAAACCTCTCTTTATACAAAAGAAAAAAAACTAACTGCTACCTAATTTTGGTTACATTGAGACTAGGGTTAACTCCTAGGTCACGCGTGCTCGTTCTATGTCTACGCAAGTGATATTTCCTTTTATTGTTTTTTATCATCTTCAAAAGATTTGTGGTATTGTCTAGCATTCTAGACTTCAAATTGGTTCTCAGGCATTGATTTTCCTCATCACGTGTACCTGCTGATGATGCTCCTACATCATACTCCCCTGGGAAAAATTTCATGGACTCCTGTCCATGAGCTCCTACACCGACTTTCCATACTTCTGGATATCAACTTTATTCTCCCAACTAGGATCTTCTATTGGATGTTCCTTCCACTTGAATAGATACTCAAAATAGGTCTTCCTTCAGGTCTTCTTATCAATCCTCCAATCAACGATCTTGTGCATCTGTGGTTTTTCTGTTATAGGCATTTGTTTCTCCCACTCAATCTTCTCTTTATATTTTGACCCCTTTATGTTATCCTTATTGTAAGGATACAATTTTGAAATGTTGAATATGGGCGATATGCCCACATCATCTGGTTTCTCAATCTCGTAGGCGTTTGCATCAAATTTCCTCAAGATCTTACATGGTCCTATTTTCTTCATATTTACCTTGTTATATGTCCCCCTAGGGAACCTTTCCTTCCTGACATGTGCTAGAACATGATCTCTTATTTCAAATTGAAGTTCTCTATGATGTTGATCAGCTCTGCATTTGCACTCTTGGCTAGAATTCTACAACTGCCCTCTGATATGGCTATGGAGCTTCTACATTTCTGCATAAACATATTTTGTTCCAGCACTTTTGATATCACTCTGTTCCAAGTCTCTCAACTCAGATACTCCCCTAGGTTTCATTTCATACAATATTTGGGACTAGCTCTTCCCAATGCTCTTGTTTGGTGAGTCATTGTATGCAAATTCGACTTGTGGTAGAATCTGATCCCACTGATTATGGTGCTCAGTGACTAGACTCCTCAATAAGTTTCCCAAACTTTTGTTTATCACCTCAGTCTACCATATGTTTGAGGATGATAAGTTGAGCTGAAGGAAAAATATTTCCCCAACTTCTTCCACAGTGTTCTCCAAAAATGACCAACAAATTTGGTGTCTCTGTTCGAGACAATGCTTCTGGGTAGGCCGTGAAGTCTCACAACTTCTTTAAAGAACATATTCACAACATGTGTTGCATCACTTGTCTTTTGGTATGGGATACAGTGTGCCATATTTGAAAATCTATCCACCACCACAAATATGGAATCACATCCTCTTTGAATTCTCGGTAGTCCCAACACAAAATCCATGCTTATTGCATCCCAAGGCCTCTCTAGTATGGGAAATGGTTGATACAATCCAGTGTTCTGTCTTTTTCCTTTTTCATGTTGGAAGATTCTACATCTGTTCACGAATCTGATCACATTTGTTCTCATACCTGGCCAATAGTATGAATTTTTCAACTGTGTAAATTTATTATCATGGATGGAATGTCCAGCCAATCCTCCGTTATGTTTTTCCTTCAAAATTTTATCCCTCATTGAGAATTTTGATATGCACAATTGATTGTCATTGAACAAAAATCCCTCTCAAATCATATACTATGTCCATTGGCTCCTATCTCGTAGCACAGGATTTGCGCATGCTTTGTATGCTTCCTTGAAATCTAGATCATCATTGTACATTTCCCCAAGGTGTTGAAACCCTAAGGTCTTTAACTAAAATTCCTGTAGAATAAAACATCTCCTGCTCAATGCATCGTCAACTTTGTTATCATTCCCAACGATATGTTTTATCCACTTTTCATGCCTTTGATTCAATTTTTCCTGTCTGGTTATGAATTGTAAATCTTGGTTATCGCTATACAAGACAAATTCTAGTGGGACAAGTTAATGTCACCATTTCTTCAGGGCTTGGATTATGGTGTACAATTCCTTGTCATAGGTGGAGTATTTTCTCTTAGACTCATTCAACTTCTCATTGAATTAAGCAATAGGTCTATTGTCCTGGATCAAAAATCCTCCAATTGCAACGCCACTTGCATCAGACCTTACCTAAAACGTCTTCTCAAAATTTGCCAAGACTAGAATTAGTTGCTCTATTATTTCCTCCTTTAGTATATTGAAGCTCTTCTCATCCTCCTTTGCCCATTTAAAGTACTTGTTCCTCTTCTTCACTATATCCATCATTGGATCACAAATTCCACTGAAATCTCTAATGAACTTCCTATAGAAAATCACTAATCCATGGAATCTTCTTACCTCAAAAATGCTCCTTGGTGATGGCCATTCTTTGATTGCTTTCACCTTCTTCGAATCCATCTTCAGTTCATTTGAAGAGATCAAAAAACCCAAGTAAATGAGTTTTGTCTTCATAAAAGAGGACTTCTTTAGGTTTATCAACATCTTCTCCTGCTCTAGTCTCCTCATCACTAATGCCAGGTGCCTCAAATTCTCCTCTTTAGTCTTGCTAAAAATCAATATATCATCTAGATACAAAACCATGAACTTTCCAATGAAATATTTTAGTATTTCATTCATCAACCTCATAAAAGTAATCAGGGCATTTGTTAATCCAAATGGCATAAAAATACACTCATACAAAATTTCATTTTTCTTAAAGGTTATCTTCCACTCATCACCTTCTCTCATTTTGATCTGATGATATCCACTTTTCAAATCTATCTTAGAAACGAAATTTTCACCACTTAAACAATCCATCAAATCATCTATTCTTGGCAAAGGGAATCTATACCTGATAGTGATCTTGTTGACGTATCTCGAGTCTGTACACATTCTCCATCCTCCATATTTATTTGGACTCAACATAGTTGGAAATGCACATGGACTCAAGCTCTCTTTGACCAAACCCTTGTCTAACAATTCTTGGACCTAGTTCTTTACCTCCTCATTCTCTCGAGGTGTCAGTCTGTATGTCACTTTGTTTGGAATACTTGATCCTGGTATCAAATAAATATGATGGCTGATGCTTATGATGGGTGAAAATGAGTTAGGCATCTCATCCACCACTATGTCAGCAAAATTATCCAACAATTCCTGAACTTCTTTAGGAAAATCATCCATCGAAGTACTAGTAAGGATAAATCTGGGTTTCCTCACCACATCAAACTGCATCTCTTGTTATTTCTTGACTTCTTTCAAGATTTACTTCCCAATCATGAGAAGTATTCTTTTGTTCTCTTCCTCTTTCACTTTCTTGTCCTCTGTTGGTAGCAACATGTGTGTCCTACCATTCTTCTCCAAGGTGTATGTATTCTTCCTCCCATCATGAATGACATTCCTGTCAACTTGCCATGGTCTTCCCAACAAAATATGGCATACATCCATGGGAATTACATCAAACAAAATTTCATCTCTATATCCTCCTATCTTAAATTCAACCAAACATTATTTAGTCACCATTACCTGGTGTCCTTTCTGCAGCCATGAGACTTTATATGGCTCTTGGTGTGCAGTTTCTCCAACTCCAATTTATCCACCAGCTCCATGGACACTAACTTATCATTGCTCCCACTATCAATTATCACCTTTCATACTCTGTCTTTAGTCTTGCAAGTTGTCCTGAATAGACTGGTCCTTTGTACTGGATTTTTAACTTTTGCCTCTGGTTTTAAGAGAAACTTTGTCATCATCAGGGATGTTCCATCCTCTGCTCCTTCTACTTCAACATTCCCTCTTTGTGATTCCAAAATGTGAGCTTCTCCTCCTTCTTTATTTTTCTCGGGGAATTCCCAAGACATGTGCCCTGTCTTTCCATAGGCATAACACCTTATTCCTCCTCTACCTCTTCCTCTAGAAGTGTTTCTTCCATGACCCTGTCTTCCTCGAGAACTTCCTCCTTTTTCCAAGTGACTGTGTGGCATTTCAGCCTCATTGTTAGAATTATGTTCTTTGACATGGGAAACTCCCTTTCCTTTTTTGGGGGTTGGGATTTTACCTCTACCTCGCTGGATTTGTTTTCTAGCTAACTTCTCTTCTGCCTTCAGTGCGAACTGATAAACATCCTCCATTTATATTTTGGAAACTTTTGTACCTTAGGCCATTTATATACTTAGGCCATTTATATATTTTGTACCTTAGGCCATTTATATACTTGGAAAGTTTTTCTTCATCCTTCGCTCTTTGTCCAGCTTTGATGTTCAGCTTGTAGAACTCCTCTGTGTATTCTTTGACTGTGATACCCTTCTGTCTCAGGTTCTGCAGCTTCCTAAATAGATTGATCTAATAATATTTGGGCATTAACTTAGGCTTCATCTTGGCTACCATTCTGTCTCAATTCTTTATCTTTTGTTTTCCTTTACTTCACCTCTCAGCCTGCAGTTCATCCCACCACAGTGTTGCATGTCCTTTAATCATGGTGATAGCATGTCTCACCCTTTTCTCCCCATTGACATCTTCATAATCGAAATATTTGTCCATGGACCTTATCCAATCCAAAATCTCTTCAACATCCAAATTTCCTTCATACATTGCGACCTCTATCTTGGCTCTAGATCCCATTCTAAAAACTTCTATTATCAAGAATTCTTCATAAACGTGTTCCCCTCTAGCTTCTTCGGCTTCTACATATTCACTCTTTGCATCGCTGATGTATCCAACATCATGTGCTCTTCTCTGTGTTGCTTCCATCACTTCCATCCTTGCACGAAGTTCTCACATCTCCCTTTATACAACATGATTTGCTAAAGGTGGCTCCCCTCATCTCCTCAGTGGCATTGTGTTGACTGTCTCTCACACATAGAGTACAAATTCGAGTTCTTTTGTCTCCTTTATCTCCTTTGCCTATTGTTTGCAAGAAAAATTTCATCTCTTATACCACTTGATGGTATCATACTATATCCTTTCACTGTTCTTCTATTGTATGCGGTATGCAAATAAAAAATTTTCTTCGATACCACTTGATGTAGACCCTCCTTCTCTCCTAAATGTTGTGTAACCTCCCAGTCTAGGATCGATCAAGAAACTGAGTTGGATAGGCTCTTTGGCCCCTCAACAACCTCAAATCCACTTAACATAGCCTCTTTCCCTTAAAGCATAGGTTATATGGAACTTACGGCTTTCTCCTTAACGCCCTTTCAAAACCTTAGCGTAAATAGGTGCTATCTCTCCTAGTTAATCCCCTCCCTTTATGTGACCTAGGCTGTGACCAGTCACCTAATCAAAAAGTGCGGTGCAACTTTGCATATTGGGTCTTTGTGTGTGAGTCTCTCTAACTCTCCCGACTTCTAAAATCCCGACAGGAGCGTAGCACGTGCTAGCCCCTCTATTCTCCTTCAGTGATGTGATCCTTCTCTATGACCATGGGCAAATCCTTCTGAGTGCTTCACAGTTTCTAGTTTCGTGAAGTCCACTTGCTCGTCCTTCTGAAACCTGAACTTGCAAGTTTCACTCGCTAGATCAATGGTCCACAATCCCCGCAATCCAATGGTCCTAATCTTCTTTTTCATGTATCGGGACTTCGCGTTTTGTGAAGTTGGAGGACCGCTCACCTCCCTTATCTCGATATCCAAACTCTCGATATCTCCTTCTCTCAAAATGAATCAATGGTCCAGATCTCTCCTTGATCCGATGACTCAGATCAAATTGCGAACTCAGATTTTGTGAGTTCCCAGAACTCTTACTTCTTATTTCCCGAGTTGTGAAATCCCGACAAGACTAGATCTACGATCTACGATATTCCTTCGATTGACGGTTGTGATCAAGTCGTGAACTCCGATTTCATGAATTCTCATGGCTCTGCCCTTTGACCTTTCCACTCTATGAGTCAACAAAATGATGATATCTCGCCACATGTCCTCCTTGACAATGGACGACTCCGATGATTTTGTAATTTCGTAACCCCGCTCCTTCTGTGTACTTTCAAATATTTAATGTTAGTGAACTTTACCTTGATCAGAGAATTACGATCCTTTTGTGCACAGATCAGATGGCTGAGATCCTTTTGTTCCACTATAATCGAATGACTGAGATATTTTCCCTGGAACTCATATCGAATGGCTGCGATCTTTTCTTTGGCACTTAGATCACACGGGTGACACATTTTCCTTTGTGCTCACTCCTCGTTATTTAGACGCTGATCGGATGGTCCAAATCTTTTCCCCTGAGCTTACGCTTTCTTCTAACTTAGAAGATTTCAAAATATTCAAAGGCTCCAACCTTTGTCTTCCTGCGAGTCTTCTTCTTGGATATCATTTTCACTTCTTAGAAAGTGCTACTTTTCTTGAGCTTGATATCCTCAAATATTTTGATCTCCCAAGCACTTCTTGCTTTTTCAGGAAATTTGTCAAAATCATATTTAAATATTTCTTGAAAATAATTCTTCCCGCCTTCTTGGCATTCCTCTGTTCTAGTCCTTCAACTTATTATGGAGTCACTTCGACACTGAGTCAAATTCTGGATCTGTTCACTCCTTGCAGTAGATATTTACACAAGATTTGAGTTCTTGCGACGATTGTGCACACCTTGCGGAAGTCGCTTTACACTTCTTGCAAAGAAACCTTACGTTGTTCCTCCTGAGCTTATGAGTTGAGACAGACCCGATAAACACACTCCTTGCAGACTGTGTGCACACCTTACACTGGTTCACAAGGAAAATCTATTTAAATTTTATGCAAGCATTTCAAAGATACATACATGTGTATCAAGATTCATTCATTCTTGAAAAGATTGACAACAACAACAAGGAAATTACAAACAACAACAACCTCACACATTGGATCAATTTTCCTCTATTAACTTCATTCAAATCAAGAAAATAAAATGGTTACAACAAACTCAAACATAAACTAATTCTCACAAATTCCCACTTGCTCACAACTCTCGTAACCCTTCTTTAGGGCGTACAAAACCTCTCTTTATAAAAAAGAAAACAAACTAATTTCTACCTAGTTGCGGTTACCTCGAGACTAGGGTGAACTCCCAGGTCACATGTGCTCGTTCTATCTCCACATGCATGATCTTTCCTTTTATTGTTTTCTATCAGCTTGAAAATATTTGCAGTACTGGCTAGCATTCGAGACTCTGGATTAGTTATTAGGCATTGAGTTGTCTTGCGACATGTACTTGTTGACGATGTTCTTGAATCACTGGACCTGATCTCTTACAACTCTGGATGGACTTTCTACGCGATATGACATCTCTTATGCATCATATTGTTGGAGTTTCCAGGTTACTGGTAAGGATGAGGGATGAGACGTCCTCTAGTACTGATGATGATGATGATCATTAGGGTGGTAATGTTGGTTCTTCTACTATAGTACATCCTCCTAGTCCTCCTGCGGTTGTTGATTTTGACCAGGGTGGTGATCATGTTGCTTCTTCTTCAATACCTACTCCTCACCTCTAGGTGTTGATGTTGATGAGGGTGCAGGGGATCATGGTGATTCTGCTTCAGTTGTAGATCAGGGTGGTGATGGTGCTTCTCCTTCATTACCTCCTCCTACTCCTCCTCCTCCTTCACCTTGTCTGGATGAGCAGGGTGCATCACCTATTCCTCCACTACATACTTCTCCTGAGAGACTACGACTAGATATGTAGTTATAGCAATTATTTGTGTTGTTGAATAGATATGTACATTATAGTAGTTATTTTACTTGTTCATATATATATATAACATTTTTTTTGTTCACATTGATCTACTTAATTTATATGTTGATGTTGATGTTGATGTTAGTTCATGTTATATAATTTTCTCCATAAAGTAAAGTACTCTTAATTAAGTACTTTAGTTTTTAATATATCTAAAATAAAGTACTCATGTCTAAAACAAGTGAAATTAGTAGCAAAG
Source organism: Picea glauca (assembly GCA_000966675.3). Classification (NCBI taxonomy): domain Eukaryota; kingdom Viridiplantae; phylum Streptophyta; class Pinopsida; order Pinales; family Pinaceae; genus Picea; species Picea glauca. Next base: position 526,775 of record JZKD02S1626695.1, read on the forward strand.
TTTCTTATATGACTTTTAGAAATGATTTGATGTATTAACTATATATAGTACAAATGATAGATTTAAATAGGTTAGATTACAACAGTTCCAATTAAATTATTATGTTGTCATTTTTATATTTCAACATGATGAAAATGAAAATACCAAGTTTATCATGTTTTTGTAGTTAAGAGGTCTTGAAATGTAAATAAGTTATGAAAATGGGTAAAGATATGTCTTATGTTATTAATTAAAGTTTGGGCAAGTTAAAAGTAAATTATATTAATCTTCAACCTTACTTTGTATCACAATTTTACAAACTTAATCAAGAAACATGTACAAAAACATAAAAATATCCTATGTTAAATGTTGTTAATTGTTGTTGTAATGTATATTAAGAATTGAACTAGTTATTAGGAGCTGTAAAATTTATATCCAATTAGCTATTAGGAGCCGTAAAATTTCTTACCCACAAATAAAAAGAGGGGATAAAGATAGGGGATAAGGGATAAAAAATTGTTATGATCTACATGTTTAATTCAATTTTTAAGTATATATATTTAATTATTATATATTATATGTAATATAAAATTAATATATAACTTAATATATTATATTTTATTATGTTATAATTAATATATAATATAATATATTATGTTTATTATATTATTTATACTATATTGTGTTTATTTATTATATTATAATTAATACATAACATAACATAATATATTATATTTATTATATTACATAATATATTATGTATTTGATTTTTACGTAATATCTTAAGCATATATTATTATATGGGTTTAGAGAGGGACACATGCATTAGTTATTTAAGGACAATGATGTTTTTTTGAAAAACTCACTTAGGAGGCTCATTTTAGATCTGAATATTCCCCTAATCTATATGTATGAACTCAAAATTAAAAACTAATACAATATACTACGATATGGTAATGATATGAAATGGTGGGTAACAAAGACACATTTTAAAATTATGATATAAAATATTTGATATTTACAATACAATAATATATTGTTTTATAAAGTAAACGTTAAAATTAAAATACTAAAAGTTCAAATATCATCTAGATTTACAATGGAAAAATATTTATATCATTTACACATAACATTTAATTATATCATCTAATCAAAAAATTAATAATATTTCATATGAAATATTAAATACTAAAAACATTATAAATTTAATAATCAAATCATTAAATCCACTATATATTTGAAAACATAAAAGTAAGTAATTAAAGAATAAAACATGAATAATATATCACTCTCCGTTGCCATCACCCTAATTATCTTCCTCACTTGGAATGATAACACTATTGTTCTAAAAAAATATGGTTTGATCTAGGGTCATGTCTTAATACAAACCACCAATCCCTATCCAACACATATGGGTAAAAAACACTTGGTTGTAGTGTTTTGGGAAAACATAAGGCTCCTTAGCTTCATCCCACATATTTTTAGAGTTGATACATATCATCCCACTATCACGATCTTCCTTTACATTATTCCGATCAAAGGTGTCTCACCACTTTCACCTAAAAATAACACATTGGAAAGAAGAGAAGTCCACTTGAATGATCTCTTGTATCTTTTCTAGGTAACCTAACTTCTCCTGTATGGTGTTTTGATCGCGTTGGCTAGCATGACTAGATTGGTCGAACTCGACTTCCACTCCACATTCTTGTTTCATGTGTCCATCATCGACATCCTCTGTGAAAAAATGATGTCCATATGCCCACATTGATAGGAACAAATGCACCTATAATAAATTGAACAAATCAAAGTGTCAATATGTGTCTAATAACCTAGCCATTAAAATATAAAATAATATAGATTTACCTGCAATTCAAATGTGCATTACGAAGTAAAAAATTATGTACACAAATATATTATTACCGAGTTGCTGCAACCAATCCCCATGTTTAGTGAATCCTCTTCTTCACATGGGTAACGATTGGATGCACCATATTTCTCTCTGACTTGGTCAACAACCCAACTATTGGGAAATATCATTGGCAATTTTTCTTTTAAATGATCAGGATAAGGCATGTTTCTACCATTCAACTGTCTGAATGCTTTAGTGTCACTTTCCCATTTCCTCCTCTTCTATTAGTACAATGCGACCCACGACTATGTTTCCTCCAAATTGTAAAGAATGAATTTATTGATGGCATCAATTTCTAAATTCCATGATGTATTCATGAAATCAAAAAAACATATAGTACATATGAGATCATGAAAATATACATTATGAAGTTCATTGTGAATAGTTATTGTGTATAAATTTGATAAACAATAAGTCACTTACTATTTATCAAGCACCTTCTTCCATTCGTTTGGAGAAGCTCACCTTCTCTTTTGTCTTCATCCCTTTCTTCATCCCAAATCATTGCACCTGATGTGTTGTCAATCTTCTTGATGTACTCACTAGCATAATAGAAAGACTCATATGATATGTACCCCTCTGCCATAGACCCCTCGGGTTTTTCCCTTTGACGAACAAATACTTTAAATTTCTTCATGTGCCTTTCTAAAAAGAAATCCAATGATAGGATGCCACCTAGAATAATTCAACCGCATATACTAGGTGAATTAGAATATGAACCTGCAAGTCCATGAAACTCGACGGTAGTTCCTTCTCAAACATACAAACAATCTCAGCTATCTCTGGATGCCACCGTGGAGTTATAGCCATATGAATCTCCTTTGATGTGATCCAATGTACAAATGTAGATAATTTATATATGGAACACCTTAGATCATGGGGAAATTTATGGTTCACACACCCACACATGAGCAAAGGATAATGACACTACAAAGTAAACACATAAAAAATTAATTTTGTTTTATCGCATGGCATAAAAATAAAAAAATACAAATAATAAAACCATATTTTTTATATACGTCGTACTTTTAGAAGGTTCAAATGCTTATGATGTTTCAACCCTGACAAATGGTCTTGACGCATAGTGAAGCAATGTCTTAGGGAAGACCCATATAATGAAGGCACCCTCACACCCAATATAACTTCATTTTACAAAGAAAGATCTTATTTCTTCAAAATCCATGGGACATCACCTTCTTTGAAAGACCAAGATGGACCAAACTCTCCTCTTCTTTCTTGTCTTGGTAAATGTTTCTTTCTAGTTTTTGAAGAAATAATATCTCTCCTCATAGACAAAGTGTCACTTTCTTTTGACGATATGTGCCTCCATAAAGAATATGAAACATTTTTAAATATATGCACGGGATCTAGTAAGTGGGCATTCTTTAAATGCTCCCAATATGGGAGCTCATAAAATATATATTTCCTTTTCATCCCAATCAAAAATTTCTCAACATAGATGTCGAAGAATTTTGGATCATCGAACATAGGATCCCCATTTGAATTGAAAATTTATGTAATCTCCTTCTCCTTCTCTCTCTCATATTCTCTAAGACATTTTGTTGGTGTCATTATTGCAGACCTTTGGGTTATCTTTGGTTTACCATTGAACGAGGATGTTTCTATTCTGTAAGGGTGTTCTTATGGGAGGAATACCCCCAATAAGTCATACACCAAATTTCATAGGTGTTAGGACCACCTAGCCTTAGAGAAGGTCCAGAACATTTACATCCATGATAGCCTTTAGTTACAAGACCTGTGAAATTATTGTATATATAGCACGTTAGTTGATCCATATTTGATGAGCAGAAAGAAATGAACACAGATTATTAAAATATGCTTAACACAGAATAATAGAGATACAATAAAAATGGTTTTTTATTCAATAAGGAAATAAATTGAAATTATAAAATGCAGTGGAAAAAAAGATTGTTGGAATGGTGGCAACTTATCTTTGAGAAGAGATGTGATAGTTGCACTCATTCACAAGAAGATCATCACAATGAGGATATGAAGGAATTTTTTCAATAAACATGAATTTCAAAAACCATAGACATCCAAAAACCTAACCCTAGGAGATGAAGCGCCAAAAGTCATGTGGGCCCCATTTGGGAAAGCTAGTACATCAACTTCTCAGGGAGGTAATGTTTGCATATGATCTTCGTTTTAGGCGCACGATAGACCATTGGAAAGGTATCGTTGAGGAGATTCATTTTGGGGGATCAATAAAAACCTTCATCTATCATTGAGAATATATATCTCGAAAAACCTTCATTTAGGCCCTCAAAATGGCCGGGAAAGTTAAAAACTACTAAAAATAGTAAATTGCCAAAATTGCCAGAAAATTGTTTTGAGCGAGTTGGAAAAGGTGGGTGGCCACTGATATACACCTAGATCAATCATCCCTCCTTAGGAATAAATGGTATCCATTGTGTTGATATCCCCCATCATATGAGGAAATTTCTATTGAATTTGGCCCCGAGTGAGCCACTTGCCTTGGTGCAAGAGCTGCCCTTCTTTGATGACTCAATAAAGTTGAATCCTTTGTTGTTGAATTCCCTTGATTTGTGTGTTCACAATATCATCACTGGATTCCTGTTACATGTAGTTAGGGTTGATCTTTGTTGGTGTCAACTTCTCTACTATCTCTGACGTGTCGAATAATTGTGGGAAATATGGATGAAGGAGAGCCACATTGAAGACTGGGTGCAGGCCAAGGAAAGGGGGAATGTTGAGATCAAAAGCATTGTCACCCATAGCCTTTATAATGGTGTACGATGCATAACAAAGTGGGATAAGCTTCTGATGGGGCCTTGTAAGGCATTATTTATACAAGTGAAACCAAACTTTGTCTCCCACCTAAAACTTATGTGGCACCCGATGTTGATCATGGCGTTGCTTGTACTTGGAATTAAACTTCACCAGAATATCTTGAACCTGTTGGTGGATGTGCTATATCTACTTAATGAATTGGGTGGCTTTGTCAGCTTCTAGTGGAGCAGGGGACGAGTTGGCCAAGGTGGTCACCAAGGGTAGTGAAACATCCATGGGGCCTAATGGTTGGAATCTGAACTCCACCCAAAAGGGCTTGTGGCCAGTTGAGCTATGTAGGGATCGATTTTAGATATGATGGACATAGGGAAGAATCTCATCCCATGTGTTGTGGTGTTTTTAATTTACATGCACAAGATATGTATGATCATTCGATTGACAACTCCAGTTTGACCATCTATCTAGGGGTGGAAGGTAGTGGATTTGGTGAGCTTGGTATCTAGCAGTGACCAAAGGCTCGACCAGAATGTGTTGAGGAAACGACTGTCACGGTATGAGATAATGGTTTGTGGGATCCAAAAATGTACCCATACTCGTTCAAATAAGAGCTTGGAAGTGTCTTCTGATGTGATGTTCTTCTTGCAGGCGGCTAGAATCACCATCTTGGAAAAGTGATCAACAACCACAAAAACACAATCATTTCCCCTCTTGGTGGACAGGATGCCCGAAATGCAGTCCATTGAGATGGATTCCCATGGCTTTTCAGGAGTAGTTAGAGGGGTGTATAGGCCATGTTTCTTAGTGTTCGGTTTGGAAATAGTGCAGGCGGTGCAGGACCTAGTATACTTGCCGACATCCTGTCGAAGTTGTGACTAGTAGAAATGTTTCTGCAACACTACCACTATCTTCAACACTAAAGTGTCCTGCCACCCGACTATAGTGAGCTTCCTTAATCATATTTTCATGCTCTCTTGATGGAATGCAAAGATGGACCAGATGACACAACAACCTGTCTTGAAGATGGAAATTAGTGACCACTGAGATGGCGCCCGGAATTTGGTATGTGGTGGTTAAGTCAAGGTCTGTCTCATCGAGGTGGGGTCTTCTAGCGGTATCATGGCCGCAATATTCTAGCACCATGGTGAGTTCCACGAGTGGAGGTAATCTAAGGAAATCAACAACTCGGTTGGTACTTCCTATTTTATACTTTATGTTGAGGTGGAACTGTTGTAAGTATATGGACCACTTCTGATGGCGGTCATTTTGAAATTTTCCTTAGGTCTACATGAACTGTAGTGGCTTGTGATCAGTGTGGAGGATTTTCTCCTTCCCAAGAATGTAATGTCTCCACTAGTGGTAGGATTTCACAATGGAGTACATTTATTTTTCGTAATTAGGTTACTTACAGACAACATCTGATAGTGTCTCACTATGATATTCCATGGGGTGGTTGTATTGAGTAATAATGACACCCATAGCATAGTCTGAAGCATATGCCTGGATCTCAAAGGGATGTTTTCAGTTTAGTAATGAAAGTACCAAGGATGAGCACAACCTCTTCTTCAATTTATCAAAGTCTTGTTGTTGGGATAGGCCCCACACAAATATTTCTTTACCGCCACTATTGTTTACTTGGTTGAGGGCCCCTGTGATATGAGGGAATCCCAACACGAACCTGTGATAGAAATTCGTGAGGGCCAAGAAGCTCTGAAGTTCAGTGAGTGTGGTTGGGGATGTTCAGTCATGGATGACCTAGATCTTGGCTGGATCCACATGCACACCATGTCGATCAATGATGTATCCTAAGTAATGGATCCTATCCATGCCGAAGGAGAATTTTTCTAGGTTTACATATAGTTTGTGCTGCTGCAGGGTGTTCAAAACCTGTTCAATATGCTACAAGTGTTCCTCCCAATTCTTGTTGTAGATGTGGATGTCATCTAGATACACCACTACAAAAGTATTAGTGAAAGGTCATAGGATATTTTCCATCATCCTCATAAACGTTTTTGGAGCATTTGTCAAACCAAAGGGCATGACCATCCATTCAAAAAGACCTTTTGACTTGAAGGTGGTCTTCCATACATATGTCTATTCTATTGGGACCTGGTGGTAGCTAGACTTCAGATCAATCTTACTAAAGTATTTGGCCCCCGTGATCTGATCAAGATGGTCGTCGATTCAGGGAATCAGGTACTGGTTTTGGATTGTGATTTTATTCAAAGCCAGATAATCAATGCAGAGTCACCAAGTCTCATATTTCTTCTGCACTAGAATGGTTGGGATCCCACAAGGTGATGAGTTGGGACATATGTGTCCCTTGTGGAGAAGTTTTTGGATCTGCCTCTTGATCTCCTCATTTTCTAATAGAGAGTGACGGTAGACTAACCCATTGGGTAGCAGTGCGCCTAGGTTCAGATCGATGGGATGCTTGACCTGGCAGTGTAGAGGTACCCCGGTAGGAGAGGAGAAGAGATCTGTGTATTCTTCCATGACCTTATCCACTTGCTTCTATTGTGTGGAGATATTGGTTGCAGAGAACCTGGATGTGGCTGCAATACTTTTCTCACTCTGAGAGCGAATCATGAAGAAGACAAATTTCCCAGCTTGAGATATGACCTTCATGCTTTGCTTGGAAGAGATCAAGGAAATAACACTAGGAGGGAATGCCTTGGGTATCCTGTACAATTTCCTGTTCAAAGTAATAATAAAACTATGAGGCCTAGACTCATATACAAGATGATGCTTCCATAAATAAGGTTGGCCTAAAAGAACATTACAAATTTTGAGAGGAGAAACATCATGCAATACCTCGTCTTTGAAGGGCTTGATGTCATATGATAGTCGACACTGTTGACTGACACGGATATTTCTTCCTTGGTGGAGCCATCCAATGGTGTGGGGTTGTGGGTGCGGCGTTGTCAGTAGGGCCAACCACTTGATGACCTCTACTAATACGAGGTTCTTATGTCTACCACTATCAACGATGAAGTGCAGTGGGGTGACTTTTACCCACATCTGTGAATGGAAGAGGCACTCTCCTTTTTCTAACTCGTCTGGTTCACTAGGTTGGAGCTTGGTGGTAGAAACAGTGGCACTAGGTTCCGTGTCAATGATTTGTCTTCCCCTTTTTGGTTTTGACTCAAAGTCAGAACCCACATATGATTCAGAGGCTTTAACTTCAACCACCAATGACTGCTTTGAGTGGCAGTCAACAATGCTATTCCAAGGGCTCTTATGCAAGTCGCACCACTTTTCAGTATCTTTCTTTGTCTTTTTGATGTCCTTCTTTGCTTACATATTGGACTAGTTTTCTTGATATTGTCCATCTTTGATCTGTCCTTTTTTTTATGGGTTGGGGTCACCCCTTCTTGGATTTTGATGTGTGGGGTTACCATGCCCAAATTACCACGTATTTTGTTTGAGCTTCTGCTCTATTTTGAAGACATATTGGTAGGTCATGCCCAAGGAAGAGATGTCCAAAAATTCCATTTCAGTATAGATGTATATATGTAGAGCACCACGATACTTGAGCACCAGATGTCACTCTGAATATTTGATACCCATCTTGGTGTGCAAGGTATGGAAGATATTTGTGAACTATGGCACTACTTGGCCTCTTTCTTACCGCAGTGTGGTCCACTTGGTATACAAGTCATCATAACTTCTGACAGGGTAGTATTGTTCCTTAATAAAATCCCTGAAGGATTACCAGGTGGTCGCGACTTTAAATAATGAATGTTTCTCTGTTTCCTTCTTCTCACAAAAAATTTCCCACCAATCTTTGACATGGGGAACGACTTTTAGGAGTGAAAGAGTAATCTTTTCTCTCTTCGAAAAGTTATGGATAGAAAAATACCCTTCTAGTAGATTCAATCACTTGTCTACAACATTTGTGTCTATCTGATCTTCAAATATAGGAAGATTGAATTTTATTTGTACCTTGAATGGGGCGTCACCTCCACTCGAGGAAGATGTGTCACATGTTGGTAGCCGCCGAAGGATTTGTGTGAAACTATCCATCATTTCATTCCTATGTTGCGTGAGGGATTCCTCAAGAAAATTTTTGAAAGGATATCCTATCCCATCATATTTATTTTCTCCTTCCATCAGAGGTTGCTTGGGCATGCTAGTGATTTTGTCCTCAAGAGAAACAATCTTGAGACCCAATTCTTTGTACCATGACCTCGTTGGGGACATGAATTAAGACGACAAGGAGAAAACCAATCTGATACCACTGATCTGGATTTTATCAGTAGAAAAAAATGAATACAGATTATTAAAATATTCTTAACACAAAATAATAGAGATACAGTAAAATTCATTTTCTATTGAATAAGGAAATAAGGTGAAACTATAAAATGCAGTGGAAAACAAGCTTGTTGGAATGGCGACAGCTTATCTGTGAGAAGAGATGTGACGGTTGTGCTCATTCGCAAGAAGATCATCACAATGAGGCTTTGAAGGCCTTTTTAAAATAAATAGTAATGTCAAAAACCCTATACATCCAAAAACCTAACCCTAGGAGATGAAGCACCAAAAGTCATGTGGGCCCCGTTTGGGTAAGATAGTACATCAACTTCCTGGGGTCATAACTTTTTCATACGATCTTCGTTTTAGGCACACAATATCTCGTTGGAAAGGTATCATCAAGGATATTCATTTTGGGGGCTCAATAAGAGTCTTCGGGTATCATTGAGATTATCGATCCTAAAAAAACTTCATTTAGGCCTGCAAAATGGCACAAGAAGTTAAAAACTACTAAAAATAGTAAATTGCCAAAATTGCCAGAAAACTGTTTTGAGCGAGTTGGAAAAGGTGGGTGGCCACTGATATCCACCTGGATAATTAGCATTTAATAATAGAATTTCAATCACAATGAATTAAATATGAAAATAAATATTATTACGTATATAAACAAATCAATAAACATGTTAATTAACAGAGAAAACTCCTAAGCATGGATAATCATGTGTGGTGTAAGAACATGTGCCATACAACGTAAAACTCCTCTCTTTTGTGATAGGTCTTGATACATCATATACATGTATCCCTTCCCATAATTCCTTCAATTCATCTACCAATGGTTGTAGGTAGACATCCATATTCTTCACTTGTGCTCTACTAGGGACTATAAGAACCAACATAAGATGTTCATTCTTCACGGAAAACCATGGGGGGGTATTGTTATTGATCACTACTACATGCCAAACATAATATTTGGTGTTTTGGAGGGAATATGGGTTCATGCCATCCATTTCTATGGTGATTCGTAGACTTTGTACTCCATCCTTTAATTTTTCTAGCCATGTATCCTCTATATGCTTCATGGCTATTGAATCTGTTGGGATTCGCATAACTCCCAGTTCACTTCTGTGTGAGGCATGCCATCCCTGCAACATAGCTAATTCTTTTCAATGAAAGAGCCTTTGAATCCTTGGGATTATAGGCATTTCCTTCAATATATTATGAGGAGGATCATGCGATTTACCATTTTTATTTTATTTATGGTACCTATCATGCCCACATTTCAGACATATATTTTTTTCTTCATATTATCCTCTATATATAATACAATCATTCATACATGCATGATATGATATATAATCAACACCCAATATTTTCAACAATTGCTTTGCCTCTTCGCAGCTACCGAGAAAAACATTATCACTAGGAATAACCTTATCTTTCAATATCCTATCATTAGTGGGAAATAGAAATGTACAAGGTCATTTAATGTTTATAAAATAAACCATTTCTAATTTTGATTGTGTGACAATATTTATCAAAATTAATATAAGGCACTTATTGGTCAATTGCCTCAATATTTTTGAGAAACATGTGTTTTACATGCCAAACTTTTCTTTCACATTGTATAGTAATGTTGTTGTCCCAAGCTGGGTAGACTTTGGCAGGGTAGTAAGTCCAAAGAGAGAGGTGGTGGAAGCAAATTTCAGGCTTTCGAAAATGGTATCATTGATATGAGCATCATCCCCTAGATCGTCATTCTAGAATGCGTCTAACAACATTGTCTCCATGGAAGTAATGTCCCATAAGTAATCATCCATACCAAACTCTTTTTGATTGTCTCCATTGCCAACTTCTAAAGAACTACTATTGTTGTAGTCATTCATAATTGGTGAATCTAGATGTAGTGGGAATTGAATAGGTGGTTGATTCAACAATTCTTGTTACGCTTCCTCTTCGAGTTGTTCTCTCATTGAATCTTTCTCTCAGGTTGACATTATTGTGGGGTGCAATGGAATATGGTAGGTAGGTCGCTCATCATCAGAAGAATCCTAATTTCAAAAATATTGAACATTAGTACATCGAAGAGAATAGTATGCACAATGAAATAATTTGTTTGTTCAAATTACATTATACCAAAAAAATATTACCATCGCCGACCCCGGATTTCGATAGGAAGATGGAATGTCACAATTGGTATGGTAAAGCGATTGTCCATTTTCATCTACCAACTTCTTGCGGTACATTTCTCATGATAATACCTTCCGACATTTTTGAACTGGTACTGGAATATTTTTTTCATATGAACTCGATTATGAATCATGATCCTGATAATTTGGATACATTTTTATTCATATTTACATGGATAAAACAAATTTAAATGAGATAATCAAAAAATAAATAAAATAAGTTAAATTTACTAGAGATTGAAAGGGAGAACTTCGCGATGGACTTTGAGCAATATGGAATGGGCTGGAATTTGAAGAATTGACCATTTGATCATATAATAAGGTTTTCTTCCTACATTTCAGCAAAATTAACAACAAATTTTCATGTACATATCTAAAATAAATTTCGAGGACCATACCACAATCTGAGTTTGAATATAGTTTTGAAACCATTTTTTAAGAATAAGGCTACATAAAACGTAAAATGTATACTAAAGTATTGTAAGTCATGTGAATTCATCCTAAAAGATAATTTGAGATGAATATACTATTTATGCGAAAATAAAAGTTCAAATAACTTTAAAAGCATTCTGGTGCACTTATAAACCAAAAATGCACCGATGCACATATTAATAATAAGTATCAGTGCGTTGAATAATTAACCACACTGTGTTTCGAGATTTTGTTAATAAAAAATAAGTATATGTTATCGATACATCAATTAATATGGATGCACTGGTGCATCATGTAATATGGATGCACCTGTGCATCTTACATAAACACATTGTCATGCTAAAAGAGTTAAATAAAAAAAAGTGCATTTTTTTAAACAATTAAAATAAGAGCGGGAATCGAATTTCATAAAGTCATTTAACTACTAAAAAGCTATTCACTATTTCATTATTTTGCAAAATTTTGCAGGGGAGAGACTTTCAAGAGAGACAAATGGAGGAACATTGTGGAGGAGCAGAATACTTTGGAACCACAATATTATTCAGAATATGAGAATTTGAAGGGTATGGTGAGTCACTCTAAACCCTTTTCATAAAGTTTTTTTAATATTAAGAAGGTATTCAATATTTTCATTATTTTGCCAAAATTTACAGGAGACGTATTTGGAAGAGAGACATATTAGGGAGCATTGTGGAGAAGAAGAACACTTTGGAACAAAGAAAATATTCAGAAAATCAGGATTTGAAGGGTATGGTGATTCGGTCAAAACCCTACATAGTAAATATTTTAAATTTTACTATTGATTTTGATAATAATTTTTTTTACAAATTGTAGTCCTATTTGGATTTTAATTAAAATTCAGAATAAAAAAGAATAAAATTCATACTTACCTAAAACCCTTGTTTTTTTTTGCTTACATGAATGCAAAATTTCACCCCAGGGTTTAACTCCCTCTATCACTTTAGAATTAGGTATTTTCTTTTTAGGCATTTTAGATCTAATTT
>JZKD02S1626695.1:566498-579750 GCA_000966675.3 Picea glauca
ACTTGGGAAGATGAGTCTTTTATACAGAAGCATCCAGAGTTACTCAAGCGTTGCGGACAACACTTGTCTCAAGGGGAGGGGCATGTTAATCCCTAATATTGGCTCACTACCCCTTGATTGGGGCATATTATATTAGTAATGTTATTTTATTTATGTTGGCTTTAGGCCATTAGTTGTAATTATACCTTGTAGTCTCCTATATATACCAAGGAGACATTTTAATTTTGAATCATCTTGTACTTGAACATTTAAGTGGGGTAAAAGGAGGTTTCCCCCTCGAAGAGGCTTATTATTTGAAATTCTCTCTTTTTCAAGGGTTTGAGTACTTTTTTTGAGGATCTTCTATGCTATATTGATATTTGGTTCTTAACAGAGACCCTAAAGGAAGTTTCTAGGGATGAAGGTCCATGAATGAGGCCTTAAACCAATACACGTCACCTCTTGAGGGGATGTTTGGCCAATGAGTGGGGATATGGATTGCATTTGGAGGTTTCCAGCACCAAGAATATATATGGTGGTATTTTACATGGTTGAGGGAGGAAATCCAAGACATAGGCTCTAAATGAACATTTTATGGATTTAGGACCATGGACAAGGCCTCAAACCCCTATGCATGTCCTCACTAGGGGGTATTTTGTCTTAAAATGTGGATATGGGTTCCATTAGGAGGTTATGATCAACAAGGTTTGGTCAAAGTGCCTTAACCATGGTCGGGGGAAGAAACTTGGGCCTCTAAGAATATTTCAGGGCTTAATTACCATTTAATAAGGTCTCAAATTGTTACACATGATTTCTCTACACTTGGAATATTTTTCCTTCAAGTGCTCATATTGGCACCATTAGGAGGCTTTGAAAACTACGAATGGATCTTAATGACTTTATCATGGTCAAGTAGAAACCTAGGCCTTTGTACCAAAAGGAATTTTAAAGGGCTTCCATAGCATGGATGAGGTCTTGAGCAACCAAATATGACCTCCCTTAGGAATTATTGTCCTTAAAGGGGGGGATATCGACATAAATAGGAAATTATAGGCACAAAGGATGGGTCTCCTATACTTAACTATAGTTGAGATAAGAAACCCAAGCCTTAGGCCCTAAAGTAATATTCTAGGGATTACAGGCCTTAAACAAGGCATATAACCACTACATGACTTCTATAGGGTATATTTGGCATCCAAGTGAGTATACGGGTTCCATTGTGAGGTTTAGAGCACCATCGATGGATCGCAAGGCCTTGTCCATGAGAGAGATATAAAATGAGGCCTTAGACCCTACATGATTATTCTAAAAACTAATAACCATGGATGGGGTCTCAAATCACCACACAAGATTGAACTATAAAAGATCTTTGGCCTCAAAGTGAGGATATGCATATCATTAGAAGTTTTAGGTACTAGGGATATGTCATGGGACCTTAACCATGGCCAAAGGATGGCCAAAGGAGGAAACTTAAGCCATGGACCCTTAAAACAATATTTTAGGATTATAAAACCATGAAGAATATTTAGATGATTTCATTTAACATTAATAGTAACAAAAGCAGGTCTTCGTGCCCAAGGCGTGGTTCAAATACAAATATGGAATTATGATAACTCACAAATTCAATGAAAAGAAGATTAAACCATATACTCTCAAGTACGTAAATTGTCTATAAAGATTTCAATATATTTCATTTAAAATTTATAAGAAAAGAACATTATTAGATTATCATATCCTATTATTTAGTATTTTCAATATAATTATATATGTGAGTATTATTTAATTATATTAAAATATTTTTTTAAATATTATAATTAGAAATATTCCATCTCAATATGGTATAACACATACAAATTTATAATGTATCATATTTGAATATGTATGATGAGATTTGAACCTATAATTGATTTTTTCATCGATTTTATTTATGGTTTTTTTATTATCAAATACACTCTATACATATATAAAATTTGATTAGAAATTGTCACTAAAAAGTAGAAGCCAAAAGTATGTTAATAAAGAAAACCTCATAACCAAAATCATCATTTTATTAATCTCTTTCTTTCGGGTTGGTAGGGATTAATAGTAATTGATTTTCATCTTTTTTATTAAATTGACATAGAAACTAATATCTTATAATAGTTTTAACCAAAGTTTTATGTAAAGCATGAAACTTAAGTGGTTCACTAGTCTAAGTTTTAAATTCGACCTCTTATATCTATTTTCATCTTTTCTATTAAATTGACATAAAAACCAATGTCTTATAATAGTTTTAACCAAAATTTTTAGCAAAACATGAAACTTAAGTAGTTAATTAGCCTAAGTTTTAAATTCAACCTCTTATTTGGCCTCTTCATGCAGAGAGAAAAATAACTTAATTTATCAACAAGTTTATAGCTTAGTTTGTATGCTCGTTTTGAATATCGAAGTGATGTTATATCTAGCATTAGATCTTAAGATTTATTGTTTAATGCACAACTGCCATTTACAACACCATAGCTACCATGGCACCACAACTCCATTTACAATTCCATGTAAAACTACACGAACTATAGTTGTTCCCACACTCAAGAATGTTGTTTTACCATTTTGTAATCATCTATCATTGCATGGTATTTAAAAGGATTTAGATTCAGGCTGTAAACAAACCAGAAAATCCGCATCCAAGCAACCCTGCACACACGAACATTTGTGGTGATTAATATAAATTGAAGCAACCACTATATACTACTGTATTTTTGTTGAATGAGATTTTTGATGGTGCTTTTTATGGACAATGACTGCCTGAACATATCAGGTATTTTAACAATTCTTCCCCTGCCTTGACCAGCCCCATACCTTGAACAATTTTATCATTTTGTTTGTAAGAAAATGATTGTTAAGCAGTAAAATTAAAAGAATGTTGTTTTACGATTTTGTAATCATCTATCATTGCTTGGTATTTGAAAGGATTTAGAAGCAAGCTGGAAACAAATCGGAGGAGCCGCATGCAAACAACCTTGCACACACGAACATTTGTGGTGATTAATATAAATTGAAGCAGCCGCTATATACTACTGTATTTTTGTTTAATGGTAATTATTAGCGGAGTCAGGGAAAGACTATGGATGGTGCTTGTCAAGAGGCTCGAGGTGAATTCTGGTGGAGTCAGACGTGGATATTCAATGGCGGAAGAGATGAAGAAATAGAAGAGCGGTGTAGGGTAGAAAATTGCCGAGGGAAATATCTAATTTATGTAATCTTTGCATAAAATCTCCAAATGTGGTCTTTACCTGGTTCTATCTCTTGCCTTGAAGAGGAGGCCAACATCATGTTCTAGAATCATGTTCCATAATCTCCACCCAATAATCACTCCTGTTCTGCTCCTCGGGAGTCCAATATGACCACAGGTCGTCGTTCAGAACATTTACGGGGGCGAAGTGGCCGTTGTTGTTTCCCCCTAGAACTTTGCTAGCCATGACCGTGGCGAAGGCTGCCAAGTCCTTTGAAAATATGGTCTTTATTTCCTTTTTCAACTGCAGCAATCTCATGGCATACTTTGCACTCTGTTCTGTGCATGGAATTCCATATGTCATTTTCGCATTGACAGAAAAATCAATGCTCTTGTTTACAGATATCAATGAGCCCATTTAAAAATCACTGATACATAACCCACCGAAATCAATGAGCGCATTTCAGAATATTACTGTAGGATCTCTATGCATACAAAACTACCCATATTGTAATCCAAACTTCTCGATTTCCTTGCGCAATACAGTAATATTGCTCCGGGCGTTTTTTTTTTCTTACAATTAGAATTCCCAGTCTAAAATATTGAATACAATACACACAACCAGACTTGAAAACTGCTATGTTTAGTATTGAGTAGTACAAAACTTGAATCAGTGATTCGTCCAACCAGTTTTCAAGTATTCACTTTAACAACTTATACTTATCAACTAATGACCTGAGAGTCTGCGTATGTAATTTATTTATTGATCATTTCTGAAACATCATGGAATACGAACACTTATTTAGTTCAAACATAAGTGAGAGATTTAAGGATTTTCTTATTATCTGATTCCTACAATAGTTCTAGATGGTCGACATTCTTTTCCTTTCTATCGAGACCTTAAGAAGAAAAAAAAAACACAATTAGGTCTCTTGTAGGAACAAGAGACCTAAGAAACTTAGATGTTCGACCGTTATTAAAATTTTAATCATGATTGGGGCTGTGGCCTTCGAAGTTTTTAAAATCTGTGAGGTAATTGAAATAGTTCTCTGAATATTATTGATGGCTTGCATCCTCAACGACTTGGTTGAAACCTTTCTTAATTTCGTGCTTTTACCTTCTACTTGATCTAGGGTAGTTAAAAAACAAATCTTGACAGTCAAGAGTAGTGAGAATATTCAAGACCTTAGTGAACGGGAAAACTATCCGATTCTTACTGGTATTCCTTGCACTCGTATCTTGGAATGACTACAACAATTTTTGAGTATGTGGTACTACCTTTGATTAGTCATTCAAAAAAGTACACGATGTTGACATCTGTTTTAAGTTTTGGTCGATAGAGTTACAACATGTCGACATTTTCTTAACTACACTTGTCGCTACTTGATAAACAACATATTAACGATATTTAACTCAAGACGGGATATACAAGTTATATCGAGATTTGGGACACGAATACATAAGAATATCCAATGTAATCATTTCTTTGAAAGACCCCCAAAACTTAACTTTTGTTTCTATCATAATGAATATCCCATGATGTATTTATAACTAGAGTCTCTCACGCAATGGTAGTGGCAATAATATTGTTTAAGAGTGCAACATATATTAAGCATATTAAGGTCATTTAGTATCACGGAAAATAAATAATAATAAAGGACATTGCAATGTTTTTTTTTTTAAGTAAGTAATTTTATATAAAAGGCCTTCAAAGCACTGAATCAAAAGTACAAAACTGAGTGTCATCCTGGTTGTAGTTACTGAATTGCTTCAAAGGGAGAAACCAGTTCAGTCAACCTGGTAATTCTAACACCTGAATTCTTATGAGTCTTAACAAAAAACACAAAGCTGAGCTGACATAGAAGTTACTAGAGTAAGAACTATTAAAAGGAACAACCCCCAAGGGGTTAGAAAATTGACGTATAGTTTGGCACATACTTTGGCAGATATCATGGCCACGACTCCTCTTCAACAAGTGTCACGCCGGTTGCCCATTGCATGTCATCATCCCCAGTGCACGCGTCTTTGTTGGCATCTGTCTCGGCGTCTTCCGACAAGATGTGCTCTTGCAGACCGATGGCCATGACCTCCACCTTGACCTCTTGTCGAACCGGCTCCTCCACAACCTCGGCGTTGCCCGATGAAGTTTGCGCTTGCGTACCCATGGCCATGGCCGCTTCCGTGACCTCCTGTCGAGCCGATTCCTCGCCATTCTATGCTGCACCCTACTTCCTGAAACTCTCATTGTCGCTTGCAGTGGGAGGCGCTTCTTCTGGGGCTGCGGGGTGGGCTTCTTGATAAGTGGAAAGAAGTTGGAGAAGGGTTGAGAGCCTCCCATCTACGAGCTGTAACTGGAAATGAAGGTCCTCCACTCCCTGATAGAGTTCGAAGACCAGTTCGTAAAGGATGGTGAAGTTTTCTGTCCACTGCAAGTCTGTCTCTGAGTGAGAGAACATCAACGCCTTGTTACGGGTGGCTCAAACGTGAGAAGGCATCCCCGTGGCCGATTTTGAGAAATCAAAATCCAGCGCAGGGGGAGGAATGGAGCACCTGGAGGTTGAAGGAGCTGTGAAGTGGCGGCGTGAAGGGCTCGGCCTGGTGTCAATTAAGGCTAGGCATTCTAAGCATGGGAACGGTGTTGTGGAGGGATTATGAATGGCGGTCTCAGGCAACAAGGGCGACGAGGAGAGAGTTGAAGGTGAAACAGGAGGAGAGGCCGAAGCGCGAGGCTGTCGAGGATGCCAGGGAGAGCCCCTGCGCAGTTTTCCTCGCTGCCTCGACATAGTTTGGCCTGGTGTGTGGGAGTGGCCTGCCAAACCAAGAGGGAGGACCTGGGACGGAAGGGGGATCATACACACCATGAGCCAACAATCAGAACCAGGATGGGGAATCATGAACACCATGAGCCAACAATCAGAACCAGGCTGGAGTCGTGGGATGGTAGTGCAAACAAACAGAGGCATTGCACTCAGCAAAATAGCGGTCAAAGGAGCCCGAGTAAATGCCCCGGTGAACGACGTAAATGCAATTTAATGAAGGAGGGAGTCGACAGCTATTGGCACGAGTCGGGCACATGGCTCGCTACCTTGCTGGCTCCTCCACACTTCCTCTGTGCGCCAGGTGGCTGGCCCTAGCACCCTATCTGGGTGTTTGTCCACTTCCGTAGCTTTGCGGATACATTGCTGGAGGATAGGGTGATCCGGAGTGAGGGAAGTGTTGTAGAGAATTTTCGGTCCCTCCCAGTTGACCCCTAGATTAGCCAAGTCATCAGCTGCCTGATTCGCACTCCTTCTGACGTGAGCAGCTATGACTACCTGATTGGGTTGCAGTAAGTCTGTGATGGTCTTTAGCCCATGCGAGAGTCTCCAGCTGGGGGAAATTTTGTCCGGATCTGCTCCGTTTAGAAGTCTACCAAGGAGATTGATGATGATTTGGGTGTCGCCCTCTACAATCAGCTGGGTGAAGTTGTGATCAATGGCGAGTTGCAGCCCCCGAGTGAGAGCCCAGAGTTCCGCCACATTGTTCATGGTGTGACCAAGGGAACCCACATTAATGAGAATGATGTGTCCGTGGTGATTGTGGAAGATAGCTCCATAACCCGCGGCTCTTGGGTTGCCTTTGGAGGCCCCATCAAAATTGAGTTTGATGAAGTCAACCGGAGGGACTGACCAAGAAGAGGGACTGATGGAAGGGGGAGGGGCATAGAGGGTAAGGGGGTGAGGGGAAATGAGAGGTAGCCAGTTCTTTAGGATCAAAAGTTCTGAGGGATTAGTGGTCAAGTCTGTTTCATTCCAAGGTTGGAGGTTGAGAGTTTCCAGAATGTTGAGGTGGCAACAAGTCCAGCAGTGTTGCCACGGGAGGGAGACATTCCTGAAAAGTCTTATATTCCTTTCCTTCCATACCTGCCAAAGGATGAACCCAAGAAGCAATTTCTAGATACGACTGAGGAGGGGAGAATGAAATTCTTGGTCCCTCCAGTTGGTGATGGTGTCGACGATGTTGTCTCGTACACAATCCGAGGTGCGCATGATGAGCGCACTTTGGTCCCAAATTTGTGTGGTGTACGGGCAAGATGTGAGGAGGTGATTCATGGTTTCAGTTGTCTCCCCATAGAGTATGCAGATGGAAGGCCCCACAAAGCCTCTTTTGCAAAGGTTGTCCCAGGTTAATAAGCTTGAGTGGACCACGAGCAAGAGGAAGAGGGTGATTTTGGGCCAATGTCTGAGATTCCAGATCTTGTGCCAATCAGCCCATGTAGGTGCCAGGTTTGGTTGGATCTTGATGTGGTAGGCTTCTCGAATGCCATAAGTGCCTTTTGGATGGTATCCCCATCGAAGGATATCCTCTCCCATGAGCTTGGGGATTTTGCGTTTGAGCATTTCATTCCAGTAGGGGCCTAGATCCACGTTGCCATCTAGGCTCATGCTTTCCCTATGAAGATGCCAATGTCGCCAAGTGTTGTATTGAGGATCATCTAGCCAATAGTCTGCTACTATTGTGAGGCCCGCCTGAGTGGCTTGGGTGCTGATGTGCATAGCCCAATCCTTGTGGTCCAGAATTGGCCATTGTTGCCAGGAATCTTTCCAGAATAAGGCTATTTTTATGTTCCTGATTTCCTAGAAGGTATGCTGGGTGACAAGCTGTCTATTCTGCCTTTCCGCTTCCCAAATTAAAGATCCTGGTGTGTCACCATCCTAGCATATAAGATTCTTTTCTGCTACCTCGGGTGCATATTTCTTCCTCCATAACCGTGCCCAGAGGTCCTTGGGTTTCTTGAGCCATCGCCACCATATTTTGGTGCCGAGGACTTTGTTCATGATGGCAGGATCTCGTAAGCCAAGGCCTCCTCGCGCTTTGGGCTGACAAAGTTTGTCCCAGCTGACAAGCACTATTTTCTTTCCTATGTTGAGACCTTGCCACATGAAGTTCCTCTGTAAGATTTTAATAGTTGAGAGCACAAAGTTGGGAGCAGCCAACACCGAGAAGGTGTAGGTTGGGAGGGCCTGGAGAACAGCTCGGAGTAGAGTGAGACAACTTGGAAAGTTAAGAACTCTGAGGGTCCAGGATGAGAGCTTCTTAGTGAAAGAAGAGAGCAAATGCTCCCAAGAGGAGTTCTGAAGGGTGTTATCGATCAAGGGGATACCAAGATATTTGGATGGAAGGGAGCTTCTTTGGAAGCCTAAAATATCTGAGATATGGCACTGAATAGGGGGGGGCGTATTGAAGAAAAATATTAGGGACTTGTCTTTGTTGCAGTCTAGACCTGAGGCTTCAGAAAAGGTCTGGAGGATCTGGAGAATGGAGTTTGCTTCCCACACCATTGAGGTGCCCATCAGGAGCGTGTCATCCAAAAATTGACTATGCGAAATAGGAGGGGAGATACCATGCAGCGGAAGACCTGCCAGAGTGTTGTTTGCAACTGCCACTTGGATGCATCGACTAAGACCTTTAGCCATTATAATGAAGAGGAAGGGGGAGAGAGGGTCTCCCTGTCTAATTCCTCTTGAAGGGGTAAAGGGGCGAGAGGGGACGCCATTGATGAGGATAGAGAAAAAAGCAGTAGAAGTGAGGTTTAAGATCCACATCACCCAAAGTTTGTCAAAGCCAAAGGCAAGGAGCATTTCCCTCATATAATCCCAGCTTAACTTATCAAAGGCTTTAGAGAGATCTAATTTAAGGAGCATACCTGGAAACTTGGTTTTCTGCAGAGAGTGAATCACCTCATGAGCAAGAATAACGCTATCCAGGATTTGTCTTCCCTCTATGTAGCCCGATTGTTCTGGGGAGATGATAGTAGGAATAATGGGTTTGAGTCTTCGAGCTATCACCTTCGTTAGAAATTTATAAATGACGTTGCAAAGGGCTATAGGTCTGAACTACTTGGGATGGTGAGCTTGCCCCTCCTTGGGAATGAGAGTGAGGAGGGTAGAATTGAGAGCTTGAAGGACCTATCCAGTAGAATAAGAGTCTTAAATGATTTCCTAGACCTCCATCCTGATCATCGGCCAACAATGGTGGAAACAATCACTGGTGAATCCGTCCAGGCCGGGCGCCTTGCCTCTTGGAGTGTCTTGCAGAGCCTGATCCACCTCCTTGATTGTGATGGGCCAAAGTAGAGCTGAGTTTTGCTCCCTGGTGACGAGGGCAGGCACATGTTGCGTTATCTTAGCTATGGCTTCCGATATGTTCGGAGAAGGTTCCGTGAGGAGGTCTTTATAGTAATCTGTCAGTGTTGCTTCCAGGTCTTCGTGGGAGTGAATTGGCTCACCAGTGGTGGAAATTAAGTGTGTGATTCTATTGGTGTGGCGACGTTGTATGATGGATCTGTGGAAGAATTTGGTATTACGATCCCCCTACTTGAGCCACTGGATACACGATTTTTGTTTCCATAGAATCTCTTCCTGTGCTTTCCTGGCCTCCAGTTGCTAACTGATTAGTGCTTCCTGGGATTTCAGCTCATTCGTTAGCCCTTGCAGTCAGATCTGGGTTTGAATCGTCTTCATCTACTCTGACAGCTGGCTCTGGGAGTCAAAGATGTTGCCAAATGTTTGCTTGTTCAAGGTTTTAATGAGTAGTTTGAGGTTTTTTAACTTCTGCTGAAATCTGAACATCTTGGAGCCATGGGTAACCTCTGCCTGCCTCCACCAATCCTGGATATTAGCTTGGAAGTCTGGATGGTTGAGCCAGAATTGTTCGAACCAGAATGGTTTTTTCCCCAGTGACACCGACACTTCCATCCACAGCTGAATGGGCCAGTGATCCAAGCCATGAGTATCCAGGATACTTGCCTCCATAGCCATTCCCTCCAACATAAGGGAATCATAGATTAAGAAGCGATCAAGTTTACAAGCGACTTGGTGTGATCCAGTTCTTCTATTTGTCCAGGTGAAAGTGCCATTGATAGCCTCCAAGTCTATCAGGTTGAGTTTATCTATGAGGCTGTTGAAGTCATTAGTGTCTTGATCTAGGCACCGTGAGCCCCTTTTTTTTGCCCCTAGGTTGCGAATGAGGTTGTAATCGCCCCCTATGGTCCAATGATTGTATCTCATCAGGTTGGAGAGGTATTCCAGACTCTTGAGGAAGCCCTGTTTGTCCCTTGGGTTGGCCAAGCCATAGACATTGGTCAGGTGTCCGGGCTTATTGAGGCCTATAATCTTGTAATCCGTCGTAATAGACCATTTAGTGGTAATAAAATTCTCTAACAACACTGTGTTAGAGTTCCATAGAATAGCCAATCCTCTAGCTGTACCTATAGTTGCGGTTAACATTGCCTCCCCTTTCTTCCGGCAATAGGGGAGTAGCTTATCAATGTCTTCAGTTGAGTATTTTGTTTCTTGAAGTATTACTATGTCCGGTTTTGGCCCAAATATCAGATCCCATAGCAATTTTTGCTTGCTACGTCCATTGAGGCCCCTTATATTCCAAGAGATAGTATTCATGATGATGGGGGGGTAGATAGGGGAGGAAAACTATCTGAGATGATGTGGATTTTCCCTGAATTGACCATAAAATGGCCTATTTCCTGTATGAGTTTGTTAGTAGATTTTCGGCCTCTTTTCCTGTCATCTTTCTGGGTTTTTCTCTGATTCTTCGATTGACTGCTCTGTATCCCCAAGCCCGTACTGGATCGCATTGTGGAGCTGATGGAGGAGTTAAGAAAAACCTTATGTACTTTCCGTAATTGGTCCCGGGGTATAGTTTACAATTTTTGCTACCTGTAGGCATGTTTGAGGTGTTCCAGGTCCACCCCAGCTAGATCTTGGTCTTCTATTTCCATATCGGTGTCACCGTCCTCTGTCTCTATGAAATCTTGTGGATCCCCTACTGTGATTTGCGAGGGGTGATCGACTTCCTTCTCCTGTGGTGGCTGTTCTTCCGCCTGTCCCCTAGAATGTGAGGGGTTATCCACGGGAAGCTCACTGGGGTTTATCTTGGTTGAAGGGTCTTCTGGTTGATCTTGTAATATTGCAAATTTGTTACTATTAGAGGGATATTTACTTACCTGGTTTGGCTGCTTTCACCCTGCTTGTCTTCTTTTCCCTCCTGGTTGAACGAAGTCGTCCTTGTCTTTCCCGCCTTCTAGGTTCCCTTCTTTGTGAGCGACATTGAGGGGGCATTCTTTGAATAAATGCCCATGTTCATGGCATTTCTGACACCTGAAAGGAATGTGTTCATACTCGATGGTCTGGATCCAGTCTTCGTCCCGGTACTCAAGAATGATGGTTCCCGACAGTGGTTTTTCTATATTCATGTATACACAAATGTGTGCATAAGAGGTGTATTGCCTCTGTTTGGTAGCTTCTGAAGACTTTACATAGATTCCAATGGTATTGCCTATACCGGCAAAGACCTCTTCCAGCCAGAACTCTTGGGGGAGGGAGTACAGTCGGATCCACACCAGAGCGTGGGCAAAATCTTCCTTCAGGGCTGAAATTCTCGGTCCAGAATATTAAGAAGAGTCCTGCTGAGTTAAAAAAGTAAGGTCCCCCATCAAAAATGCAGGTGTGGTCCTCAAGATTGTACAGTATGATTGTAAAAATTCCCTTGGAGCCCAGTTGTAATTCATAGTTCCCTTTTGGCTTCCACTAGTACTGTATTCATTTGATTAGATCTCTCTTTGACAGCCATAACCCTAGGAATTTCCCTACAAGGGCATGGTCTCTCATATACTGTTTTTTCACTTCTATACATGGAGAGTTGACAATATACTTCGGGGCCTGCAATGCTTGAGGTATGCATTTACCAGGGATCCAAGGTATCGACGCTGTAGCAGGGGCGGCTGCATTTTCCAGGTCGATGTCCATCTCTTGGTCCTTTAAGGTTCCTTCAATGATGAGTGTTGCTCGGAAGTCTGGTGGAGGCTCAAAGGGTGACTGCTTAAACCCCTCGCCGATGCTTCCGTTTGCAGTGGCTTGGCTGTAGGAGGCGCCATTTGGCCCTCCTTCCTTCTGAGTCATGGCAGGGCTGGGAGTGTAGCAGTTCGGCTCAATACTGAAACCCTAATATCTATCCTAAAATGATCCACATTGCTAAATTTTGGTTCTATAAGGACATTGCAATGTTGTTAACATGGATTTATCTTAATAACACAATGCAATTTCCAATTCATGGATTTATCTTAATAACACAGTGCAATTTCCAATTTGATATTTTAATAAGGATCCATATCATATGTAAAATTTTCCATGTAGTGGTACAATGGTTTACTCAATTTAGCCAATGTTTCAATCGCTTGAAACTCGCTTTACTCTCTTCGTAGTCACTTTAAATGAGGGATTTATTTAAATGATGTTGAGGGCTTTAGTTAAATGAGGGATTTATTTAAATGATGTTGAGGGATTTAGTTAAATATGGTTTAGGACTCTGTAATATGGAGATATGTGGATTTGTAGCGTTTCATATTTTTCTTATGTTATTGTAATTGTTTATAATAATTTGCATCAGGAAAATTTTAAGGTGAAAAATGGACTTCAAAACAAAAAATGTACTATCAAAATAAACTTTAAAAGAACCAATCACATTTTAAAGGTTGACATCATCCCCAATGATTAAGTTGACATCGCTTGAGATAAATATGCTTATACTCTTGAATTTAATAAATTACATCATAAATTCCCCGGATGGGGTGACACGTCGCCCATGGGTCATAGGTGGACTCCACTCGGCCCCGGTTTAAATGTTATTCACCACCACCCACGCGCTTGTATTTACCATGGCGGACGGATACAGCAGTAGGGGCAGGACAGATAGACCATTCCCGCGAGCGAGCATTAACGCCTGCAGCGCTTCCGGGACGGCCAGAGTTAAGGGGGAAAGGATGGGCTCGAATCTCGCTCATTTGGATTTTAGTTTGTTAATTGGGTCTGCCTCGGTTCAGAGCTCTGCATTGTTGTGTGGGTGCAACCCAATTCTCTTTGTGTCTGGCATATCTGGTAACGCTCTGGTGTGAATTTGCAGCTTGCCTATATTCTGGTGGTCCGGGCGCGGTCCAGCATTTCTGGTGCACCTCCCTTTGACCGCCTCGCGACAGAGCTTGCTCATCCGAGCTTTCCTGCAAACGCT
>JZKD02S1626695.1:587943-629709 GCA_000966675.3 Picea glauca
TAAATACAACTACTATAGTTACATTTCAATATATGTACATATATATAGTGTGTTTAGTAATTAGTTAGTTATTTCTCTCTTTTATTCGTTTCTTTTAGGATTCTTAGATTGGCTAGCGGAGCCATTAAACCCGTTAGAACGAGTTACCCCAAACGACTTGGGTTATTTAGACAACCCCGGACCAGACTCGCTCTTCCAGTTGACGGATGGTCAATTTCGCCCGTCAACAGTCTTCAAATGGAAGGCTGATTTATTTTGAAGATGAATGACACTCTCACTGTCAAAGTACAACCTACTATTCTCTTGCTTCTTTCCTAATTCCTCCATAAACCTTTATAACCAAATCATTTATTTACTAGCCTTTGTAGCAACAACATACTCTAGTTCTGTTGTTGAAATTCCAACAACCTTTTGTAGCTTCTAAATCCAACTTTTTGTTGTTCCACCTACAATAAAAGCATACCCTATGGTGCTCCTCCTGCTATCTTTATCACCTCTCATATATGAATCAACATATCCCTGTAGAACAGTGCCTAAACCTCCAAAACATAATTCATGAGTAGAAGTACCTCTCAAATACCTAAGAGTCCACTTTACTACCTCCCAATGTTCTTTACCAGGATTGTTCATATACCTGCTCATGACTCCCACTGCATGTACAATATCTAGTAGTGTGCAAACCATCGCATACATCAAGATTCAAACTGTTGATGAATAAGGGACCCTGGACATGTATTCTATCTCCTCCTATGTTCTGGGATACATTTCCTTGGTCAATTTGAAATGGCTGGCCAAAGGTGTACCAACTGGTTTTTCATTCTGCATTCTAAACCTCTCCAACACCTTCTCTATGTACTCACTCTAAGACAATGTCAATTTGCGATTTTTCATGTCTATTGTTATTCTCATACCAAGGATATTCTTCGCAGAAACCAAATCCTTCATCGCAAATGAATTAGCTAATTTCTTCTTGAGCACATTTACATCTTGCATATTAGACCCTGCAACAAGAATGTCATATACATACAATAGCATTATAATATAGCTTCCATTTTCTCTCCTTTTAAAATAAACATAGTGATCAGAATGACATCTACTATAACTGTGTTCTGTCATAAACCTGTCAAACATCAAACAACATTTCCTTGGAGATTTCTTTAGGCCATACCATCTCTTATCAACCTACATACCAAATTGTCCTTCTCTTTGACCTCACACCCATGTGGTTGCTGCATATAAATCACTTCCTCCAAATCCCCATGGAAAAAATATTTTTTTATATCTAACTGTTCAAGATGAAAATATCATGCTGCCACAAGACTTAAAATAGTCCTAATTGAAGTCATTTTAACAAGGGGAGAAAATATTTCATCAAAATCTATACCTTTCTTTTGTCCAAACCCCTTTACAACAAGTCTAGCCTTGTACCGTTTTTTTCCTCCATCTTCTTCCTTCAACTTGTAAACACATTTATTCTGGAATGTTCTTTTTCCTGCAGGAAACTGAACCAAGTCCCAAGTCTGTTTATTTAACAAGGAATCCATTTCCTCTTTCATGCCTTGATCCCAATTCTTTTTAGTGTCTACCTGCATTGCCTCTTCATAACATTTTGGTTCACCAGAATCAGGCAATAATAAATAATACAATGAAGGAGAGTATCGTTCAGGGGGTCTACTTAACCTGGTAGATATTCTAATAACAATTGTAGGAGTTTGAGGTACCAACTTCTCTTCTTTTTGTACTTTTTTATTTTTTGGTGCCTTTGGAATTTCTTTTTTCAATGATCTCATCAAGCACTGTGTATTCTGGTTTTTCTTTTTCTTATTTTCTTCTTTGCAACTGATCTTTGTACATGACCTTCTCATTGAATATGACATCTCTACTCCTAATGATTTTTTTATTTTCATAATCCCATAAGTGATAACCAAAATCATTAACATCGTATCCAATAAAGGTACACTTCTTGGATTTTTTCTCAAACTTTGTTCTTTTTTTTTTATCAATATGGACAAATGCTTCACAACTGAAAGTCTTCAAAAAACAATAGTTTACCTTTTTAGCTGTCCATTCCTCCTCTCTAATTCCACCATCCAAAGAGCTTGAAGGTCCTATGTTTATTAACTAAATAGTATTGTTATCACTCCAAGTAACTCCTTAGGGTTGTAGGCTAAGGATTCTTGGTAACTTAAGAAATGAATGTTTTTGTATTTTATGTAGGTGGATCAATGGGATAAATCAATCCAAGTATGGCATTCAGACATTTAGAATGGTAAACCAATAAACCAGTGCTCTCAAAGATTGATTAATCAGCAAATAACTTTTAAATTGGTGAAGAACAGATTGTAGCTAAACCAGTACAATGTAGGGTCTAAGAGACAATCAAGAAACCTATTATCAGGCTATGAGCTAAACAATGGGATAACATCCATTCAAATCTTGAAAACACAGATAATAGGACATAAATAAAGATGGAAAGATGACATCAAAATTGAAAGAAACCTGTGATCTGTATTAGCATTAAAAAGTCTGAGTACAAATAGAGAATTTCTATATCCAAAACTGAACCCTTGTTTGATATCAAAACAGACATTTATAGCCTCTTACAAACAGTTATACAGATCCTAAAAACATGGATCTGCATTTAATAAAAACAATTTAATTCTTATCTAAACAACTTGAAATTAAAGTCTTCAACAACTAAACTGGATAGTCGATCTGTCTTCAGTTTCCAAAATTGCCATCTGCCTCCTTCAGCTCTTAGTAGGTGCAATGTGGTAGGACACTTGTGTGTGACTGTTCAGTTTCCCAATGTTTATGGTCAATTTTTTAGAAAATGGTTTTGGATGTATAACCAAAAATACCTCGAATCCCTGATGTTAAACTTCTAGCATTCGATCTCATAGTCCTCTGATACACTGGCATATCTTCAGATCCTGTTTGAAATGAACTGTTGTATTTTCGGCCTTAAAAATCGTTTTCCCAGCTTTCAACAGCGCAACCGTTTGATTTTTTCGCGGGTTAGCTGTTGAAAGCTGTCACTTTCCATAGCTAACGGGTAATAGAATAGTAGCCTGGCGCTGTTGAAAGTCTCGATAGTGCACAAAAATAGTCTTCACCTTCAAAATTGATTTCAAACCAAAATCAGTGGGCATCTGATTTCTCACCTTGCATATTGACGACAACTTGAGCAAGAACCTTCAGGTCTGGGTGAGGTTTTTGC
Organism: Picea glauca; assembly: GCA_000966675.3. NCBI lineage: Eukaryota > Viridiplantae > Streptophyta > Pinopsida > Pinales > Pinaceae > Picea > Picea glauca. Next base: position 591,164 of record JZKD02S1626695.1, read on the forward strand.
CTCAATTTTTGTTTCAACCTTCTGATATGCCTTTTGAGGCATTTGGCAAGCAACCACAAGCTATTGTAGTTTTTGGTGAGATTTTTCTTCCTCTTCTGCTCTCTAACACTTTCCTTGGCCAACCTTTCAAATGCAGCATTTGTCTTGGCGAAATTATCAGATAAATTTTTATACCTATCTTTAATCACCCGCTCCAAGACCTCTTGTTGGGAAATTACTTCCTTAAGATGTTTAATCTTCTGAGATTTATTTGATCTAGGCTTTTTTGATGATTCTCCCTATTCTGTTTGATTGAAATTTTCATAGTTCTGTGCACACGCAACCGATTGCTCAGAACTTTTGATGACAGGGCATTGGTCTTGCTGCTTAGATTTTGAATCTGAATATGGAAAATTAAGGATGCTCTTCCCTGTACTCTCCTGTGTAGGATGTCCTCAATTCTGCTGTGTAGTTTGCTCTGTAGTCTGCTCGAAGTTCAACTTTCTCTTCAACCTGTGAGGCTTCAGTCTGGATATCCTGTCCTCTGAAGGTCCTGGTAAAGCCCTTCTTCTTCTTGAACTGATCTGAGGAGAGGATTTCTTCTTTGCACCTGCCATCTGTTCATTTGCAATCTGATTCTGGGTTTCAAAACCTTCCCAGAACAGGAAGTGCTCCCAGCTCCTCTCCTGTTGTTTCAATTCTTGCAGGATGATCAATTTTATGAGGCCAAGGTGACATAGAGTAGTTTTCACGCTAAAGGGTTGATCTCTAATCCTCTTGCATACCTTAGTCAAACTGTGATATAAGAAATAAGGTAAATTGATAGGGGTCTTGCCTATGAAGTGATCCAAGAGTTTAAAGTGATACATCATCAATTTTTCATATCTTCCCTCTGATGTAATGTACAATTGGATGCCTTTGAATAATTCTTACCATTCTTCATCTAGATATGCAACAAGCATACCTTTTCTCCAAGCTTTGTGTCTATACCCCTCTTTCAAATAGACCCTGAAATCCAAATTTTTAGGAGCAGTGGTTTTAAACCAGCTCTGACCAGTTCTTGGCAATCCTGTAGCAGAGGCAATGAAAACATCATTCACTTTAATCTCCATGGACCTGACGCGAGCTTTATTTCCATCAAAAGTCTTGGCAAAGGCTTCAACTATGGCCTGGTGGTACCCAATTTGTAACCTTTCTACAAATTCCATGCACCCTGCATTTGAAAAATGCCTCTAGACCTCGGGATGTGATTGTAAAAAGGATAAGTTATCCAATTCTCGCTTGATTAAAGCGCCACTGCGTTTTCTCACCATTCTGCATTTCAAAAACTTTGACAATTAGAACCCCTGTAGCTGCCAGTCGAGCCGAGGTTCTGCGCTGTTGAAAGCAGTTCAAGCTTCGGCTCTGTTTTGAAATAAATGAAGACTTCCATAGGATTCTGGAAACGTTTTGTGATATGAAAACCATTGTTTGATTTGATGTTGTCAGGCAGGTGGTACCTCCTCTGTACCTGCATCACCAAACACGAACCTACCATCTTAGATGCCATGAGTGTTGTGCGTGAGTTCTGAGCCGGATTCGGATTACAGTCATATCCTGACATGCATGATCGAGTTTCTATCATTGCCCACTCCTATCAGCGCATGCCTTGGATTTACTGTGATGTGGGGTGATCATACCATCATTACTGTCATACATGGATATCACGCACGTGATTCTCTCCTTGTTTAGAAACGGCCTGCGGAAAACGCCTCTGTCAACTGCTTGCTTGACACTTTCACCAGTGCACGATTCTGTGAGAAAATCCCTGTTAGCTGCGGAAAGTATGTACTTTCCATAGCGCACCATTAGTTAAAAAACACTCCTTAGCTGTTGAAAGTGGACCATTTCCACGACGCGCCATATTAATTGAAACCACTCCTTAGTTGTTTAAAGCATGTACTTTCCACAGCGTGCCACCCGCGAACTGATTGTCAGACCTTTTGAGATTCGTCACTTTCAACAGCGCATCGACTGATGAAAAGAGCTCCTTAGCTGTTGAAAGTGGACACTTTCCACAGCGCACAATGAACTTTTGGACACACGTTAGCTGTGGAAAGTAAAAATGACAAATTTGAAAAGAAGACTTTTACGGGTCAAATTATTTTCTAAGACAAACCAAAATCTAAAATTTTCTCAGCTATAAAAACTCAAAAGTAACTTGAGGATGCTACCAATAACCATGATATCCACTACAAAACTCAACCGAAATAAAATGTTCTCAGCAGACGGAACATTTTCTGCATCAACACTCATCAGATTTATGTCAAGCAGCTTACAATTCTCCTCTGCCAGGAGTTTGGAAAGACCCTGGCCTTTCACTAGATTTGCTGGTTTGATTTCAACATCGAACTTGATCAACTTGTCTATCCACTTACTTTTTTTGCCATCAATGTCAGGTTGGACAAGAACATCTTTAACTGAACTGGAGGGAACAAAAGCTATTACCTTTGCCTGAAGAATGTAGACCCTGAAAGCCTTTAGTGACTTGACAAGTGAATAGGCTTGTTTTTCCAACAACTCATACTTTACCTCTGCGTCCCTCAAGACCTTGCTAAAGAAAGAAACTAGCTGTTCTTGGTCATCAACATTCTTCTGCAAAATCACTATAGCGATCGTGTCATTGGAAGAAAATGAAAAGATGTAAAATACCTTGGAAAAATCGGGGCTGATCAATACAGGGGCTGTTGTGATGGCCTCCTTGATGTCATTGAATTACTGTCTGGCTGCTTCAGTCCACTTTATCTCAGATTCTTTCCTCAACATAGCAGTGATATGCTTTGTGAGTTCAGCAAAATTCACTATGAATCTTCTGACAAAATTAATAGTCCCAAGAAAAAACTGAATGTTTTTCTTTGATCTAGGGAGGGACAGATTTTTAATTGCTTCTACCCTCTTTGGATCAATCTTAACCCCATCCATTGAAACAATATGCCCAAGTAGTTTTCCCTCCTTAAGAGCAAAATTAGATTATTTTGGATTAAGAGAGATGCCATACCTTCGACATTTCAGAAATGTCCTCCTCAAGTGCTGCAGAGGGAGTTCGTGGCTGCTTGAGAAAACAGTGATATCGTCAAGATAAATCAGGACAAATCTATCCTTCTCCCCAACGAAAGCAATGTCCATTTCCCTTTGGAATGTCGCCCCCACGTTCATCAATCCAAAGTGCATCTTCTCGTACATAAATGTGCCCCATGGAGTGGTAAAGGCAGTTTTTTCTTTGTCTTCCGGATGGACAGCAATCTGATTGTATCCGAAAAATCCATCAATAAAGGACATTACCTTCGATCCTGACACCTTATGCAACATATGCTCCATCTTAGGCAGAGGGTAATTGTCTTTCTTGGAGCATTTGTTCAGATTTCTGAAGTCAACGCAGAGTCTGATCTCTCCATTCTTCTTCCTGACCGGCACAAGATTAGCAATCCACTCTGAATACCTGAGAGGAATGATAATGCGGGCGTCCAACAGTTTCTTAATTTCTTTCTCCATTGTGGGCAGCAGCAAAGGGTTGAACGATCTAAGCTTCTGTTTGAATGGTTTGGTGTCTTCATTCAATGGAATTTTATGTTGAATCACCTCTGTGTCGAAAGTTTTCAAATCATCATACTGCCAAGCAAAGATATCTGCAAATTCCTTCAGCAATCCTCCATAATCAGCCCTTTGTTTTTCAGACAAATGTGAGGCCAAGTTGACATGTTTGGGATCTTGTTCACTGGCCACATTATACTGGAAAACATCTGACTCTTTTTCCGCACTTTACAATTTGACAACCACATCGTTGTTATCGAACAACCTTTCCAAAGGGACCAAGCCTTTAGGAATTCTGTTGGTGGACAATTGAACTATCTCATGAGCTGCAATTTTGCTCTTGAGCTTTGGCTGCTCAACTTCATCGTCATGTTTGTTCTCTTGATCAATCTGTAGATCTGCAAACTCATCTATCACTGCAAGGAATCGGGTGAGTTCAGCATCGTCCTCAAAAACTTTCCAAAATTTCACATTATCAGGAAGAGAAGGCCTATGTTTGACTTGAACATCATAAGACAATTTGTGAGGCAGAGGAGGTATAAATGCACAAGCAGACACAGCCAACGAATCAGCCAATTCATTCATGGCCCTAGGTACAAATGTAATTTTAAAATCTGTGAAATTTTTAATTGCCTCCAACACTTCATCTCTGTATGCCTTCAGCCTGACATGCTTGGCTTGAAAGGACTTATTGACATGTTGAATGATCAAATCTGCATCTCCAAACACTTGCAATTTTTTAATGCCCTTCTACTTTGTTGCGTTCAATCCTAAAAGTAATGCTTCATACTCAGCAATGTTGTTAGTCACTTTAAAATCAAGTTTAAAGGACAGATGAGAAGTTTTCTGTGAGGGAGAAATGAATACCACTCCTTCTCCAGCTGATTCCTTAATACAAGCGTCATCAAAGAACATGGTCCAGAGATCATCTTCTGTTGTTTCTGTGGGCTGAACTGCGATCTGATCTGTGGGTTTCCTGAGAAGCAATGTATCAGGCAATGAATCATCAAATTGTAAGATACAAGAACCCATATCTGTGTCCACAACATAGATAGGATGATTAGATGGATTCTTCTCATCACTGATCACATATGCCAACTGTGATTCCCTATAAAGTCTTCTGTTTACCTCTCTGAAAACAGGGATAGTAGTGTAGGAGATATCCATTTGGAGAGTTCCACCTAGTCTCTTCATCCATGACCTTGATAGAAGACAACCGAATTTTGGTGGTATGTCAGCTACTACTATGTCCATCACCATTGTCTTCATTGATGCTTGGGTCAAGGTTACAGCCAAATCCTTAATCATCCCAAGGCATTTGACTTTTCGAGAATCAAAGGAGAAAAGGTCATGATAAGACTTGGTGATCTCCAGCCCAAGCTCATCCATGACAGCCTTTGGCATCAAGTTATGTGAAGCATCGGAGTTCAACAAACAATTGTGCAGAGTTTTTTCATGAATATTTAACGAGATGTAGAAGGGAGGACAACTTTCATCCCTGTCTTCTACCATTTGGCCCAAAGTAATGGTTGGCTTATCATCATAAATATTGAGGATATCAGCAGAATGAGATACTGACTGGGGATCTAAATTTTTGAGGATATCTTTTTTAAACATCTCATTTTTCATTAGCTCAACAAGAGGGATAGGAATATTGATATTTTGTAATTCGGCCTCGAAATTAAAGGAATATGGAGCCTTATTAACAATTTTATCATAATTTTTTACCTGGATGGAAGGGGCTTCCTGATTCTTCTGTTGTTCAATAGGAGGCTGATTCTCGGGAGTTTGTTGGTCGACAGGGACAACAGTCTTCTTGGGTAGAACTGGTGCTTTCCCCTTTGAAGACTTTGCTGGCTGATCTTATGGTGCATGGTCTTTTTGGTTGACAGGGGTAGCGGTCTCTATAGGAGGGGTTGATGCGTCTGCTTGAGCAGCATTGGATTTAGAACGAAGGTTGTATCGGTTTTTATCCTCTACTGTGAAAATGCCATCACCAAGGAGATCATCTTCAGTCTGTTGAGTTTTTAATGATTCCTCATAATCTTGTTGTGTTAGATAAGACTTCCCCGTCTCTTCTCCAACACAATGAATGTCTCCTTCCCCATCCTCTTGATCCTCGCCATTGTCTTCATCCATCACTACATTCTGAAGAGGGACTTTTATCCTCTGATCTTCATTAGAATTCCTATCTCTTTGCAGAATTTGAGTTTGTGGATTATTTCTTCTGTAGGGAAAAGCATTTGGGTTTCTGGGGGAAAAAGCATTGGGCTCTTTCGCTCTTGCTGGTGGCTGATTTTGAACTTTTAACTTTGACATTTCTAATGTTAGGCTGTCCAACATTTTAGCCATCTTTTCCATTTGGCTATTAGAAGAAGAAGAAGACTCGACAACAGACTTCTTCCTTTCAGCCCTCCCTTTAAGCTTCTGAGAGGCTGTGATGTTTGATTCAACTTCAAGAGCAACATCTTGCATTAAAGCAAGCGTGGCTGATTGTCTTTCTCTAAGGATGAGAAAAAACTCTGCATCAAAGGCCGCAGAGAATGTGATCTTTGATGATGCATCGCTTGGTTTGATCTCTGCAGGGATCTTACCAAACATTTTTTTGAATCTTTTGATAAAGTCTGAGACTGATTCTCCATCTCCTCTCTTTAGATTTCCAAAATCAGAGATGTAGTATAACATATCTCTTCTTTCTCCCCAATGTTTCAATAATACTTCATCCAATTGTTCAATGCCAGTGATTGAATTTGCCGGTAGCTCTTTGAACCATTTTCGGGCTTGGCCATCCAAACTATGAACAAAAACTCTAGTCCAGACATCTTCTTCTGCAATATTTATGTTTTATGCATAAGCATAAAATGCTTCAATGTTCCCTTCAGCTGTATACTCCCCTGCTCCCGTAAACTTCGGCATATATTTCTGGTAGTCACCTGTTGGCATGGCAGACAGGGGATTTGGAAACACAAGTGGAGCATATCTGTTTGCCAAGATTTGTTCCATTATGGTCAAAGGGGCAGCCATGACAGTCTTGGTGATTGATACAGACGATGAACTTGCAGGAGATGATGGAGGAAGTGAAGATCTTGTAGGAGATGACGGAGGAGATATGTTGCCTGAATTAGAATAGGATGGTTGTCTTATTTCACCCTGAGCAGAAGTTTCGGAAGTAGGTGGGAAATAAGAGGCTTTATAAAACTGGCTGAGCAACAAAGCTAAATTTGCTTCTCCTTTAGAGGACAAATCATGGAAAATTTCTTCAAGGACTGGCAGATTAGTGTAAGTGTGTAAAACACCTTTCGAAGGCTTGATGGGTGATGAATCAAAAGAATATGAAGAGGAAATTTGTTTCTTTTGGGAAGATTCAATATTCAGTTCTTTTGGATGAGATGAAATGTCAACCTCAAGGACAGAATTAGTAATATTAGAAGAAAAAGAAGGTTCTTCTACTTTAGACACTTGAGATGAAATTTTTATTTCTTGGGAATTTTTGGTTTCAGCAGGGGTTTCAACAAAAGACTTTTCAGATATGAAAGGATGAGTATCAGTTGGAATACCTGAATCAATTACACTTGTAGATCCGGAAGCCTGTCTTTGCAACGCTTTGCCCTTGCTGATGATTTTTTCTGGATCAGGAACTGATGTCAATGGGCCTTCTGGGTTTTCCCTCGTGTGATCTCTTTTTGGAGCCACTTCGTTACAATGGAGTCGCTAGATAGAAAATGTACAACCTGATAGTGTCTACTTCTTGTCTATCATCAAGAATTAGATCTATGTCATCTCCCAGAGAAGCTAAGCTTCGATCTCCTCTCCCCGACAACGGCGCCAATTTGTTATCACTCCAAGTAACTCCTTAGGGTTGTAGGCTAAGGATGCTTGGTAACTTAAGAAATGAATGTTTTTGTATTTTATGTAGGTGGATCAATGGGATAACTCAATCCAAGTATGGAATTTAGACATTTAGAATGGTAAACCAATAAACCAGTGCTCTCAAAGATTGATTAATCAACAGATAACTTTTAAATGGGTGAAGAACAGATTGTAGCTAAACCAGTACAATGTAGGGTCTAAGAGACAATCAAGAAACCTATTATCAGGCTATGAGCTAAAGAATGGGATAACAACCATTCAAAGCTTGACAACACAGATAATAGGACAGAAAGAAAGATGGAAAGCTGACATCAAAATTGAAAGGAACCTGTGATCTGTATTAGAATTAAAAAGTTTGAGTACAAATAGAGAATTTATGTATCCAAAATTGAACCCTTGTTTGATATCAAAACAAGCATTTATAGCCTCTTACAAACAGTTATACAGATCCTAAAAACATGGATCTGCATTTAATAAAAACAGTTTTATTCTTATCTAAACAACTTGAAATTAAAGTCTTCAACAACTAAAATGGATAGTCGATCTGTCTTCAGTTTCCAAAATCACCATCTGCCTCCTTCAGCTCTTAGTAGGTGCAATGTGGCAGGACACCTGTGTGTGACTGTTCAGTTTCCCAATGTTTATGGTCGAGTTTTTAGGAAATGGTTTTGGATGTATAACCAAAAATCCCTTGAATCCCTGATGTTAAACTTCTAGCATTCGATATCATAGTCCTCTGATACACTGGCATATCTTCAGATATTGTTTGAAATGAACTGTTGTATTTTCGGCCTTAAAAATTGTTTTCCCATCTTTTAACAGTGCAACCGTTTGATTTTTTCGCGGGTTAGTTGTTGAAATTTGTCACTTTCCACAGCTAACGGGTAATAGAATAGTAGCCTAGCGCTGTTGAAAGTCCTGATAGTGCACAAAAAGAGTCTTCACCTTCAAAATTGATTTCAAACCAAAATCAGTGGGCATCCGATTTCTCACCTTGCATATTGACAACAAATTGAGCAAGAACCTTCAGGTCTGGGTGAGGTTTTTGCCTCAATTTTTGTTTCAACCTCTTGATCTGCCTTTTGAGGCGTTTGGCAAGCAACCACAAGCTATTGTAGTTTTTGGTGAACTTTTTCTTCCTCTTCTGCTCTCTAACACTTTCCTTGGCCAAGCTTTCAAACGCAGCATTTGTCTTGGCGAAGTTATCAGATAACTTTTTATACCTATCTTTAATCACCCGCTCCAAGACCTCTTGCTGGGAAATTACTTCCTTAAGATGTTTAATCTTCTGAGATTTATTTGATCTATGATTTTTTGATGATTCTCCTTGTTCTGTTTGATTGAATGTTTCATAGTTCTGTGCACACTCAGTCGATTGCTCAGAACTTTTGATGACAGGGCATTGGTCTTGCTGCTTAGATTTTGAATCTGAATATGGAAAATTAAGGATGTTCTTCCCTGTACTCTGTTGTATAGGATGTCCTCAATTCTGCTGTGTAGTTTGCTCTGTAGTCTGCTCGAAGTTCAAATTTCTCTTCAACCTGTGAGGCTTCAGTCCGGATATCCTGTCCTCTGAAGGTCCTGGTAAAGCCCTTCTTCTTCTTGAACTGCTCTGAGGAGAGGATTGCTTCTTTGCACCTGCCATATGTTCATTTGCAGTCTGATTCTGGGTTTCAAAACCTTCCCAGAACAGGAAGTGCTCCCAGCTCCTCTCCTGTTGTTTCAATTCTTGCAGGATGATCAATTTTATGAGGCCAAGGTGACATAGAGTAGTTTTCACGCTCAAGGGTTGAKCTCTAATCCTCTTGCATACCTTAGTCAAACTGTGATATAAGAAATAAGGTAAATTGATAGGGGTCTTTCCTGTGAAGTGATCCAAGAGTTTAAAGTGATACATCATCAATTTGTCATATATTCCCTCTGATGTAATGTACAATTGGATGCCTTTGTATAATTCTTGCCATTCTTCATCTAGATATGCAACAAGCATAACTTTTCTACAAGCTTTGTGTCTGTACCCCTCTTTCAAATAGACCCTGAAATCCAAATTTTTAGGAGCGGTGGTTTTAGAACAGCTCTGACCAATTCTTGGCAATCCTGTAGCAGCGGCAATGACAACCTCATTCACTTTAATCTCCATGGACCCGACGCGAGATTTATTGCCATCAAAAGTCTTGGCAAAGGATTCGGTTGTGGCCTGGTGGTACCCAATTTGTAACCTTTCTACAAATTCCATGCACCCTGCATTTGAAAAATGCCTTTGGACCTCGAGATGTGATTGTAAAAGGGATAAGTTATCCAATTCTCTCTTGAGTAAAGCGCCACTGCGTTTTCTCACCATTCTGCAGTTCAAAAACTTTGACAATTAGAACCCCTGTAGCTGCCAGTCGAGCCAAGGTTCTGCGCTGTTGAAAGCAGTTCGGGCTTCGGCTCTGTTTTGAAATAAATGAAGACTTCCACAGCATTCTGGAAACGTTCTGTGATATGAAAACCATTGTTTGATTTGATGTTGTCAGGCAGGTGGTACCTCCTCTGTACCTGTATCACCAAACACGAACCTACCATCTCGGATGCCATGAGTGTTGTGCGTGAGTTCTGAGCCAGATTCGGATTACAGTCATATCTTGACATGCATGATCGAGTTTCTATCATTGCCCACTCCTATCAGTGCATGCCTTGGATTTACTGTGACGTGAGGTGATCATACCATCATTACTGTCATACGTGGATATCACGCATGTGATTCCTGCCTTGTTCAGCAACGGCCCACGGAAAACGCCTCTGTCAACTACTTGCTTGCCACTTTCACCAGCGCGCGATTCTGTGAGAAAATCCCTGTTAGCTGTGGAAAGTATGTAGTTTCCATAGCACACCATTAGTTAAAAAACACTCCTTAGCTGTTGAAAGTGGACCATTTCCACGGCGCACCATATTAATTGAAACCACTCCTTAGTTGTTTAAAGCATGTACTTTCCATAGTGCGCCACCCGCGAACTGATTGTTAGACCTTTTGAGATTCGTCACTTTCAACAGCTCATCAACTGATGAAAAGAGCTCCTTAGCTGTTGAAAGTGGACACTTTCCACAATGCACAATGAAATTTTGGACACACGTTAGCTGTGGAAAGTAAAAATGACAACTTTGAAAAGAAGACTTTTACGGGTCAAATTATTTTCTAAGACAAACCAAAATCTAAAATTTTCTCAGCTATAAAAACTCAAAAGTAACTTGAGGGTGCTACCAATAACCATGATATCCACTACAAAACTCAACCGAAAGAACGGTTTCATTTTGGGAGTTAACAAGTATTATATACATCATTTTCCCAAAACTATAAGGGCAACCCAACATTCAATCTCATACTCCTTGCACGCTCCATTATTGTCCTATTCATCCTTTCTGACACACCATTTTCTTGTGGTGTTCTTGAAACGTTTTTCTCTCTATGAATCCCATGGTATGAACAATAATAATCAAACTCCATTATGCAATATTCACCTCCATTGTTTCATCTGAGACACTTCAACCTTTTTCCTGTCTCATTCTCAACCAAATCTTTCCATTTCTTAAAAGTATCAAAAACATCAATTTTTTGTCGAATGCAATAAACCCAAGTTTTTCTAGTTGCATCATCAATAAAAATAACATAATAATGAGAGCCACCAAGAGATGATACATGAGTTGGTCCCCATACATCTATATGCATAAGCTCTAACCTTTCACTCTTCTTTTCTTTTTTTAACTCTAAGAAATCTAACTCTCTTTTGTTTTCCATAAACACAATGCTCACAGAAATCCAAATAAATTTGTTTAAGATATGACAAAAACATTCTTTTGTGAAGTATCTACATCCCCTTCCCACTCATATGTCCAAGCCTATGATGCCACAGTTCTTTATCCATTCCTGTATAAGCTAAAGAGATAGAATAATCAGTATTACTAGGTACATAAATAGAATGTACCTACCTTCTCTCCTTTTGTTATCACCAATGATTATTTGGTGACCTTCCATGCCTTATATGCAAATATAGATATAAAACCTTCACTTTCCAACTGCCTTGTTGAAATAATATTTTGCCTTAGATTTGGAACATGTCTTAACTCTTTCAACAACCATTGGTTTCCATTCATTTTCTTTATTTTTACCTTTCCCATTCCAACAATTTTGCATGGTGCATCATCACCCAAATGAACCTATCCAAAATCACCTTGAACATAATCTAGAAAATGTTTCCTATGGGGTGTGGCATGAAATGAAACCCCTGAATTTAATACCCAAGACTCAAAAACATTATCTACAGAAAGAATCAAAACATCTTGTAACACATCACCTATTACATTTGCTTCCTGATTTTTCTCATGTTGTCCATCTCTTTGTTTCTTTGGAGCTTTGCAGTATTTCTTCAGATGTCCTTTCTTCAAAAAATTCCAACAATCTATCTTTCCCAGTCTGGATTTGGATCTTCCCTTTCTAGAATTCCCACAGTTCACTGATCCCTTTACTCTATCCTTTTGTCTTCCCCTATTCTCCATGTTTAATGCAATACCTGATGTCTCACTTGTGATTTTCCTTAGAATTTCCTCGCTAAGGATAACACCAACAACATCATCAAATTTTAAAGTGTTTGTACCAAAGAAAGAGTTACTTACAACCATAACCAGGTCATTCCATCTTTCTGGCAATGAACACAAGGTTAGAAGAGCCCTGACCTCATCATCAAAGTCCACTTTTATAGAAATTATCTAATTAGTAACCGTATTAAATTCATTTAGATGATCTACAACAGACCCACCTTCTGACATCTTCATATTAAATAATCTCTTCATTATAAATACCTTATTGGATGTCGAGGTTTTTTCATACAGTTTAGCCAATGCATCCTTCAACTCTTTCATTGTCTTTTCTTTCAAAATATTGAAAGCCACCAATGATGCTAGGCTCAGCCGTATCGTTCCTAGTGCCTTTCTTTCAAAAACCTCCCATTCTTTGTCCTTCATGGCTGTCAACTTCTTTTCTATTCCACCCAATGGTAGGAATAGATCCTTATGATATAAATAATCTTCCATATGCATCTTCGATAACGGGTAGTTTTGGCTGTTACATTTCTAGACCCTAAACTTTCCATCTTCCTCCATTGCTCCCATTCGAACCAAGAACCCTCTTTTCCTGCGAGTTACCTTTCTCTCTGATACCAATTGTTAGATTAACAAGATCTAGGAGAAATTAAATAGAAAAATATGTGGAAATAAAACACAGAAGATACACAATACAATAGAGACACAAATATATGTGGTTCACCTATTTTGGGCTATGTCCACCAAAGAAATTGCCAGGTCCTTCATTTATTATTATCTAACAAATGAAGGGATACAACCTACAACACAACCACTGTAGCTTCCTCTTCTTTCTTTCACAGTATCCTCTCTCAGACTATAATATTCACAATGATACATAGTTGCAATACAATTCGCTTGGAAAAGAGGGTTGCCTTCTAGGATAAAAAACCATAACATAACTTCTACCATAAGATCTGTGACCTTATAATGAACAGTTCAAATTTACTATGAAATTACAATATACATTTAAAAGGTAATTTTTCTTTTGGGGACCCACTTGCCCCTAGACCCCACAAGGGGGGAAAACCCCCCTGCAACCCCCTCACGTGGAGGGGTGTAGAATCTTCATGGGGTATAAACATGGCTGAAAATAAATACCTATGAATCAGGAAGATAATCAGGCTCCACAACCAACAAGGTGGACAAGATAGTAGAAGAGCACCAAGACATCTTTGCTCCGCCTACTTAGGTGCCTTTACATTGTTAGGTCAAGCATTCAATTAATTTGACACAAGATGATCCTCTTCCTAATGACTATGTATGCAATTATTATATTAAGGAGAATGAAGAAATCAAACACCAGATTCAAGAACTGATTATGAAGGGCCACATCATACCAAGCTACTCACCTTGCGAGAGCCCATTTGTTTTGGTATAGAAGAAGGATGTGACATGGCAATTTTGTATTGATTAAAGAGCCTTGGACAAGATCATATTAAAAAATTGGTACCCAATCACCCATATTGATGATCTTCTTGATCAGCTCAAGGGATCCAAATGTTTTAGTAAGATTGATCTAAATTCAGGATACCACTAGGTGTCGATTGAGAAAAATAATGTATGGAAGACATCCTTCAAGTACAAAGAGGGTCCCTTTGAGTGGTTGTTCATGCCTTTCAGATTTACTAATGCTCTGCCCACATTCATGTGGATGATGGATGATATATTATGGCCATTCAAAAACTCCTTTGTGGTTGTATATTTAGATGACATCCTCATCTTTAGAAAAAACTGGGAGGAACATTTGGAGCACATTCACTAGGTCTTGGGAACCCTATGACAACACAAATTATATGAAAATTTGGATAAATATTCCTTCATCATTTAGAGAATACAATATTTGAGATACTTTGTGGATGATTAGGGTGTGTAAGTGGATTTGGACAAGATCAAAGTCATTCACAATTGGCCAGCCCTGAAGACACTAACTGCGTTCATTATTTTTTTGGGCCTCACCAACTTCTACTACAGGTTTGTGTCGGGGTTCTCTCATATTTATTGGGCCCTAATCTAGGTGACCAAGGGTGGAGTGAAGGTCAAGTTTGTTTGGGCTACATCCCAATAGAAAGCATTTGAGGATTGGAAATTCTGCCTCTACTCAACACCAATCCTTATTATGCTAGACCTACAAAAACCATTTGAGAATGAGATAGATGCTTCATATTATGTTATTGGTGCATTCCTGACTCAATATGGGAATCAGGTGGCCTATCACAATGAAACACTATATGATGGTGTTCGTAGATACACCACCTATGACAAAGAGATGTACTATGTTGTGCAGAAATGTCGAGAGTAGAAGCATTACATTATAGGGAAGGAAACAGTCATCCAAACTGATCACAAGCATCTCCAATTCATGTAGACATAGGGAAAGTTATAAAATTATTGCAATAATAAGTGGTCCATGTACCTATAACAATTCCACTTGAACATCAAGTACAAGAAGGGTACCACCAACCATGTTGTATAATTCCTCATTCAACCCTTGGTTGTGGAACTAACAACAATTCTCAACTCCTGTGGACATGAGATGTCTGGGTTGACATAATTATACAATAGTGAATCTAAATTTGTTGTTCCCTATCATAAATTCATCACATGCAAAATAGTTCCATACTTTTATCTCCAGGATGGACTATTATTCCCTCTGAGCCATCTTTTTGTTCCTTCAAGCGAGTGTGCAAATATTATTTGGGAAGCTCATTACAGTTGGGTAAGACACTTTGGTGTGGAAAAAACAATGACAATTATGCAAAATCATTTTTAATGGCCAAAGATTTGAAAAGATGTCTTCTAGTACATCATATCGTGCACTTCATGTGCCATTGCCAAACCTTCCAACAAAAAACATGGGTTATACACCCCTATTCCTACTCCTGATAGGCCTTGGGATTCCCTCTCCATGGATTACATGTCAGGTTTGCCTTCAACCAAGCATGGGAAGGATTGTGTCTTCATGGTCATTGATCAATTTTCTAAGATGATAGTTTGGCACCCTACAAGAAGAGCATCACAGTCGAGGCCACCACTAAGCTCTACTTTGAACATGTTTGGGTTCATTTTGGTATCCCACGAACCATTATTTTAGATCGATACAACATATTCCTGAGTATGGTTTGGTCCATCCTATGATCGATGATGGACACCAAGGTAACCAAATTGATTGTCTTCCACCCACAAACTGATGGAAAAACATAGGTGGTCAACAGGATGATTTTTCGTATTCCGAGGATGTATATTTAAAAACATTCACACACATGGGATGAGAGCCTTCCTTATGTTCAACATAGCTACAACATATCCCTCCACAACTCTATTGGCCACAACCCTTTTTAGGCGTCCTTGGGTTTCCAACCATTGGCCCCCATTGACATATCTCTTCTCATTGTAGTTGCATGGTAAGATTCCTCCCATGCTCAGGCTGAGGCTGATTGAGCAACCAAATTTGTTGAGTGAATCCAATACATTCAATAACAAGTTCATGACATTTTGTAGAAATTCAATGCCAAGTACAAGTAGTGCCACAATCAGCATCGGGTACCACCCAAGTTTTAGGTGGGTGATAAGGTATGGTTTGATTTGCAGAAAGAGTCCCTCACAGGACCCCATCATAATCTCTTCCCACTCCAAAATGGGAATTACACCATCACCAAGGCTATGGGTGAGAATTATTTTGAATTAAGTATCCCCCTTTCCTTGGCTTGCATCTAGTATTTAATGTGGAATTTCTTCGCCCATATTTTCCACCTCTCCTGGACACTTAAGATAAGGTTGAGCACTTGGCCCTTAAAAAACTCAATATTGATTGCATTGAACATGCAAACTTTTATCAGATCATGGACACCTAGACGAAGGGTACTTGCCAAAAAAACATCCAACTCTATCGGGTCGTCAAAGCATGGAACATTCTTCACCAAGGCAAGTGGCTCACCAGCAGTTAGATTCAATAGAATTTTCTCCATTTGATGGAGGAACTTAACATAATGGGGACCATTTCTTCCTAACGGGGGATAACTGATCTAGGTGGCCACCCACCTTTTCCACTAATTCATAATGGTTTAACATCTTGGTAGTTTTTCTACCGTTTTTTGGGTCCCAAAATTTTAGGGCTATTTTGAGGTCCTAAACGATGTTTTTTTGTCTTGAAAATTCCTACCATGTTGATAAAGGCACATTCTAGGCCAAAAATAATGTTTTCTCCTCATCTATACCTTTCTGACGAGGTATCGAGCACCCCAAATGAAGGTCGTATGAAAAATTTGTGCCCCTGGGAAGTTGAGTATGTATCAAATAACCACATCAGGGCCCAAAAACCTTTTGGTGTTTCATCTTCTAGGGTTAGGGTTTTGGATGTTTTGGTTTTCTCATTGATTCTTTATGTTAAAAGGAATTTTATACCTCTTTGTAAGGAGCATCTTGCGAATGAGTGTAGTCGTCACATCTCTATCTTTAGAGATAAGCTGCCACTATTCTAGCTAACTTGTGTGCTTTGAATTTTTACAGTCTTTTATATTCCAAACAATCATTAATATAATTTGAGTTTAATTGTATTACTGTGTTTCTTGCAATATCTATGTGTGTTTCCTAGTTATATATTTTCTCTCATTTCATTCTCTAAATAAGTTGGATCAAATGTCTAGGACTCGTTACAGGGAAGAAGAAGAGGGTGTGCTTAGTGGCCTTGGGCCTAACACTATTTTGTTTCCTACAATTATAGGGAAGAAAGAAATTATGGTCTGGCTCAGTTAATGCTCCCTCTCTCTATATATTCCTGCATAGTCCTCAATATCTGTAGTAAATTGTACGAAAATTTTGTGACTTGGAAACCTATGGCTCTATTTCCAAATTTGTTTCTTAACATTCTGAGGTAGCATATTCTTGTAATTTTTAAAACTGTGAAGTAAAGAAATGCATATAGATTCCTAAGAAAAACAAAAATTAATCAATGGCTCATACACATAGTACACAAAGATTTATACCGGAAACCCTTAACCGTGAGAAAACCTTTCAACTCTTCATTGTATATATTTCACCATTCACCATACAATATATATAAAATGTTTTTAGGTATTACGTAGATACCAAAACCCTAATCCCTTAATCCATGATTAATTTATAAAACCGCTAAAAATAGAAAAATCCACTAAAATAGCAAAAATGCCCAAACAAAAAAAATTGGGGCACTACGCATAACCAGGGGGGCCATACCTGCCCCCCTCCTTGGAAGCACCTGAAGAAAATGACACAAAGAGAAATACTAGAGGGATCATTAGACACAGTTGTCGAATCTGATGCACCCACACACACACATGCAAAGAATATAACACATACCCAACAATTCTACCTCCCATGCATAGATATGCTCAAAAACCTAACCCTAATTTTCCCTTTATTCCCCCTCCTTTGGTGTAACCATTGATGAATTTATTAGATGTACTAAGACACTTTATTTGGTTGTCTAACCTGGTCATTTATTCTCCCTTCGTTCTCATTTCTTCTTGTTCATGAAAGATTTCAACATAAGCACCAGGCTAGATTGAGGAGGGAACGACTACACAAGGAAGTATTGGAAATAGTACTAAATGTTGGAAATGAACAAATGCCCTTCTGATACGGGTCTAGATAGAGATTGGTGAGGGAAATAGAGGTTAGTGGTTAAGAACAAGACATAATTTTCCATCCATTCCAATGCATTTTCCTTGGTGGATTTGATTGAACACATAAATTTGGTTCACCTTCATTTCCTTCTCACTGTCTTCTTATTGCTTTCAATTGCAATTGTAATGTCACTCTTAGGGATTTCTTCATTGTTTCTCTTCCTCCTAATGCTTAGAATTGGTGATTGTTGGACCTAGTATTATGGGGTTGTCATTGATGACAAAGAGGACCAATATGGTCAATGTTGGGTATGGAGTTGGTATTGGAATTGATATGAAACAAATCAAGTAGATGTCAATAAGTCTAGTATAAAAGTCTCACCAAGAAAAGTCTCGACCAATCAAGCCTTAACTCGAGTCGGAAACAATTATCTCAACCATTCAAACCCTAAGTCAAGTTGAAACAATTAAATGGGTCAAGAAGACTACCTAAATGAAAGGAGAACGAATCAAAGTCGAGTGTTTCAATAAAATAGAGTAGATATCAAGAAGTCTGGTATAAACATCTCAACAAGAAGTTGAAGTTGAAGAAGTTGAAAAAGTCGAAAGTCAAGTCAAATAAATTGGGGGTCAAAATCAAAGAGGTCTAAGGTCAAAGTCAGATAAGTAGAGATAGTTGAAGGTCAAAGTCAGATAAGTAAAAGAATTCAAAATCGAAGAATTCGAATATCGAAGTCAAAGTCGAAGTCAAAACTGAAGCAAGTCAGGATGACCAAAATCCAATTACATAAGTCGGTTTTCTTCTAAGTTGAGTCGATCCAATAAAGAAGTAACCTAAAGGTTGAAGTACAAGAAAACTTAAATTTGGAAATACAAGTCCGGTCAAGGATGAAGCAAGTTGGGTGGACAGGAATCAAAATACTCAAGTCAAAATTTCTCCTAGTGGAGTCAACCGAAAATATTTTTGTCAGTAGAACGAGGAAGCAAATACGAAAAATGGTGAATACCAATTCTAATATTTAGTGACTAGCAGCTAAGAGGGACCTGATTTTAATATCCAACATCAAGTAAAATGTTTACAAGTTGAGTTTAAATAGTCACCAACAAAGGAGATATGTGGAGGTCGATTTAAAGATTCATGAAAAGGTAAAATGTACTGAAGTCGATCTGGCATCTGACAACAAAAGGAAAATATGGGAAAGTTGCTTTCAAATAACCATTTATACCAACCACCTCGCACATGTTCCAAGGAAAATTTCAATGTGTCGGGTAATTGGGAATGTTCTTCACAAAACCCATGTTGTAGAATTGTAAAATTTGTTTCTAGGACTCCATAATCTTGATACGAAATCAATGTCTAATTTTGTGTATGAAAATAAATTAATGAAATCACCATTTGTGTTAATTAAATGAAGGGGTGCAATGTTTCATTACTAAAATACACAATAGTTCAACCTTATACATTTTGGAAAGTATATAAGAAGACAAACAAGGTGAAAGAAAGATGTCTCTATGGTCTACATCATAAAATCAGAAACAAGTATAGAGTCCAAGGAAGAAAGTCGAAGATACTTATGAAGTAAGGGTGGAAGGGTGGAGCAAGGAAGGACTAATGTCCTTTACTAATTAAAGTTTGAATATGGGAAGTTGATGCTTCCTAGAGTTGGTGTCCTAAACAAGGGAGTTGGTGCTTCCTACGGTTGGTGCCCTAAAACAAGAGAGTTGGTGCTTCCTAGGGTTGGTTCCCTAAAATAAGGGAGTTGGTGCTTCCTAGGGTTGGTTCCCTAAAAAAAGGGATTTGGTGCTTCCTAGGGTTGAATCCCTGAACATGGAGATTGGTGTCTCCCAATCATTATTGTAAATTTTATTATTGTATTGATTTTATATTCAAGTTTACTGTTGTTTATCAATTATTGTTAATAAGTTAAAATTATTAAAAGTTTAAATAATTAACTATACTGATTCACCCCCCCTCTCAGTATTGACCAAGTTTCCAACAATTGGTATCCGAGCAGGTGCCTTCTACATAGTCTAACATCTGGAAGGTGTATTCTGAAGCAATGGATCAATAAGAGGGAATGTCTTCCAACAAAGCACCTCTGTTCACAGGGAATGATTATGCATTATGGATTGTGATAATGAAAAGTTATCTCATGTCCCTTGGATGTGATATTTGGCAAGTTGTTCAAAGTGGTTATACTGCACCATCTACCCTACCTATTGATATTGTTGCAAAGAAGTTATGCAATGACAATTCAAGAGCATTCAATGTTATTCTAGAAGGATTAACCAATCCTATATTTGTAAAGGTAATGCACTATAAGTCAACAAAAGAGATCTAGGACATACTGAAGGTCATATATGAAGGAGACAAGGAAGCCAAATTGCAAAACTATAGAACTCAGTTTGCAAATTTTAAAATGGAGGAGGAAGAAAACATAGTTGAATATCTTCAAAGAGTTAATGAAATAGTCAATTCAATTAGAGCATTAGGAGAAGAACTCAAAGAAAAACCAATTGTCCAAAATATATTGAGATCATTACCTATGAGGTATGATGCCAAAATTTATACCATTGGAGATAAACCATATCTTGATAAGCTCACAGTGGATGAACTACATGGGTTCCTCACAAAATATGAGATGAGAACAGGACAAGAAAAACCAGAAAAAGGAGAAAAAACTTCAAGGCATCAAAATCAAGGAAGAAGCAGGAGTAGGTACCTATTGAAGATTTATTAGAGATATCTGATGAAGAAGTATCTAACTTTATGAAGAAACTCAAGAAAGTGATTGGTAAATACAAGGGGAAGTTTCCTCTGATATGTTTCAACTGTGGAAAAGTTGGACACTTTGCTAACAAATGTCCATATCCCAAGGAGGAGGATAATGGTGATGAAGAAGTTCAGAATCATAAAGAACATAAGAAGGGTAAGACAAAGAACAAAAAGAAATACTACAAACAAAAGAAGAATCTAGACTACACCAAAGAGGACAATAGCTCTTCTGAAGAAAGTGAATATGAATATTCAAAACTTCTAATTATGTTAATGAACACTCAAAATAATGATGTAGATGATGAAAAAAACTTTGAATTTGAAGGAGAAGTAGACCTAGAAGTAGAACTGATTAGTGCTCTGGAGGAACTAAGAAAGTATAAAAAGAAGAACAAGCTATCGAGGGCACAACTTCAAGAGTTTGAAGAATCACACCAATCAAGAGAAATATATGCATCAATAACCATCAAAGAATCAAAACAAATCATCAGTGATTTGAAGTCCCAACTCCTAGAAGATGAAAGAATTGAAAAAGTCATTTTAAAACAACTCAATGATAGAGAACAAGTATGTGAGAAGCTAGAAGATGAGATTGAGTTGTTGAAAGGTGAACTTGAGAAAGAAAAGAAGGGCAGGGATGATTTTAAGGATGGAAATTTATTTTAAAATGTAGAAACCTTGGCGAATCTTACTAATCCTTCATATGTCAACTATAAATGTTTCGCGATATTTTTGTAAAAATATTCAAATTTCTAATTATTTTATATAGTTTTTAGAAAATTTTGGCGATTTTTAAGGTAAAATAATTTTATGCTATAAAATTTGGGCGAATCATTTTTAAAATAGCGAATCTCGTTTTTGGAAAAACCATGGAAAATTAGCCCATGAGCGAAATTTATCCCCTAAAGAAGGTATCACAATTTGAAAATAGTTCAAATATCTTGGATTAAATTCTCAGTAGATAGAGGTCACCAAACAACAAGACTAGTTTGGGATACACCCAAGACTCAACTTCTACATCACAAGGATTCGTGAAAGGACCAATTAGTTATGTAGATGCTCTTAAAATCCCCTTAAGAAGAGAATATAATAAGGTAAGTATGATGCCATTGGAGACCGTCCCAAATAAACAAAAATCAACACCCCCTACTAAAGAAAAATATGACAAGAATAATACAATCACCAGAATAAATCCCTCTAACAAATATCGATATATCTTCCTTGGATATTGTTATTCTTGCAATAATTTTGGACACAAATAAGTATATTGTAAAACCTATAGAAGGAACAATCCAAAAAATGTCCAAAGAAGTAAGAAATTCACTAAAAGTAAAAGAAACTATAATCCGTTCTCTCCATTACTTGATTACAATATGGAATGCCTCAAATGTAATAACTATGGACATGAAGCCAGTGAATGTATATTTTCAAAGTATGTCAAAGAGATAAATATTCCCAACAATGAAAAAGTATGGAAGAAAAATCAAGTAGAGAAAACAGAGTGTAAAGTAGCCTTGTATTCCAAAAACAAAGGATGTCAGTCGTATATAGATAATGTTTGTTTTAAACACATGAATGGAGATCAAATAAAATTTATCAAGTTAACAAAGAAAGAAAAAGAAAAGTCACCCTTGGAGATAATGTGTCAACTAAGATACTTGGAAAAGGCATTGTTAGCCTAGGGAATAAAAGGACCAAATTAGAAAATGTACTTTTAGTAGAAAATATTAAGCCTAATCTCCTATGTGTAAGTCAAAAATGTGATCATGGTCACATACTTACCTTTGATTCTTAGAAATGTGAGACAAAAAGAGAAGATATAGGGAATCTAGTGGCAGTTGCACCAACAACATCCAGCAATGTGTACATCCTTGACATGGAAGGAGAAGAAAAATGTTGTTTAGGTCAAGAAGATGAAAGATGGTTATGGAATAGAAGTTTGGGAAATATAAGCTTTGACAAATTAATAAAATTCAATAAGAAGGAGGCAGTAAGGGAGATGCCAAAGATTATAAAACATTCAAATCTTGTTTGTAAACATTGTCAAATAGGGAAGCAGACAAAAGTCAGGTTCAAGAAAAAAGAGCGTTCTTCATCAAGACCCTTGGAGCTTATTCACATTGACCTATGTGGTCCTACTAGAACTAAAAGTATACATGGAGAACATTACTTTATGTTGGTCATTGATCACTACACAAGAATGACATGGGTATACTTTATAAAGGATAAAGCATAAGCCTTCGAAAAATTCAAGGCATACAAAGGCTTTGTAGAAAATGAAACAAATCTCAAAATTAAATGTTTGAGATCAGACAATGGAGGAGAATTCACCTCTAAAGAGTTAATTAATCTTTGTGAAGATTATGGAATCAAAAGACAATTTTCAGCTCTCGAGACTCCTCAACAGAATGGAGTGGTTGAAAGGAAGAATAGAATTGTCCAAGAATTTGAAAGAGCCATGTTGAATGAAGCTAATCTTCAAGATAATTTTTGGAGAGATTTAATAAACACATCATTTCACATACTTAATTGAGCACAATTGATACCTAACCATGAAAAAACACATTATGAACTATGGTTTCATAATCCAACATCTGTGAAATACTTCAGAGTCTTTGTGATGCAGGAGCATCGAGACTCTCAAAGCAAGCGTGGAGCCAGCGCATGTGTTTTTAAACACATGACATATAAGCTTGATAACTCTTTTTGAATTTCCATTAAAGATGAAGCGCCATATCCTTCAATGAAAACATTTATGAAGGAGCGCCTATTGTATTGTATCAGACCTCAAGCTTTACGCTCTTGTCTAAAGTAGATAGGAGGCATTTACTTTAGTTAATGTAGGTAGATAGGATTTTAATTCCTGAATAGACAGTTTAGAGATTCGAGAGGGAAAATGGATATAGACACCCTACTTTGTATCATTGTATTATTATCATTCAGAATTATTCATTCAGGAGCAAGAACAGTAGAGCAAGCAGAGAACCTGTGAAGAATACCCATGTATAGATTTGAATTAATAGAATAGAGTCTTTGATTCAATTTCATGTCTGGTGTTGTTTCTCTGTGTATGATGTCTATGTCCTCTTGAATGTTTGCTTTTTGGTCATGCAATTACTTTGATATGCTATGCATGTGATTTTAGAGGTTTTAACTGAAGTCTGAGAGAGAAGAGAATGAGTTTCAATTGTTTCTCTATCTGATCCAGGAGATTACTGCATAGAGTGCAGTTGAATTCATCTGCATAGAGTGCATTGATGAGGCTAGGTAGTTAAACCCCTATTCTCATTCACCCGGTGTAGGTTGGTAGGGTTGTGCTGGATAAGTGCAGGTTGAACTTGAAGTCACAAGAGCTAGTCTGAGCAAAGGAAGGCATAGACTATTGTTGCAGGAGTGCACAGAGTCTGAAAGACTCAACACTTTGAGAGTTGTTGAAGGTCGAGCGCGAGAAGTGTGCGCAAAGTCTCTGAAGGAGTCAGAATTGACAAGATCAGGAGAGATAGTTCCTTTGTGATACCGTGGAGAAGGACCCAGGAGAAGGTTCGAATAGGAATGAGCTTTGGAGCGGAAGAATTCTTCAAGGAGAAGCAATCGACGGCCATGTCTCGCAGGGGAAGATTCACGAAGTCTCGCCAACTGTCAGATCTCGGAGACGCTGCGTGGGTTTTAACCCTTAGATGTAGGGAGGAATCAAGAGCCATCGGAATTTCATCCCATCGGGATATCGGAGGTTCTGAGGTCATGGGACTTTTGAAAAACAAAATTGCGAGTCGCGATTTCCAGAAGAAATTTGGACCGTGGATCCCGAGCTGGACACGTGTCTGAAATCCGGAGAAATCGGGGTTCGACATTTGGGGTTTTCCAGTGCAAGGGGATTGTGACCTTTGAAATCGCGATCACGTGATTATCGATAGAGCGGAAAGAGAAGGCGACGTGGCAAGGAATTAGTGCATGTGCGCATCGAAGTTCGGGGTTCATGAATTCATGGTGTTAGTGCATCGCAACATTGTGTATGCCGATTTCCCGATAGGGAAATCCCCGACAGGTACGGAAGCATTGATATTTAAAACCATTGGGTTTTGGGGTTTTGGATAGCACAAGGAACGTGCCCACAGGTTTCGTGATAACACGAAACCCGATTTCCCGATAAGTTGAAGGGGAGATCGCAGGGGAATAGAGTTCTGTGGGTATTGAGAACTCTCGACAGGGGGTTTTTAGAGTACTTTAACTCTTCAGGCTTGAAAGAAGGAAGGTCATGGTGAGCGTGGACATGCCAGGGGTGACATTTGTGTTAGAGTGGTATCAGAGCGGGAAGACTCTTTGTTTTCTATAGCAGAAAAAGACAAGATTCATCATGCTGCCCAGAAGAGAAAGACAATCGCCTGATCTCGAAGACGGGGAGGTGAGAAGAAGGGGTAGGCTAGCAGGAAATCCGGAGATGGAAAGACAGATACGAGATCTCAGAGTGAGACTCGAAGATATGGAAACATCTCAAAGACGCACAGCTGGTGTGGGAGATATAAGTGACTCTGAAGTTGAAGAGGAAGTTGGACATACAGAAGAAGTCACAGCAGAGGACGCATCAACAGAGCGGTTGATCAAAGCCATTTCCAAGATGGGTTCCAAGACCAAAATGGACATTCCAGTCTATGAAGGAAGCCTGGATGCAGAAGAGTTGTTGGATTGGATTAGAGATCTTGAGACCTACTTCAATTATGAGGATATCGAAGAGGATAAAAAGGTAAGACATGTTTTCACTAAGTTGAAAGGACATGCAACATTGTGGTGGGATGAGCTACAGACAGATAGACGTTCCAAAGGCAAACAGAAAATTAAAAGCTGGGACCAAATGATTGCTAAGATGAAAGAAAAATTCATCCCAAGGGATTACCAGATCACACTGTTCAGGCAAATGCAGAACCTGAGACAGAAGTTGATGACGATGAAGGAGTACATCAGAGAGTTTTACAAGCTCAATATTAGAGCAGTTCATCATTAGAGCGATGATGAGAAGGTAGCCAGATACCTGAATGGGTTGAGATACGACATTCATGATGAATTAATCATGGCAACTATCATAACTGTTGAGGATGCTTACCAAATGGCTCTGAAAGCCAAGGAGAAGCTGAGCCGTAAGCAAGGTCAGCGAGGGCGAGGCAGAAGTTATCCTAGAGGCAAGGCAGTTGCCCAGGAGAAATATCATAAGCCTAAGGAGGAATGGAAAAAACCTCAGGGTAGGATTGAAAGAGGTGGAACCTCACAGCGAGGACCACATGCTGAACAGAGGGCACAGCATATAGAACAGGGTGGCGATTATGCTGATGCAAATACATTTCCTCGTACCAGAGGTAGAGGAAGAGGCCGAGGTGGAGTTATCACATGTTTGACATGTGGGAAAAATGGACATGAGTCATTTGAGTGTACAGAAAAGAAGAAAGATGTTGGGGAAGCTCATATCACTGAAGCTCAGAGGCGTGATGTTGAGATTAGTGAAGATGCAGAAAGCGAAAGATCACTTTGGATGCATAAAGTCCTTTTGACACCTGAGAAGGAGGTGGAGGACACAGCTCAGAGAAGCCGACTGTTCAGAACCGCATGCAAGACCAAGGAAAGGAAGTGCAAGGTCATTGTGGACAGCGAAAGCAAAGACAATCTTGTTTCAACTGAGATGGTGGAAAAATTGGAGCTGGAGACGACTGATCACCCGAGTCCATATAAGGTTTCATGGCTGCAGAAGGGACATCAGGTGAGTGTCACTAAACAATGCTTAGTTGACATTAAGATAGGAGGATATAATGATAAAATTTTGTGTGATGTCATTCCCATGGATGTATGTCATCTATTGCTGGGTAGACCATGGCAATATGAAAGAAATGTGGTTCATGACGGGAGGATGAACACATACACTTTAGAGAAGGACAGAAGAACACACAGATTGCTTCCAATAAAGGATAAAGAAGTGAAAGCAAAAATAAGAAATACCATACTTCTCATGAGTGGGAAGGAACTTCTCACAGAGATGGAGAAGAAGGAAGATCCACAATTCTTTGTGGTCAGGAAACCGAGAATTGTCCTGACTAGCACAAGAGTGGATGACTTACCGGAAGAGATTCAGGAACTGCTGGGAGAGTTCGCTGACATCATAGTGGAGGAACTACCTCGTTCATTGCCACCAATGTTGAGTGTGAGTCATCACATCGGCCTCATACCCGGAGCTCGTTTGTCGAATAAGGCTGTGTATAGACTGACGCCACAGGAAAATGAGGAAGTCAAGAAGTAGGTCCAGGAGCTATTGGACAAATGATTGGTGAGGGAAAGCCTGAGTCCATTTGTCGTTCCAACATTGCTTAGTCCGAAGAAGGATGGAGGTTGGAGAATGTGCACAGACTCCAGAGCGATCAATAAAATTACCATTAGGTACAGAGTTCCACTGCCGAGAATGGATGATCTGATGGATTGCCTAAGTGGGGCAAATTATTTTTTGAAGATTGATCTGAAGAGAGGGTATCATCAGATTCCCATGAGGGAAGGTGATTAATGGAAGACAACATTCAAGACAAACAAAGGTTTGTACGAATGGTTGGTCATGCCATTTGGCTTGACAAACGCGCCAAGCACATTCATGAGGTTGATGAATGAAGTCCTAAAGGAATTCATCGAAAAGTTTGTAGTCATATATCTGGATGATATATTGATCTACAGTAAGACGAAGGCTGAACATTTGAAGCATTTGGCCATTGTGATGAGGAAGCTACAGCAAGAAAAGTTGTTGATAAACATGAAGAAATCTTCATTCATGAAGACAGAGCTCATTTGTTTGTGTTTTGTTGTTTCAGCGAATGAGTTGAAAATGGATCCGGAAAAGGTGGAAGTGATTAAGAATTGGCCATCACCGAGAAATTTTTTTGAGGTGAGGATTTTTCATGGTTTAGTTAGTTTCTACAGGAAGTTCATCAGGAATTTTAGTGGAATTAGCGCAGCAATGATGGACACAGTCAAGAAAAGGCACAAGTCTTTTCATTGGACAGAAGAGGCTGAGAAAATCTTCAATCTGTTGAAGCAGAAGATCACAGAGAAACCAGTGTTAGTGTTGCCATACTTTCAGAAGACATTTCAGGTGAAATTTGATGCAAGCGGATATGCCATAGGAGCGGTCTTGAGTCAGGAGGACAGGCCAGTTGCATATTTCAGCGAGAAGCTGGATGAATCAAAACTGAAGTACTCCACGTATGATAAGGAATTTTATGCCATCATACAGGCATTGAAGAAGTGGAGGCATTACTTAATCCCAAAAGAATTTGTATTGTACAGTGATAATCATGCATTGCAGTTTGTGAGTCGACAAGAGAAGTTGAATCAGAAGCATGCAAAATGGGTAGAGTATATGCAAAATTTCACATTTTTAATCAAGCACATTTCAGGGACTGCTAACAAAGTGGTTGATGCTTTGAGCAGGAAATGCTTGTTGTTGCAGGAGTTTCGAGTCAAAACGTTGGGTTTTGAGAATCTAAAGGACATGTACGCAGGAGATGCAGACTTCAAAGAGGCTTATGAAGCAACTGAGAATCCAGTTCTCAGAGATAGGATCCCATGGATAGACTACATTATCTAGGAGGGATTGTTGTTCATAGACAATCGTTTGTGTATTCCAAATTGTTCCATGAGGGAAAACTTGGTAAAGGAGAAGCACAGCGGTGGATTAGCAGGGCATTTTGGCCACGATAAGACATTCGTAAAGCTGAGAGAATCGTATTTTTGGCCAGGCATGCGAGCAGATGTCAAGAGGTTTGTTGACAGGTGTCAAATTTGTCAACATTCGAAGGGCTGGAAGCAGAATGCTGGTTTTTATCAGCCATTACCCATACCTGAGAGGCCATGGGAGGCGATCAGTATGGATTTTGTATTGGGTTTGCTGAGGACACAGAGAGGGGTTGATTCAATCTTTGTGGTGGTGGAAAGGTTTTTGAATATGGAACATTTTATTCCATGCCAGAAGACCAGCGATGCGACCCACATCGCAAATTTGTTTTTCAAAGAGATTGTTAGACTTCATGGATTGCCAAGAAGCATAGTCTCAGACAGGGATACCAAATTCATAGGTCATTTTTGGAGGACGCTATGGAAGAAGCTAGGAACTAACTTGTCTTTTAGTTCTTCTTATCATCCACAGACAGACGGACAAACAGAGGTGGTCAACAAAAGTCTTGGAGACTTGCTAAGAATCTTGGTGATAGATCACCATACTAGCTGGGACAACATATTGCCACAGGCAGAGTTTACGTATAATGATTCACTGAATCAGAGTATAGGAAAAATTCCATTTCAGATTGTGTATGGGACACAACCAAGGGGAATTTTTGAACTCAAGGAGTCAGAACAGACTGCGACTAGCAGTGCTAGTGCAGAAGAATTCGCTGAAGCAATGAAGGAACTTCACAGTAAGGTGAAGCAGCGACCGATGAAATCAAATCAAGAGTACAAACGCAGAGAAAATCAACATCGGAGACAACTTTAGTTCGAAGTTGGCGATCTTGTTCTGGCACATCTGAGGAAAGAAAGGTTCCCAAGGGGAACATATAACAAGTTGAAGATGAAGAAAATTGGGCCATGCAGGGTCATGAGGAAATTTGGAGAAAACGCTTATGAAATTGAGCTGCCGGATGGCATCGAGATATCTCTGATATTTAATGTTGCGGATTTATATCCATACAAGGCTGGAGAAACAGAGACTGGAACTGAAGAACCAGTGATCCAGTGGTAGAGGCAATTACCAGTCGCAGAGAAGCCACAAATGGAGTGCATCCTAGACAAGCGAGTTGGAAGGAAGACCAGGCGGAAGCAGTATTTTGAGTACCTGGTCAAATGGAAGAACCACCCAGTGGAGGATTCCAGCTGGGAGACAGAACCAGTTATCCAAAAGCATGGACAGACCGTGTGGAATCTCATGGACAGGAGCCCATGAAAGTTTTCAAGCTGAGGAGTATGATGCAGGAGAATCGTGACTCTCAAAGAAAGCGTGGAGCCACCGCATGTGTTTTTAAACACATGACATATAAGCTTGATAACTCTTTTTAAAATTTCAATAAATATGAAGCGCCATATCCTTCAATGAAAAAATTTATGAAGGAGTGCCTATTGTATTGTATCAGACCTCCAGCTTTACGCTCTTGTTTGAAGTAGATAGGAGGCATTTACTTTAGTTAATGCAGGTAGATAGGATTTTAATTCCAGAATAGATGGTTTAGAGATTCGAGAGGGAAAATGGATATAGACACCCTCCTTTGTATCATTGTATTATTATAATTCAAAATTATTCATTCAGGAGCAAGAAGAGTAGAGAAAGCAGAGAACCTGTGAAGAACACCCATGTACAGATTTGAATTAACAGAATAGAGTCTTTGATTCAATTTCATGTCTGGTGTTGTTTCTCTGTGTATGATGTCTATGTCCTCTTGAATGTTTTCTTTCTAGTCATGCAATTGCTTTGATATGCTGTGCATGTGATTTTAGAGGTTTTAATTGAAGTCTGAGAGAGAAGAGAATGAGTTTCAATTGTTTCTCTGTCTGAGCCAGGAGATTCCTGCATAGAGTGCAGTTGAATTCATCCGCGTAGAGTGCATTGATGAGGCTAGGCAGTTAAACCCCTATTCTCATTCACCCAGAAGTTGGTGTAGGTTGGTAGGGTTGTGCCGGATAAGTGCAGGCTGAAATTGAAGTCTCAAGAGCTAGTCTGAGCAAAGGAAGGCATAGACTTCTTTTGCGGGAGTGCACAGAGTCTGAAAGACTCAACACTTTGAGAGTTGTTGAAGGTTGAGTGCGAGAAGTGTGTGCAAAGTCTCTGAAGGAGTCAGAATTGACAAGCTCAGGAGAGATTGTTCCTTTTTGATGCCATGGAGAAGGACCCAGGAGAAGGTTCGAATAGGAAGGAGCTTTGGAGCGGAAGAATTCTTCAAGGAGAAGCAATCGATGACCAGGTCTCGCAGGGGAAGATTCACAAAGTCCCGCCGACCGTCAGATCTTGGAGAATCTACGTGGGGTTTAACCCTTAGACGTAGGGAGGAACCAAGAGCCATTGGAATTTCATCCCATCAGGATATCGGAGGTTCTAAGGTCGTGGGACTTTTGAAAAACAAAATTGCGAGTTGTGATTTCCTGAATAAATTTGGACCGTGGATCCCAAGTTGGACACGTGTCTGAAATCTGGAGAAATCAAGGTTCGGCATTCGGGTTTTTCCAGTGCAAGGGGATTGCGACCTTTGAAATAGTGATCACGTGATTCCTAATAAAGTGGGAAGAGAAGGAGACATGGCAAGGAATTAGTGCACATGCGCATCGGAGTTCGAGGTTCGGGAATTCATGGTGCTAGTGCATTGCAAAATTGTGTATGACGATTTCTCGATAGGGAAATCCCCGAAAGGTATGAAATCATTTATATTCAAAACCATCGGGTGTCGGGGTTTTGGATAGCACAAGGAACGTGCCCACAGGTTTCGCGATAACACGAAACCCGATTTCGCGATAAGTTGAAGGGGAGATCGCAGGGGAATAGAGTTCTGTGGGTATCGAGAACTCCCGACAGGGGGTTGAAGAGTACTTTAACTCTTCGGGCTTGAAAGAAGGAAGGTCCTGGTGAGCATGGACGTGCCAGGGGTGACGTCTGCGTCACTTTGGAATTTAGTGTTACATAAAAAATGATGAGGATAATCTAGGGAAATTTGAACCAAGATCGGATGAAGGTATATTTCTAGTATATTCACCTAACAAAAAGTATTATATATGTTATAAACTAATAATACATAAAATGGTGGAAAGTGCCAATGTAAAGATAGATGATCTAAAGTTAAGACAAGTTATACCCTAGAGCATATTAACATATGATGATAAAAGTGATGGAGAATATCAGAATGAATAAGTTGATGAAGAACCTAAAGAAAATGAACCCCACACTGATGATGAAGATGACAAAGAAACACCCCTGCAAAAATCCCAATAAAAAAGGGTTCAAAAGAATCATCCTGAAAGTCAGATTATTGGAGATAAAAATGAAGGAGTGGAAAGAAGAAGGAACCTCACATTTGACTCAGAACAAGCAATGTTATCCTTGATAGAACCTAAGTCATTTAAAGAATCCAACAAAATTAAATATTGGATAAAATAAATGGATGAATAAGACCAAATAGAGAGGAACCAGATTTGGGAACTAGTTCCAAGATAGAAGGACAAGAATGTGGTAGGAACTAAGTGGTTATTCAAGAACAAACTCAATGAAAATGGGAATATCATAAAGAAAAAATCCAAATTAGTATGCAAGGGATATACCCAAGTGGAAGATATTGATTTTGAAGAGACTTTTTCTCCACTATCAAGACTTTAGGCCCTCAAAATGTTCTTGGCATTTGCATGCTTCAGAAATTTCAAAATCTATTAGATGGATGTCAAGTCAACATTCCTTAATAGAACACTAGAAGAAGAAGTCTGTGTTGAGTAACCAGAAGGATTCATGTTAATAGAAACTCAGGACTTTGTGTGCAAGATAAAAAAGGCCATGTATGGTCTTAAACAAGCCCCCAGAGCATGGTTATCAAGGCTTGATCAATACCCATAAAAACAAGTATATAAGAGAGGGACTACTGATAAAAACGTATACAACAAAATTGAGGATCAAAAAATAGTTATTGTTGTGGTATATGTAGATGGAATCATATTTGGAAGTAATCTTACTATAGTAAGAAGAAAGTTTTCAACCAAAATGAAAGAATAATTTGAAATGTCTATGCTGGGAGAACTATCGTTCTTCTTAGGTTTACAAGTAACTCAAACAAAAAAAAGGAATATTCATTTCCCATGAAAAATATATCAAGGAAATGCTAAAGAAATTCCAAATGGAATACAATAAACCTATGAGTACTCCCATGGTCACTGGATGTAAACTAATCCTAGAAGATGACTCACCAAAAGTAGAATAAACTATGTATAGATCAATGGTTGGAAGTCTGCTCTATTCAACAACAACAAGACCTGACATCATGCAGGATGTATGACTCATGGGGAGATTTCAATATGCACCTAAAGAAACTCACTTAAAATAAATAAAGAGGATATTTAGATATCTCAAAGGAACATTAGAACTTGGATTATGGTATCCAAAGGATAAATAATTCACTCTAACTACATACACTGATGCATATTGGGATGGTATTATAGATGATAGGAAAAGCACCAGTGGAGGAGTATTTTTTCTAAGAGAATGTCTAGTAGCATGGATAAGTAAGAAAAAAACATCCACATCACTGTCTACAATAGAGGTAGAATACATTGTTGCTGCATCTTGCTACACATGAGTTCTTTGGATGAAACAAACACTAGGAAATTTACAAGATATGATCATCCCATTACTATTAATTATGATAACATTACTGCCATAAATATCTCTAAAATTAATTTAATGCATTCTAAAACCAAACACATCCCAATCAAATATCACTTCTTAAGAGATCAATTTACTCAAAAAGTGGTGAAATTAGAATATGTAGACACAAAAGAAAAAATAGAAGACATCTTTACAAAACCTCTACCAAGAGGCACCTTTGAAAATTTTAGGCAGAAATTAGGAGTAATTCCCATACCTCATTAAAACTAAAAAAGTTTCATGATAAGAAAGAATCACATGGACAGAGGGAACATCACCTCAGGGGGAGCATCACCTTAGGGGGAGGGAAGAAATATCTCTTCTATCATTGTTTTCAAAGGTGGAGGAGTAGTAAAAACCCAATTAAAAATAGAGAGATTTACTTTGTTATCATCAATGCCAAAGGGGGAGAATGTTGGACCTAGTATTATGGGGTTAGCATTGATGAAAAAGAGGACCAATATGGTCAATATTGGGAATGGATTTGGTATTGAAATTGATATAAAAAGAATCAAGTAGATGTCAATAAGTCTGGTATAAAAGTCTCAACAAGAAAATTCTCGACCATTCAAGCCTTAATTCGAGTCAGAAACAATTGTCTCGACTATTCAAACCCTAAGTCGAGTAAAAAAAATTAAATGGGTCAAGAAAAATATATAAATTAAAGGAGAAAGGATCAAAGTTGAGTGTTTCAATAAAATGCAGTAGATATCAAGTATTCTGGTATAAAAATATCAACAAGAATTTCAAGTTGAAGAAGTTGAAAAATTTGAAAGTCAAAGTCAAAGAAATTGGGGGTCAAAATCGAAGGTCGAAATCGAAGAGGTCGAAGTTCAAAGTTAGATAAGTAGAATAAGTTGAAGGTCAAATTCAGATAAGTATAGGAAGTCAAAATCAAATATGAAGTCGAAGTAAAAAACGAAGCAAGTCAGGATGACCAAAGTCGAATTACACGAGTCATTTTTCTTCTAAGTTGAGTCAGTCCAAGAAATAAATAACTCAAAGGTCAAAGTTGAAGAAAACTTAAATTGGAAATATAAGTTGGGTCAAGGCTGAAGCAAGTTCGGTGGACTAGAATCAAAATACTCAAGTCAAAATTTCGCCTAGTTGAGTCAACCAAAATTATGTTTTTCGGTCGAACAAGGAAGAAAATACGAAAAAGGGTGAAGCCCAAGTCGAATCTTTAGTGACTAGTAGTTGAGAGGGAACTAATTTTAATATCCACCATCAAGTAAAATGTTTACAAGTTGAGTTTAAATAGACACCAACAAAGGAGATATGTGGATGTCTCTTTAGAGATTCATGAAAAGGTAAAATGTACTAAAGTCGATCTAGCATCTAATGATGAAAGAAAAATCTAGGCAATTTTCTTTCAAAGAACCATATTTACTGGCCATCTCACACATGTTCATACAAAATCAATGCATAATTTTGTGTACGAAAATAAGTGAATGAAATCACCATTTGTGTTAATTAAATGAAGGGGTGCAATGTTTCATTACTAAAAGACACAATGGTTCAAACTTATACCTTTTGGAAATTATACAAGAATAAAAACAAGGTGAAAGGAAGGTGTCTTTGTGGTCTACATCATAAGATCATAAACAAGTATAGAGTTGAAGGAAGAAATTCAAATATACTTTTGAAGTGAGGGTGAAAGGGTGGAGCAAGGAAGGACTAATTTCCTTTACCGATTAAAGTTTGAAGACATGACGTCGATGCTTCCTAGGGTTGGTACCCTAAACAAAGGGATTGGTGCTTCCAAGTTTTGGTGCCCTAAAACAAGGGAGTCATTGCTTCCTAGGGCTGGTGCCCTAAAATAAGTGATTTGGTGCTTCCTATTGTTGGTTCCCTAAAACAAGAGAGTTGGTGCTTCCTAGGGTTGAAGCCCTGAACAAGGAGATTGGCGTCTCCCAATCATTATTGTAACTTGTATTATTGTATTGATTTTATATTCAAGTTTATTGTTGTTAATAAATTAAAATTATTAAAATTTTAAATAATTAAACAATATTGATTCACCCCCCCTCTCAGTATTGACCAAGTTTCCAACAATTGGTATCAGAGCGGGTGCCTTCTTCTCAGTCTAACAACTGGAAGGTATATTCTGAAGAAATGGATCAATAAGAGGGAATGTCTTCCAACAAATCACCATTGTTGAAAGGGAATGATTATGCATTCTGGAGTATGAGAATGAAAATTTATCTCATAGCCCTTGGATGTGATGTTTGGAAAGCTGTTGAAATTGGTTATACTGCACCATTTACCCCACCTACTGATATCGTTGAAAAGAAGTTATGAAATGAAAATTCAAGAGTAGCCAATGTTATTCTAGGAGGATCAACCAATCCTATATTTGTAAATGTTATGCACTGTAAGTGAGAAAAAGAGATATGGGACAAACAAAAGGTCATATATGAAGCAGACAAAAAATTCAAGGAATCAAAACTAAAAACCTATAGAACTCATTTTCAAAATTTGAAAATGAAGGAGGAAGAAAACATAGTTGAATGTCTTCAAAGAGGTGATGAAATTGTCATATCAATTAGAGCATTAGGAGAAGAAATCAGAGACAAACCAATTGTCCAAAATATCTTGAGATCATTACCTATGAGGTATGATGCCAAAATTGTTATCCTTGAAGAAAAACCATATCTTGATAAGCTCATAGTGGATGAACTACATGGGATCCTCGCAACATATGATATGAGAACATGACAAGAAAAACCATCAAAAGGAGAAACAACCTTCAAGGCATCAAAATCAAGGAAGAAGAAGGAGAATGTACCTAATGAATATTTATAAGAGATATCTGATGAAGAAGTATCTAAATTTATGAACAAACTCAAGAAAGGGAATGATAAATACAAGGGGAATTTTCCTCTGATATGACTCAACTGTGGCAAAGTATAACACGTTTTTAACAAATGTCCATATCCCAAGAAGGAGGATATTGATGATGAAGAAATTTAGAATCATAAAGAACATAATAAAGGTAAGACAAATAAGAAAAATAAATACTACAAATAGAACAAGAATCTCTACACCAAAGAGGACAACATCTCTTCTAAAGAAAGTGAAGTTGAAGATTCAAAACTTTTATTTATGGGAATGAACACTCAAAATAATGATGTAGATGATGAAGAAAACTCTAAATTTGAATAAGTAGATCTAGAAGCATAATTGATTAGTTCTCTGGAGAAACTAAGAAAGTATTAAAAGAAGAACAAGCTACTGAGGGCATTGTTGGCACAGGGGCATACCCAGGGTTCAACGATGCAACAGTCCACCAACAAAAGCTTAACTACCGGACCTTTCAGCAACACCTGCGAAGCAGATAAAGTCTCACTCGAGGTAGAGGCAAGGGGGGGGGGGGTTGCAAGACTCAAGTGTCTACAACCTAGCTGGGACATAGATCCATGATTACATGCTTTAACATAGAACTTATCAAACAACATGCATTAAATTATGATTCTTATTCACATCGCAGATTAACCCCCAGTGTGGGGCTATGTCTACCAACTCTTCTTCTTCTTTATTAGTTTCTCCAATATTCTTACAGGCACCAAGCCACAGATCCAACTCCGTAAAGGACAAGATATCTGCGTGCACCTCGCCAGATCCTCTTTGCCCAAATCAAATCAAAGAACAAAGACTTACATAGTCTATCTACACAGAACGTCTTACAATCATTTGCATCAAGCCTTTAGTCATGCACTAAGCCAATGACCTCTCTAAGCCAATTACTCCTACTACTTGCATCACCTAGCTACTTATTTATACATTACAAAAAGGGCCTAAACATGGGTAAACCCATTTGCTGACATCCCATACCCATTACATAAACCCTAAAATCCCAAAAAGCTCGCAAAATGGGCAAGATCCCGTGATGTTCACTTTGCTTGGGTGCTTCATCTTCGACCAACCTATCAAAGTCCCAAAAATGTTAAAACATGTCTAGTGTTTCCTCCAAACCTATTCAAGGGCCAGTAGGCCCACAACACTCACCTGTGACTTGTCTCGAGTCACTATGATATGGGCAACAATGCTTCAAAGGTCTCCAGCTTAGCTTGAGCTGCCTTGACTTGCTGCTTTGCTAGAGACTCCTAATCAGTGAACTCCTGGATTACTTGCTCGGTGACAGCGCATTCCAGGCATTGTTCTACTATTGTGACCAGATGTTCTAGTTGTGTGCCTTTCCCCTCAATCTCTTCAAAAAGTGTACAGGTTTTGGCCTATACCGGCTGGAGTCACTGTGTCACATCCATAACTTTTATCTGGATGGAAGTGACTTGCTACTGAACTATGCATTGCTCCTATGAACTTTTCATATTCTCAATGACCATAAGCATATTCAACTGTGCTTTCACAGTCGACGCCTGTTTCTTCACCTCTTGGAGATGTGCCTCCAATCTCCTCAGCTCCAGGTCTTCTGTAAGGGAATCATAGGTCTGCGCACTTCGGTCACTGAGTTTATTGCACTCTGAGGCCAATGCCTAGATTCGTTATACTGCACTCTTGGAAGTTTCTTTGCTATGATCTCACACTTATTGCAGAGTGCTCGACACTGCTTGAATTTGTAGCTCTACTACTCTTGCTTGGAGCTGTTGAATAGCCTCAACGAGCTTCCCTACTTGGCTCTCGGTTGTCTCTTCTTCCATATGTGACAAGACCGACACAGATCAAAGTTCTCTAGTCACTGCCTCTCTAACCACAGTCTGCTCTACAAGCATATAGTCTTTCTCTTTCTGGATTTTCTCCTTGTTCTCTTCGAACTTCGCCCGAAGGTCATATTTATCTTGCTGTGAAACCCAAAGTTGCTCTAATGCCTTCTCTTTTTCCTACCTCAAGGCCTCTTTGGATTGATCCTTTTCTTCCTCGACTCAATGAAGTCGATTCTTTGTTGCATATGTTATTATGTGTAGTTGGGTGGGATCATCCCCCAAGTCTACACTCTCTACTGAGGATAGTGCAGTAGACACTGTGCGGCTCGACTGGATAGCTTGTTGGACGTCTTTCAGTTCTTTCTAAATCATGTCATATAATGTTTCTTGCTTCACTTCATGTCTCTGTAGGATATCCTCTGAGGCATATTCTATAGCTATGATGATGAGTTGGATATCGTCCACTGTGAGAACATTTTGCAATTGAGGCTTAGTGGCTCGAGATTTCTTTTGTGCTGAGGGGTTCTTCAGAGAACCCTTCCTTTTCTTTGATGTCTTGGCCTTTGTAAGGGGATACTTCAGTGGTGTTACTTCACCCTCTTCTTTATTGTCTTCTTCCCCTTCCTCCTCTTGGTTTAATTTGTCGTCTCCTCCTGCAGGTGAGTCATATGCAAATTCCACCGATGCGTTGTTCTTTTCCTCACTGTCTATGTCCTACACTTCCTCCTTTTGCTTCTTTTTCTTTGTGTTGATTGGTCTTTCATACTTGTTCTGGGTGACTAAAGGGATTCCAATGATGTCGGGGTCGGAGAGCTCTGTTTGTTCGACTGGTACAAGGAATTCGGCTGGCCATTCCTTGGTTATCTCCTCCATGTCTTCATTAATCAATTTATAGTAATATTGCAACTCCTCATTGCTTTCATCCCTTCGTGCAGTGATGTAGATGATGTTAAGGTCCTAACCCGCACATAGGTAGATCAATGTATTCAGATGTAATAAAGGTCAATATTAATAAGTCCTTTCAATAAAATAGAATAAGGCGGATGTAAGAAGACCTAATA
>JZKD02S1626695.1:635177-645588 GCA_000966675.3 Picea glauca
ACTTGGGAACTAGCTACCATTCTGCAGCAGTTTCCACATCTCAAGCCTTGAGGACAAGGTTGTTTTTAAGGGGGCAGACATGTTAAGGTCCTAACCCGCACATAGGTAGATCAATTTATTCATATTTAATAAAGGTCAATATTAATAAGGCCTTTCAATAAAATAGAATAAGGCAGATGTAAGAAGACCTAATAGAATCTTCCGCTTCTAGAAGGATCTTCCTCTAGATGCTTCTATTAATAAACATATTTAGTATAAATAAGAGGCGAGGCTATGAGAACCCTAGCTTGGAGATTATTGTAACAGAGCACTGCTCAACTGGAGGTTTCCCCCTCGAAGAGGCCTGTGAACATTGCTATCTAAATCAAAGTGCTATCTCTGTTGCTATTTCATATATCATTTATGTGTATTGTGAAGATTATGCTGGATATTTTACTGTCATTCTGTCATTTCTAGCATTTCATTTCTGTTCTACATATTTTATAAATCTGGTATCTTACAGATGAAGTGGCGATCTGCGCGGAACTTTGCTAGAGACCTATAGGTATGCAAGGTGTTTGGGGTCATTCGAGGGAATGATTCAATGACACACTTGAGCTGTAGGTAGTAAGCGTGGAACACCGCATTTGATTTCCACTGCTTCGCTATGTCACTTGTATACCACAAGGTGATGAACCTCATAGCCAATGGCTCTGATTGTTCTACTTTTAGTAATGTCACTCCCTTCGGCATCTCCCAAGAAATAAATGTAATGAGAATCAATAACCAACTGAAGTGAAATTCATAGCCTTGGTCCTGCACTTCGCGATAGTCCTTCTCTAACTCATTGATGAGGTAGCTCACCCAGTTCATCTGCATTCCTTCGACACACTTCCCTGCAAGGTTGACTACGAATCCTGTTACTTGCATAGGACATTTATTTATGATGAGATTTCTTGTTATCAACTGACAAGCTAGGTGCATTGTGCCATCCTGGATGGAGGCTACCTTGTAGCCTTAGTTCCCCTTCTTCACATCGCCATATGCCTCCTTAATGAGCTATGCTAAGGAGCGATCTAATGTCATTCCTGGGTAGAACTGGTGAGGTTCTGGTCCCTGGATGCTTAGTCCGGTGATCAGGTGGATCATCGTTAGATCCACAGTGATGCGGCTATCCAACCAAAGGTACCCGCCATGATAGCATGACAGGAGGATTTGACCGCACACATTAACCTCTTGATGTCTACCAAAGTGGGGGATCTTCATGACGTTCAATATCGTCAATCTCCCAATCTCCTTGATCCATGGTTGGGGAACTATCTTGGGCTTCTTCCTAGTTGTCTTCGTCAGGTAGTGATGTGGTGTGAGCATCGCATAATTCTTCCTATTGCCAAGGTTGAAATCGCTTATCTTGAGAGCTGGGATCAGTCCCAAATGCGGTTCGACTGTGTGTATCCCCTTTGGGGGGGTATGCAGTAATTAGCGTGTACTCAAAATCACGTGGGACACTGTCACAACTAACCGTGCCAGCCAAAGGAGGGATGTAGTCGGGAAAGACCGATGGTATCTACTTTACATTTGCAAGATCATCCCTGGGGTTGCTTCTTTTCTCCATTGCGGTTCAGGATGGCCCAGATCAACGTCTAGTCGAGGGTGATGCTTGAATTCACTCCTTGACAATGCCTGTACTCCTGCAGACATGACTTTCTCAGTCATAAGGTCGATCAAGATCTCTTCTACATATTTCTCTACTGCGCTAAGGTCGCCTGAGATGCACACTCGTAATCAAAGAACTCGGGTAGGCTAATAGTTGAGGTAATCAGACGGATGGTGAGGTATAGCAAGTACAATGTGATACATCAGGTTCTCAGTTAGCTCGGATAATCACAAGTGGGAAAAATTGGTCCCGACGCAACATCCTATGGGTTAAGTAAGCAATGTCGTAATGAATTCCTCCAACGAGCAGGAATGTCTCAATGGTCCAATCGTGGTCTTTTTGGCAATAACTATGGTTCTAGCCATTCTGGAGCATCATTCTAATAGTCGGGACACCTCCAACGATCACATAGCTTTGTCATGGCGAAGTGCCATTCTACGTTGTTCTGTGAATCCTTCCCTGGAACTTCCTGCAGTTTCTCTTGTTTATCTTTCTTCTTACTGAGCTTTCTGGTTTTCTTTCCTATGATTTGACTCTCTGGATTTCTCTTTCCATTCTCATTCTTATTTTCTCTTATCATAGTAACTACGCACTGTTGAGGGTCTTTCAAAGGGTTCATGTGTAATACTTCTTCTATTACTACTTATGGGGTAGGTGCTCTTCTCTCTTGAATGGCCAGGTTTTTCAAGCCTTCCTGTGTTATTTCTAGTTCGACAGCTAAGTCTCGGGCCCTCAGTTGCTTCGACTTGTCCTCTTGTTCTTCTATTAAGTGTGTTATTTTCCTATCTATGAAGTCCCTTAATTCTTTCTTTTTTTGTTCTGTGGTTGCCGCCTCTTCTTTCCTTTGGATCTGATATTTCTCAATCCAGGTATTTCCTAACAAAAGTGCAAAAGGGGCGTTGTTCTCAACAAACTTAATGACTTCAAATTCTTCTTCGGTCGATGTTCCATGAGAAATCATAGGTACATTAGTAACTCTTCCACATAGGGTTATCATCTTTCCTTTAAACAATCATATCCTTCCCAATGAAGGAATCATGGCAGGTTTTCCAAAAATTTGCCAAGTGCTTTCTAGCATAAGATTCACATGTGTTTCCTCATCTAATACATAGTCTATGTCAAAGTCTCCTATTCTTGTTTCTATGCACTACTTTTCTTTTAAGATCTCTGGTAGACTAATGTCTTTGTGATCATTCAATGTTTTCTGGTTTTCTAACATATCCTTAGTTTCTTGACCTTCTTCATGGTTTTCTTGTCTCATGTTCATCTTTTCAACTTTACCAATCATTCTAGAGAAATCCAAAACCTCATGATCAACAACTTTACAACAAAGAAAAATACGACCTACACTAGGGCACTCCTTAGTAAGATGCCCCGGTTGTCTGCATCTATAACATAGTGTCAATCCTCTCTCTCTATTAAATGATCCCCAACCTTTCCTGTTCTGTGCACTAGGATCACAGTGATGGGCCTACAATCTGCAAAAATTCTTTCTAGGCTCTTGCATCCACTTGTTAGTCCAAAAATTCTTTCTATGCATAGGAATAACATATCTTTCACTATCTCTATCAAATTTATTTAGATCAAATCTTCTTTCTTCTAGTTGTGCCCTAGTTTTTAGACTAGGACACAATTTGTCAAACATACCTAAATTCATACTTTCAAAGAAAAAAATTCCTTTTATCTTACCTTTACTAGAGCACAAAGCTTTAAGATCTTATCTCTTTTCTTCAGATCGAACTTCTCTTTTAGCACAGAGCTTCGCAAGTCAAGTAGAATACTGCACACTACAACAACAGATCTACGCAAAAATCTTTCTTCTTTTCTTTAGTTCCCAACAATCACAGTTTTAGGTCTTGGAAAAAAAACCATTTGTTGGCATAGGGGAAGACCCAGGGTTCAATGATTCAACAACACACCAACAAAAACCTAACTACTGGCCCTTTTGGAAACACCTGTGAAGTAGATGAAGTCTCACCTGAGGTAGAGGCAGCGGGGGGTTGCAGGACTCAAGTGTCTACAACCTAGCTAAGACACATATCTTTGATTACATGCTTTAACAAATAACTTATCCAACAACATGCATTAAATTATGATTCTTATTCACATCGCAGATTAACCCCCAGTGTGGGGCTACACCCACCAACTCTTCTTCTTCTTTATTAGTCTCTCCAATCTTCTTACATGCACTAAGCCACAAATCAAACTCCACAAAGGATAGGAGATCTGCGCGCACCTCGCTGTATCCTCCTTCCCCAAATCAGATCAAAGAACAAATATTTACACAATCTATTTACACAAAGACTCTTACAATCATTTGCATGAAGCCTCTAGTCATGCACTAAGCCAATGACCTCTCTAATCAAATTACTACTACTACTTGCATCTCCTAGCTACTTATTTATACAGTACAAAAAGGGCCTAAACATGGGTAAACCCATGGAACGACATCCCATACCCATTACATACACCCTAAAACCCCAAAAATCCTACTAAATGGGTGAGATCCCACGATCTCGGCTTCGCCTGGGCGCATCGTCTTTGACTAGCCTGTCGAAGTCCCAAAAAAGGTCAAATATGTCCAGTGTTTCCTTGAAACCTAGTCAAGGGCCAACATGCACAACTTCAAGATTTTGAAGAATCACATCAATCAAGAGAAATAGATGCATCAAGAACCATCAAAGAATCATAATATATCATTAGGGATTTGAAGTCCCAACTCTTAGAAGCTAAAAGAATTTAAGAATTCATTTTAAAACAACTCAATGACATATAACACGTATGTGAGAAGCTAGAATCTAAGATTAAGCCGCTAAAAGGTGAACTTGAGAAAGAAAAGAAGGGACCAAAATTTGAAAACAACTCAAAGATATTGGATGAAATTATCAGTAGACATAGATCACCAAACAATAAGACTGGTTTTGGATACACCCAAGACTCAACTTCTACATCACAAGGATCTTTCAAAGGAACAATCAGTTATGCAAATGCTCTTAAAATCCCCCTAAGAAGAAAATATAATAAGGCAAGGATGATGCCATTGTAGACCATCCCAAATAAACAGAAATCAACACCCCCTCCTAAAGAAAAATATGACAAGAAGAATACAATAACCAGAATAAATCCCTCTAAAATATATCAATATATCTTCCTTGGATATGGTTATTCTTTCAATAATTTTGGACACAAGTAGTATATTGTAAAGCCTATACAAGGCACAATCCAAAAAATGTCCAAAGAAGTAAGAAGTTCAATACAAATAAAAGAAACTAAAACTCATTCTCTCTATTACAAGATTACAATATGGAATGCCTAAAATGTAATAAGTATGGACATGAATCCAGTGAAAGTAGATTTTCAAGGTATGTCAAAGAGATAAGTATTTCCAATGGTCAAAAAGTTTGGAAGAAAAAGCAAGTAGAGAAAATAGAGTGTAAAGTAGCCCTGTATGCCCCCAAAAAAGGATGTCAGTGGTATATAGACAATGGTTGTTCTAAACACATGACTGGAAATCAAAGCACATTTCTCAAGTTAACGATGAAATAAAAAGGAAAAGTCACCTTTGGAGAAATGTGTCTGCCAAGATACTTGGAAAAATCACTGTTAGCCTAGGGAATAACAAGGCCAAAGAAAAAAATGTACTTTTAATAGAAAATGTTAAGCCGAATATCCTAACTGTAAGTCAAACATGTGATCAAGGTCAGATACTTACCTTTCTTTCTCATAAATGTGAGATATGAAGAGAATATACAGAGAAGCTAGTGGTAGTTGCACCAAGAACATCTAGTAATGTGTACATCCTTGACATGGAAGGAGAAGAAAAATGTTGTTTAGGTCAAGAATATGAAAGTTGGTTATGGCATAGAAGGTTGGGACATATAATATTTCACAACTTAATTAAAGCCAATAAGAAGGAGACAGTAAGGGATCTGCCAAATATTATAAATCCTTGAAATCCTATTTGTAAACATTGTCAAATAGGGAAGCAGACAAAATTCAGGTTCAAGACAAAAGAGAATTCTTCA
This sequence comes from Picea glauca, assembly GCA_000966675.3. Taxonomy (NCBI): domain Eukaryota; kingdom Viridiplantae; phylum Streptophyta; class Pinopsida; order Pinales; family Pinaceae; genus Picea; species Picea glauca. The sequence goes on from JZKD02S1626695.1 coordinate 640,839, forward strand.
TCAAGACACTTGGATCTTATTCACACTAGAAATAAAATTATACATGGGGAACATTACTTTATGTTGGTCATTGATGACTACACAAGAATGACATGGGTATACTTTCTAAAGGATAAATCAGAACCCTTTGAGAAATTTAAGGCATGTAAAGCCTTTGTAGAAAATGAAACAGATCTCAAAATTAAATGTTTGAGATCAGAAAATGGAGGGGAATTCACCTCTAAAGAGTTCATTAATCTTTACGAATATCATGGAATCAAAAGAAATTTTTTAGCTCCCGAGACTCCTCAACATAATGGAGTGGTTGAAAGGAAGAATATAATTATCGAAGAAGTTGCAAGAACCATGTTGAATGAAGCCAAATTTCTAGATAAGTTTTGGAGTGATGCAATATACACAACAGTTCACATACTAAATCGAGCACAATTGAGACCTAACGATGACAAAAAATCTTATGAACTATGGTTTGGTAGGCCAACATCAGTGAAATACTTCATACTCTTTGGAAGTAAGTGTTACATAAAAAATGATGAGGATAATCTAGGGAAATTTGACCCAAGATTGGATGAAGGCATATTTCTAGGATATTCACCTAACAAAAATGATTATAGATGTTATAACCTAAGACTACATAAAATGGTGGAAAGTGTCAATGTAAATATAGATGATCTAAAGTTAAGACAAATCATACCAAAAAACATATCAACATAGGATGATAAAAGTGATGTGGAATATCAGAATGAAGAAGTTTATGAAGAACCTCAAGAAAATGAACCCCACACTGATGATGAAGATGACGAAGAAAAACCCTTTCCAAAATCCCCATCAAAAAGGGTTCAAAAGAATCATCCTGAAAGTCGTATTATTGGATATAAAAATGCATGAGTGGAAACAAGAAGGAAAATCACATTGGATTCAAAACAAGCAATTTTATCCATGATAGAACCTAAGTCATTTAAAGAATCCAACAAAAGTAAATATTGGATAAAATCAATGGACGAAGAAGACCAAATAGATAAGAACCATACTTGAGAACTAGTCCCAAGACCCAAGGTGATGCAGGAGCATCTCTCCATGCAGCCAGCCAACCATGTCAGCGCGAACCCATTTAGGGCTGAAAGGGAGGCACAGCCTCATTTTGAATTGGAATTCAATGTAATTTAATGTCTTAGGCTGGTGAGCCATGAATGCCATGCCTTTGCGCAGGCTGTAGATACGATAGGCATTTATTATAGATCAGCTGAGATCCAGTTCTGGATAGCAGACTCGACAACCATTGATTGTAAATTAATTAGAGTAGGTAAATCCTGGAGGGAAGTGCTGAGAGCACCTCAGGTAAAAGAGATAGGGAGGTCTCATTTTGAAAAAAAAAGGAGAAGTACATGTATATAGAGTGCATGTAGAGCCAAGGAGAGCTCGAGAACACGATTGTAAAATATACAGGCATTTGCCATTATTAATAAAAATAGCAGTTTTTCCTGCATCTGATTTGTGTTGAATGGATGTCTGTGTGTGTTCGTCGTATATGTTGTATGTGGGTGTGTTGTTATCATGCCATTTTTCAGGGAGTGTGTTTGATTTCAGGTTGAGAGTCTTTGAGGGTTCATGCCATGAGGGCGTGACAGAGTGTTGAGACTCTGAATCCCAGTGCATAGAAGATGCACTTCTGAACTCGTGAGGAGTCAGACAAAGATGTGTTGAGGGCACAAGCCTTGAAGACAACAACTCATACAGAAGGAGGACTTTGGGGTTGCTGAACACCTCAATAGTCAAGGCAGTGTAGCTGAGACACTATTGTGGACAGAACCTTTACTAGGATTTCAGTAGGAGCTCTACCCAAAGGGTATCGAGCGGGCGTACAAAAGTGCACAGAGGAAAGAACTCTGTTGTGAGTTCAGAGAGACCAGAATTATGTCGAGGATTCTGAGGATCTCCGTATGGAGGACGTCGAGCGAAGCGTGCAAATAGAACAGGGGAAAAGAACTCTTTGAGTTCTGGAAGTTGGAGGAAAGGTCCACTAAGGGAACTTTCACTGGGTTGCTGAATACCCAGAAGTACTCAAGAAGAGGCTTGAGCAGAAGGATAGCCAGAGGAGTGCCTAAGTATTCTCCATCTGAGGGAGAAGAAGGATCAAATCCCCCCAAGGGGTCTGAGTGTTTGTGGAAGCTCAGGACAGATAGCGCTTTGAGCGCGAAGACTCTGCAGGAGTGCAGAAGCCAAAGAATCCCGTGAGGGTTCAAAGGACAGAAGCTCAGGAAGGGAAGCGCTTTTGCGCGTATCAGTGAGACTCAAGTTGAGGGTTCACAAGAGGAGAAGAAATGCAAAGGTCCAAGCCTTTGGGAATGAAGAAGAAACCAGGAGGAGTTCAGGAGGAGCATACAGGAGGAAGAACCCGACAATCGTCGGATATCAAGAAGAAATCCCGTCATCCGTTGGATCGAGAGAAGTAGCGCACAGTTTAACCTCAAGAGGAGGAGTGCACGGGAGAAGGGATCTGAGTCATCAGATCTCAGACCAGTTCGTCGACATTTGTTGGATCGATAAAAGTTGCACAGGGTTTAAATAGTCGGGATATCGGCCATCGGGAATTCAGGATTCTCAAGGTCGTAGGAGCCGGGCAACGCAAGTCGCGAAATCTCGATGGGATCTGGACCGTCCGTTGGCAGAAGGACACGTGGCGAGGATCCAGCGCCATCGACGTTTGGCGCATCGGGAAATCGACATTCCTGTGGACACGATATCGGGAAAATCCCAGGTGAAAACCCCGATATAATCAGATCCATTGATTTCCAGAGGGACGCGTGTCAAGAGATCCCATCATATCGGGATTTCGGCATTCGGTGTTTGGCGATGCAAGAGTTGCATGCACGTCGGAATCGCGAGTAGAGATTTCCCGAGTTAACGGGAGCCGTCGATCGTCAGGAGGACAGGTGGCGCGAGATCTTGAGAAGTCGGACTTCGGGGTTTCGGCGTTCGGCGTTCCCGGAGGTGAGAGTTCAAGCTCTTTGAAATCGTGACCGACGATTTCCTAAATCAACTGGAGCCGTCGATCAAGACAGGGACACGTGGCGTGAGATCCCTGAGGATCAGGATTCGGCGTTCGGTGTTTACAAAGGCAAGAGGTTTACACCTTTTGAAATCGCAACCGGCGATTTCCCAATTTAATCGGAACCGTCGATTTGAGCGCGGACAGGTGGCACCAATCCGGTGTATCGGCATTCGGGGTTTCCAGAGGCAAAGAAACTTCCCATTGTGGATTCACGATCCACGAAATCCCGACATGACGTGGCATGTGGGACCGCGATCGCCAGTGGAGTACAGGTGGAAGCATATCGGAGTTCGGGGTTCGGGGATTCATAGAGTAAGTGAATCACGACATTTCATGCGCCGATTCCCCGATAGTGAAATCTCCGATAGAGGGAAATGTTGACCCGTTGACCATCGGGGATCAGGGTTTTGTTATGAATGAGAATTGTGTTCACGTGAACCGCGAACTCTCAAAGTGCGATTTCTCGATATCCGAAAGGAAGATCGCAGAGGAGTGTTGTTGTGGGTAGGAGAACTCCTGAGAGGATTTGAAGAGCATTGACTCTTCGGGCCTGTAGAGAAAGAAGGTCCTGGTGAGAGCAGGGAGGAACCGTGAGGGTGACCTCTTTTTGCATCAAGTGGTATCAGAGCTGGAAATTCTTTCTTGTAGATTTCAGGCAGGAAGAGACAGAGGAGCGGAAGAAGACAGGGTTGCTGAGAACTCTGTGGGGACTTGCTTGCTGGAGGTAGCAGTCCGTAGACAGTCATTTGGAGACTGTGAGAAGATGAAGCCGAGCACTCAGGGTTACTGGAGTGACAGTAGCAGATCTGTCGAGGGGACAGATAGACACCACAAAATGGCTACTGAAGGCCATAGGAAGAAAAGCAAGGCTGAAAAGCTTGCAGAGGAAGCAGAAGAGACTACAAAGCTCTATGAATTAAAAGCATACATAGAGAATATGGAACTGCGGATGCGGTAGGATAGGAGGATGAGACGACTATGTGAATTGTCAATGAAGAAGGCAAAAGAAAAATGGCCAGTCAAGCAACTGATGGTCATAAGACATCGAAGGCTGTTGAAAAGATGGCTGAGGTATGCTGAGAACCTCAGGGCCACAGAAGAAAACATGGTTTGTTATTGTTGGCCAGAGATAGGAAAAAGTCTCGATGGCGATAATGATGATGATTGGAATGAATTGGAATCAGCTGATGGTTTCAAATACTGCCGATTGGGAAGAAAGGAAGAAATTACAGTTTTCCAAGAGGGTAACGAATTGGGATCAGTTGAGGATCTCAAGGACTGTCGTGAGGGCAGCCAGGGAATTTCAAATTGCCAGTTGGGCAGGGGAACAGAATTGGGATCGCCTGAGGATCTCAAAAAATGTCGAGAGGACAACCAGGAAACTTTTCATTGCCAACTGGGCGATGAAAGGAGATCAGGTGAAGATCTCGAAGACTGCCAAGAGGGCAGCGGAAGCGTACTAAGCTTCCTGGAGGGCAGGGATGAAAAACTAAGACTGTCTGAGAGTCTCTTGGACTCCAGGGAGAGTTCAATTCAGCAAAGGTTGCTGATGAAGATGGGATCGGTTGATCTCATAATCTTCCAGAGAAGCGGTGGAAGCATCCCATATTGCCAGGTGGGCAGGGATGAGCAGATAAGACCATCTGTGGGTCTTAGTAACTCAGAAGTGAGTTGGAATCAGCTAAGAGAGCTGACAGAGCA
>JZKD02S1626695.1:645598-664432 GCA_000966675.3 Picea glauca
ATGCCTTTGCGCAGGCTGTAGATAAGATAGGCATTTATTATAGATCGACTGAGATCTAGTTCTGGATAGCAGACTAGACAGCCATTGATTGTAAATTAATTAGAGTAGGTAAATCTTGTAGGGAAGCGCTGAGAGCACCTCAGGTAAAAGAGATAGGGAGGTCTCATTTTGAAAAAAAAAGGAGAAGTACATGTAGATAGAGTGCATGTAGAGCCAAGGAGAGCTCGAGAACACGATTGTAAAATATACAGGCATTTGCCATTATTAATAAAAGTAGCAGTTTTTCCTGCATTTGATCTGTGTTGAATGGATGTCTGTGTGTGTTCGTCATATATGTTGTATGTGGGTGTTTTTTTATCATGCCATTTTTTAGGGAGTGTGTTTGATTTCAGGTTGAGAGTCTTTGAGGGTTCATGCCATGAGGGCGTGACAGAGTGTTGAGACTCTGAATCCCAGTGCACAGAGGATGCACTTCTGAACTCATGAGGAGTCAGACAAAGACGTGCTGAGGGCACAAGCCTTGAAGACAACAACTCATACAGAAGGAGGACTTTGGGGTTGCTGAACACCTCAATAGTCAAGGCAGTGTAGCTGAGACACTGTTGTGGACAGAACCTTTACTGGGAGTTCTGTAGGAGCTCTACCCAGAGGGTATCGAGTGGGTGTACAGAAGTGCACAGAGGAAAGAACTCTGCTGTGAGTTCAGAGAGACCAGAATTCTGTCGAGGATTCTGAGGAGCTCCGTCTGGAGGATGTCGAGAAAAGCGTGCAGATAGCACAGGGGAAAAGAACTCTTTGAGTTCTGGAAGTTGGAGGAAAGGTCCACTGAGGGAACTTTCACTGGGTTGCTGAATCCCCAGAAGTACTCAAGAAGAAGCTTGAGAAGAAGGATATCCAGAGGAGTGCCTAAGTATTCTCCATCTGAGGGAGAAGAAGGATCAAATCCCCCCAAGGGGTATGAGTGTTTGTGGAAGCTCAGGACAGATAGCGCTTTGAGCGCGAAGACTCCGCAGGAGTGCAGGAGCCAAAGAATCCTGTGAGGGTTCAAAGGACAGAAGCTCAGGAAGGGCAGCGCTTTTGCGCATATCAGAGAGACTCAAGTTGAGGGTTCGCAAGAGGAGAAGAAACACAAAGATCCAAGCCTTTGGGAATGAAGAAGAAACCAGGAGGAGCTCAGGAGGAGCGTACAGGAGGAAGAACCCGACAGTCGTCGGATGTCAAGAAGAAATCCCGTCATCCGTTGGATCGGGAGAAGTAGCGCACAGTTTAACCTCAAGAGGAGGAGCGCATGGCAGAAGGGATCTGAGTCATCAGATCTCAGACCAGTTCGCCGACATTCGTTGTATCGACAAAAGTTGCACAGGGTTTAAATAGTCGGGATATCGGCCATCGGGAATTCGGGATTCTCAAGGTCGTAGGAGCCGGGCAGCGCAAGTCGCGAAATCCTGACGGGATATGGACCGTCCGTTGGCAGAAGGACACATGACGAGGATCCAGCGCCATCGGCGTTTGGAGCATCGGGAAATCGACATTCCCGTGGACACGAGATCTGGAAAATCCCAGGTGAAAACCACGATATAATAAGAGCCATTGATTTCCAGAGGGACGCATGTCAAGAGATCCCATCATATCGGGATTTCGGCATTCGGTGTTTGGCGATGCAAGAGTTGCATGCACGTCGGAATCGCGAGTAGTGATTTCCCGAGTTAACGGGAGCCGTTGATCGTCAGGAGGACAGGTGGTGCGAGATCCTAAGAAGTCGGACTTCGGGGTTTCGACATTCGGCGTTCCCAGAGGCGAGAGTTCAAGCTCTTTGAAATTGCGACCGGCGATTTCCCGAATCAACTGGAGCCATCGATCAAGACAGGGACACGTGGTGTGAGATCCCTGAGGATCGGGATTCGGCGTTCGGCGTTTGCAAAGGCAAGAGGTTTACACCTTTTGAAATCGCGATCGGCGATTTCCCGATTTAATCGGAACCGTCGATTTGAGCGCGGACAGGTGGCACCAATCCGGCATATCGGGGTTTTGGCATTCGGGGTTTCCAGAGGCAAAGAAACTTCGCATTGTGGATTCGCGATCCGCGAAATCTCGACATGACATGGCGTGTGGGACCACGATCGCCAGTGGAGTACAGGTGGAAGCATATCAGAGTTCGGGGTTCAGGGATTCATAGAGTAAGTGAATCACGACATTTCATGCGCCGATTCCCCGATAGTGAAATCTCCGATAGAGGGAAATGTTGACCCGTTGACCATCGGGATCGGGGTTTTGTTATGTATGAGAATTGTGTTCGCGTGAACCGCGAACTCTCGAAGCGCGATTTCTCGATATCCAAAAGGAAGATCACCGAGGAGTGTTGTTGTGGGTAGGATAACTCCTGAGAGGAGTTGAAGAGAATTGACTCTTCGGGCCTGTAGAGAAAGAAGGTCCTGGTGAGAGCAGGGAGGAACCGTGAGGGTGACCTCTTTTTCCTTCACAAGGACAAGAATGTGGTAGGAACTAAGTGGATATTCAAGAACAAAGTCAATGAAAATGAGAAGATCATAAAGAACAACGACAAATTACTATCCAAGGGATATTCCCAAGTGGAAGGTATTGATTTTGAAGAGACTTTTTCTCCAGTAGAAGGACTTGAGGCCATCCGAATTTTCTAGGCATTTGCATGCTTCAGAAATTTCAAAATCTATCAGATGTATGTCAAGTCAACATTCCTCAATGGAAAACTAGAAGAAGAACTCTATGTTGAGCAACCAGAAGGAATCATGTTAACAGAAACTCAAGAATATGTGTGAAAGCTAAAAAGGGCCCTGTATGGTCTTAAACAAGCCCCTAGAGCATGGTTCTCAAGGCTTGATGAGTACTTACAAAAACAAGGATATAAGAGAGGGACTACTGAAAACAACTTATACTTCAAAATTGAGGATAAAAACATGATTATTGTAGTGGTATATGTATACAACATCGTATTTGGATGTAATCTTACTATACTAAGAAGAAAATTTGCAACCAAAATGCAAGAAGAATTTTAAATGTCTATGCTGGAAGACCTGCCCTTCTTCTTAGGTTTACAAGTAACTCAAACAAAAAAAAGTAATATTCATTTCCCAAGCCAAATATATCAAGGAAATTCTAAATAAATTCCAAATGGAAGACAATAAACCTATGAGTAATCCCATGGTTACTAGATGCAAATTAATCCTAGAAGACGACTCACCAAAAGTGGACCAAACTATGTACAGATCAATGTTTGGAAGTCTTCTCTATTCAACAACAACAAGAGATGACATCATGCAGGTTGTAGGACTCGCGGGGATATTTCAATATGCACCTAAAGAAACTCACTTAAAAGAAATAAAGAGGATATTGAGATATCTTAAAGGCACCTTAGAACTTGGATTATGGTATCCAAAAGATAAATATTTCACTCTAACTGCATACACTGATGCAGATTGGGTTGGTAGTATAGATGATAGGAAAAGCACCAGTGGAGGAGCATTTTTTCTAGGAGAATACCTGGTAGCATGGCTAAGTAAGAAAAAAACATCCACATCACAGTCTACAACAGAGGTAGAATACATTGTTGTTGCATCTTGTTGCACACAAGTTCTTTGGATGAAACAAACATTAGAAGATTTACAAGTAAGATATGATCATCCTATTACAATTAACTGTGATATCACTAGTGCCATAAATATCTCTAAAAATCCTGTAATGCATTCTAAAACCAAACACATCCCAATCAAATATCACTTCTTAAGAGATCAAGTTACTCAAAAAGTGGTGAAATTAGAATGTGTAGACACAAAAGAATAAAGGGTAAAATCATGAAGATGGGTGTCTATTTTGGTTGTTTTATGAGAAAAAAAACTATATTTTTCACAAGTTCTTCAACTTCCGGTATACAAAAGTATTTTTTTTTATTTATAATTTCACTTTACAATATAAACAAAACTTGTGAATAATTTTGTTAGCTTTCTACTGACTATTTTTCAAATTATTTTTATTGAGATTTGATATGTCAATTTGGCAATTGTTTCATAGTATGTTCCTTAAAAATGAAAGGAATGATAATGAGTTATTTTTTTCTCCAACAATGTATCTATTATTAAACTTTTGTTTTTTACAAATGAAATATACTCGAACAATCTACAAAGACTCTATTTTCTTATGACTATAGTTTTGAATCTAATAGATAAATATTATAATTTCTAGAATTTTTTTAAGTTGACCAAGATGAAAAAGTTGCAGATTTTAAACACATGTTTTCCCCCACCATCTATCTATCTTAATTTTTACTTAAAATTAAAATATAAACATACCCTTTTGAACATAACAATTTAAGTATTTTGAATATAATTTTTTCTAAATTTTCCACTGTGTATTTTTAGAGATATGGATATTCCATTTCATTGAATCAAAATGTCACCTGAAAATATTATGCAATGATTTTTTTATAAAATTAAATAAAATTAGATAAAAACAATGAAAATGAAAAAAATTATGTCCATTGAAAGTAGATTGAATTTTACAAATGCTGGTGTCAATTTCGAAACTAAATTCTGAGTATTTGCAGGAGTCCACAACCTCCAAAGTTCAAGTAAGTTGGAGGGCATTCTTAGGTTCCTGCAAACAATCCCATTTGCTAGTTTTCGGTCAAAAAGTATTTTTTTCAGACAAAATATATTTTTATAACAGAATCCGTAAAAAATAAACGGATTCCTCATTTTCGGTCGAACATTAGTTTTTCGATCGAAAGGTGGGTGAGAGAATTCTTTCGACCGGGAAAAATAAAGGGACATGTTGTTCTGTTTACGTTTGTGCCAAATTTTATAAATACTCTTTTGGTCAAACCAATTTAACACAATTCACTCGCTCATTTCATGGTTTTGCATATGTGGAGCCCGTAAGAAAAAGTTTGATTCATCTTTTTCATTGTTTTGAACAAAGTGGTTGATGTTTTGAATGCAAAAAAAATTATCTTTTTGAAGTTCAAGTTTTTATTGGAATAACAATTTATATATTGAAGGATTTGTTGAACATTTTTTCAAGGTGAAAACTTACTTGAACATGATTTTCAAGGTGAAGGATTTGTTTAACATAAAATTATTGATATTATTTTTTAATAATTTTTGTGACAACGAAGTTTTTCTGAGACTATTATGAAATGTTGAATTTTTTAAAAAGTTTTGCAAATAACTATACTCATGGGAAACAAAAGTTTGCATAAGAGAAAATTTGATCACACTCGAGATGAAACTCACCATAATGAACAAAGGAAGGATCATTATTGGAGAAAGAAATGAGAACATGAAAACATTGAAGAAAGATACGATGATGATGTAAATAGATATTTTTGACAAGAAGAAGTCCAACCAGGTATGCATGTACATATTGTCTATATTAAAAGTATAGAATTCATTTGTTTAATTTATTGTTTAAAATATTGTTGATAGTAATTCAGATTTGATTTTTTTCAAAAAACATAAATAGATTTTCCTCATAACGTCGATGAAGTCGTTGAAACTGAAATTTAACCAGAAGTTGAATCACCTATAGGTATGTACAAAATCTAGATAATATAATCTATGAATAGTTGTATATAGTTTAGTGTATTTATGTTTGGGTTTTTTATTTTAATATAAAATTTAAATTGAAATATGCAAGAGAATCTATCAACATTGATGATGAAATATGAGAAAATGTTGATACTGACAAATTTGGGAAGAAAGAAGTTAAGCATTATATAAGATATCATGTTAAGAATATGTATAATACTTTTTTCAAAGATGAATCCATAACAATACAAGCTCAACTTTTAATCTGTCTAATAAATTCAATAAAATGTTAAAAGAAGCTACACCATTATTGGGTATTCAAAAGTCGAAAAAATATACAAAGGTGAAACATAATGTCTTTGACAATATAACTAGTGTATTAAAAGATTTTGGAAAATCTCTAAAAAAAGATGCTAGTGTTGCACGTAGAGTGATACAAACAATAGTTGTTTCATCTAGCAATATAAAAGATCGTTTGACACAACACATGGCAAAAGGGATGGGAACGTCAAGAAAACAATTGTACAAACATAGAAAATTTCAATTGCAAATAGATGCAAATGATGAACTTTCTTGTTGGAAAATTGTTTCTAGACAACCCTACAAAGATAGACTTGCATAAAATGTTAAAGAATCGGCTCGTAATTGTTGGTTGATAGAATCCCGTGTTTTACCACATACAAGGGATGTGTTGCGATGAGGAATAACATGAAAAAATATGAAGAACATCCAAAACATATATTTCCAATGACACAAATAGAATTGGTCAATAAGTTCAAAGAAGAGCACAAAGAAGTTAAAATTTCCATCAATACATTTTTGTAGCAAAAACCATGGTTTGTTAGACCCATCACTATTCACAACACTTCTTGTTGTCGTTATCATGTGGAATTTGAGTTATATTACGACACTTTTATTGATTTTGGTAAAACTTTATGGCCAAGTTCACCTCCTCCTTCCACATTTCATACTTTTATATCTGAAATTCTATTTGAAAGAGAAGGTGATGAATTATTTTACCAAAAAAAAATTGTTGGTGGAAAGAAATGTGATTCTTGTGGAAATCTAAGTTTGTTTCACTCAAAGTATCCTATTTATATGAATGATAAATCATTTTCTAATATAACAGTAAATTGTAAGAGATGTGAATATATCAACAACATGACTCCACATTCTTCAAATGCTATTTTCAAAAGGATTGATTTGAAAGTAGATAAAATCTGTGTGATAGATTTTTTGAAGAAATTTGAGGAAGAAATTTATCAATACACTAAGAATTCACATAGAGCTCGATGGAATGAACTACAATTCAAACAATCTCGTGAAGTGTTTCCACTAGGGACAATTTTGTCTGTAGTTGATTTTGCACAGAATTACACATTCATTGCACAAAAAGAAATACAGAGTGAATATTATCATTCTGATCAAATGACTATATTTGTCCACGTTATATATAGACACTCTCAATGGAGTATTGAAAACATAGAAAGCACCAATGAAAATCAACATGTTATTAAAGAATATAACTTTTATATAAGTGATGATCGAGCACATGATACAAATTATGTGCAACATTGTTTTGATAAATTTTACGATTCATTGAAAGAACATAGGATCATATTCGATCAACATTGGATATGGTCAGATGGATGTGCGGGTCAGTTAAAATATTCAGGATCATTCTATTGGTTGTGTTGTCTTCATAAGAAATCAAACATTGCACATTGTTGGAATTTTTTTTATACTGGTCATGGAAAAGGAGAGCACGACGGTGCAGGGGCATGTGTAAAACGAGCACTTTGAAGATATCAAATGAACCCTCATGCCAATTTGAATTCAATGATCAAGTTTTTGAATGGTACAAGTTGGCGCTAAGACATGAAACTAATCCGTCAAGGGATGTGCATAGGTGTGTATATATACATGTTACACATGTACAAATGATATTTGTATTCACGTGTTCAAATTTATATGATCTTCAATCATTTTCTTGATATATTTCAAGTTAACAAGTTCTTGTCTTGTGCATGTTTTTTTGGTATGTTGGAAACCAAGATGTAAGTAGATCAATCTCATATGAATCTTGTAAGCTACCAGGTCTATTATATTAACAGAAAAGAGAAATAATTCAGATAATAACATCGAGATAGCAACAAAATACGGAAATATTGTAGAGTTAACAACGAAACAACAAATTATAGGGAACCACAACTCATCAGTAATACCATGCAAAGAAACATAATGCTCCATTTGAGTGACCCAACCTATAAGATCAGAGCCATCAAATTTATTGACCTCGACACAGGGAAGGCGAGGGTCACACTGAAAGGAGTTGGATTGAAAATGCAGAGAATGAGAGGAGTCAGTAACATCGGGTTGGTCTGAGGAGGAAGGACCCAAAGGGCGGTTCTGCAACTGGTTGAAAGCAGACTAGAGGGTGTTAAATTGGTTCATGAATTTGTCTTCCATGGTGTCAAAATTTTTCTAGACTTGGGCCTTGAATTGTGCAAAGCGGGAATTGGTAGAGCCAATCTCATATGTCACTTGATTGATGGAATCTTGCAGGTCTTGGTTGCCAGTGGTGGCCATTTAGAGAGGGGAAGTGCGGGTCAGGAAAAATGGCTGGGTGGGACCACACAAAAGGACTTATAAGTGATAGGTACCATGACGATCAGGGAAAGAAGGGAAATATAATGGAATAGGTGGAAAAATAGTGAAGATGAGAAGGGTTCGGGTCCTTTGAAAAAAAATGATTAAAAATGAAAGGTATGACTACAATCAGGGAGAAAAGGGGAATCCAATCGGATATGTCCCAAATAAGTATGTTGGAAATACCAATATACTTTCTTTTATACTCCTATAGAGTTATATTATGGCCTAAATAATACTGCAGTGACGAAATGCCTAAATGCTTAATAGGAAGAATTGTGTAGTAATTTCGCAACCAAAATGAAGAAGTCATAGTTGCACAACAATAGATCTTGTCTATTCTGTTTTTGTTTCCATACTAAGAGTTAGGGTATTTATGGTTTCTACAAACAAGGGTTTTCACTATGCTATAACTCTCTAATATACATGTGGGATCCAACAGTAGTACTCAACCTAATATCTCAGGGAACCAACTAAGGAGGCTAGATCGTTCCCTTATCCGTACTACTCGACTACCCAGGTTTTATAACCCTAAATTTCTCTACATATGCATGCCTGGCATTTGGCCCTCTTTCTTGATTTTTTTTTTCATTTCGCTTCTTAAAAACCAATTTTTTGATGATATACGCACCCTGCTCCACTACAACCCATGTACATACTCAGGATGATCTGCTACATCCTGCATACATACTCAGGATACTCCACTACATCCCACATACATACTCAATATTCTCCACTACAACCCACGTATACCTCCAAAAAGTTTCAAAAATTAAAAATTTGCAAGGAATTCATTGAGATTATAGGCTATTAGGTAGTTTCCCAACTAATACACCGCCTATATCCCATCACCCAATTGAATAGTCATAATTTTTCCATATAAAAGGAGGTGTTGGGGTCTCATTCCACATCTAAGCATAGGAACAATGTAAGTCTACCCATTTCAAATTCCCTCCTTGCCCCAAGCATTTGCATCCTTGTTGTGAGAATTGCCTCAACTTTCCTCATTTTTCCCTTTTTCCTCCATAAGAACCCTTTCCATTTCCCAAGAAGAAGTTTGAGAGGAGAAAGATACGCAGAGGTGCACTTGGAGCATGGTGAAGAGGATCCCGGACCAGGTTCGAGGAGCAGTAGCTGACTTTGGTTGTAAGTAATCATTGTATTATCAATAAAAGAAGTACTTTTTCTGTCCCAAAACATGATGTGTTGAATGTTTTCATTTGTTTTATGTTTTTATTCTAACATCTAACCCTTATTTATGTATGAAATGTATTCTTGTAGTTCTCTGTTTATCTGTCTTTGAATGTAGGCCGGCCTTGGAAGGAGGTTTGTAGTCAGTGAAGCTATCAAGCACGAAAGGATCTACACCGAATGCTAATGAAAGGTAAAATTACCGATCCTTCTTATTTTACTTTTATTGCATAAGTTTGGGGTATATTTCGGGTAGTTAGAGAAGTAGGAGACTTTTAAATGGTTATTGATTTGCCTACATTGTAAGCCATGGTGTAGCCATAGGGGGGGGTTTTCTTCTAGCACAAGGTACTAGAGAGTATCTTTCCAAGTGTTGTTCTTGGTGGCACTATAACATTCAGGCGCCCGATTGGTTTATCTACAGAGGGTTTTAGGAGATCTAGTTCGATCCATATATAGGTGTTTTCTGATGCGCTACCACTCGAAGGGGTACCAACAAGGGCTACAAGGGTGGAAAACATATGTGCACTTGATTACCTCTTGTATTTCCTACGTGTATTACTCCTCGACCGACCATAGGTTTATGCGCGTAACGACAAATCTATGTAGATTTAAGACGTCGAAATATGTCTCTACCCTAAAAAACAGTTAACCCACAATTTTCTACTGAGGAAAGTTCTTTGATACCACTTGTAATATACCAGGTCTATTATATTATCATAAAAGAGAATAACACTGAGATAACAGTAGAATATGAAAATATTGCAGAGATAACAATGGAACAAAAAAAATAGGGAACCACAACACCATAATTATACCTTTGTTGATAGGAAACAATGTTCACTTACCTCTTCGAGGGGGCAACCTCCAGCAAAGAAAATCTCTATTACAATAATTTTCCAAGACATAAATTCTCATACCCTCTACTCTTATTTATACTAAATATATCTATCCAAAAGAACAATCTAGAGGAAGATCCTTCTAGAAGAAGATGCTTCTATTAGGTATTCTTACAATTGACTTATTCCTCCTTATTACTAGGCCTTATTAATATTCACCTTTATTACATGGAAATATATTATTCTACCCACTTGATGGGTTAGGTAGGTTAGGTCCCTAAAAAATATGGTACAATACATGGAACACAAAAATTGCATTCAGTTAAAACAAAACGCTATCAAAATGTGTTTGCATTTGATAGAAGAAATGAATCTTGTTTTTGTTCAATTTGCATAGAGGACACATAATCCATAGAGATTTGCGAAAAAAAAATGCGGAATATGTTAAAGCTTGGAGACATACCAAACTTAATATAAAAGGGAAAATGCCACTTGCAAGATCAAAGGAGATGGAATCAAATGAAACTATAGTATCAGTTAATGGCGATAGAGTTTTTGATCTTGTTAGAGAAGGTAATTTTTATGTTTCTATTGTTTGAAAATATATTTTTTAAATATTTAAACAACTTGTAGATGTACTTGTAAGTTAGATATATAAAATTTATATATAGTAGATGAGTTTAATGACACATGCATGAGTGCTAATCTAACACTAAATTCTTGTTGGAACATATCGAATTATCTTCATGAGATGTCTTTTTCGTGGTTGCACTTGTAGACAACATTGAAAACGTGAAATATTATTTGATGCAATGCACATAACAAAAGATGAGGTTATTAGAAGATTTTGATGACAACAGTTTTATATATGAAAGAGGATCCATCGTATTGAAAGGATATTTTTTTCAAGAAACTCATCAAACCGATAGTCATGTTCACTTTCAAGACTATCAGTTAGATGTCATAAGTTGTCAATATAGTCATTTGGTATGTGCAGCATGCAAAAAGTTAATAGAAGTTCAATCAAGGAAAAAAAACAGAAGTTAGAAAATGGAAAATGTCAAAATCCTATCATGAACGAATAATTGAAGATGGCATACCATTACAATTTCTTTAAACAAGTGACATACATTCCATAATTTTATATTTTTCATTGAAAGTACATGTACTTATGAATATCTAGGATTCTTGAATCATTTGGTTTAGTTTACTTTAATTGTCCATTCAAATAAGGTACTATATTTTTGATGAATTATAAAATTTACCGATACTTATTTACAATTTGAAGGAAGAACCTATAGATTGTATAGGGAACATAAAATGACCTATAATTTGAGTGATTATACTAATCCTACAAATTCTCCATCGTATATATTTGATAAATGGGTGAATATGTCATTAATCTAAATTATAATCCAATGGAATTTTCTAGCGATTTTATGAACACAGATGAGAAGCTTGACCCAAATAGTTTGTGGAATAAGAGTTTTGATGGAGCTTCTCTTAGGGTGGCTTTGGGGTGGGAATTCCAAGTTAAATTACAATATCATAGAAAAGGAGTATGAATCAATGAGGTCTCTCAAGGTTTTATAGAATATATTTTTCATTCTAATCCAATTGTTTATGTGCCCCATCCCTCTGTTAAAGAATTTTTGTGCTAGCAAGATTCAAATAAGAGGAGAGGAAGGTGAATTTCTAAGATATAGGAGTTAAACTTGACCATCAAAATGACCAATTTATTTAAGGTATAGTGGTAGGTTGATTTAATGGTTGATTCACATTTATAAGTTGTTGGATTGAATCTACTCATAGCTGAAATACACAACCATGTTCAATGGAAGATATCTTAGAGGATACAAATGGTTCATTTTTATCTCGATTCCCCTTGGTATAGAGATGTTTCTTACTTCCTTTTGAATTTTTAATTCATGAGTGGAATGGATAAATCTTAGAGGAGATCTCTGAAACTTAAAACTATCAAGTATTGTATTTTGGATCAGAAGCTGTAATTGAGAGACCCTTAGGTTTTGTTGCTAAGGTGTATGTTGGAAGGAGGTTGAACATGTGATAAATGAATTGCATAGTGGTGTTTGAATGGAACATTATGAGGCCAAAGATACAACAAACAAGATTTGTAGGTTTGGTTATTATTGGCCTACTATATTCGTTGGAGTGTATAAATTTGTATGATACTTTGAGGGGTGTCATAGGTTTACTAGTAAGCAAAAGATCCCTACATTTCCCTTGAAGATACTAGAATTTAATTCACCATTTGTATAGTGGGGCCTATATTTCATTGGAGAGGTCATACTATATTTCATTGGTCAACATCAATGAATTTTGACTATTAGTCACAGATTTAGCAAATGGGTGGAGGCCATTCCCACCAAGAAGGATAATGTGAAAACAATCATCAAATTTTTGGAAGAGAATATTGTGCCTTGGTTTGGGTGCCCCCTTAAAACAGTGACTGATAAAGTTCAAGATTTTAGGGCCATTGACTTTGTTTCTTTATGTTTTATAATGGAACAATTTGTGATAAATATGGAACACTATCAACAAATTTATTCTGCACTTGCTTCTCAGTTTTCATATTCACACCAATATTTTTAACATTTTGTTGTAATATAGCATTGTCCTCTATATCTAAAATATTTTCAATCTTATTTATGGGGGTTGAAACATATTTCTTAGAAAGATCCTCTTACATTATAATTGACTTTTTCACACTTATGCTCTCATCTCCTCCATCAATTTACAATTACTCTATTTTTTTGGAAATTGCACCTGTATTATGGTCTTGAGATTTGAGATTTTTACACTGTCTTTCAAATCCTTTAATGCATCACCAATACTACATAAAGGATTTTTCGTTCATTATTTCCAATTATTGAAATGATTTTTCATATGAACATGATAACTTCATATCAGAACTAGGACCCATTTCCATGTCATTATAAGGGACTATTAATGGCTTAGAAAATTTTTCACTAAATGTAGTACCTTTCATAAAATCAGCCCCCTCTCTATTAATATCTCTAGGAATAATATCATTCTACAAATAAAAAATAACACCATCTACTAAGGCTTGGTTTCTTGCATTTAGATTTTCATTTTTTTAATTGAATTTGGAGTATATTGAGAATTTGGTAGTGTATGATTAACATCCAAATAAGATGAAATTTCATTCAATTCAATTGACTGGTGAGATCCTCTACCTATGAGGATGAGGAGCAAAACCATGATAGAGGATACATAATAATTGAGAATTTCTATTTTGAAACTGATAGAGGAGATAGAGGAGACATAGGAGAGGATTTGGAGCCCACTGTGAAATATCTATGGCACATAAAAGTCTCAATTTCAATTTTTTTTTGGTGAATTTTGATTCCAAAAGTGTCAATTTTATTGCTTCATTCTGTACCACTTTTTCATATGGACATTGTACAAATAAATGGTTTACTAATTATCCATCTATTTTACACATTATACACCATGTTGGACCATGAAATTTTTGTTTTTTACCATTATCATAATTAAGGATTTTAAATACATCCTAAAAAGTGTCAATTTTAATTATGAAATTATGAATTTTGATTCCAAAAGTGTTGATATATTAAATTGCTACAATGTGCATTTAGATTTCAATATATTGAATAAAATCAAACAAAAATGAAGTTATGAGGTACTTGACAAATGTGTATGATGAACCTAACACTACTTATATTCTACACATTAAACATACTTAAGTATATACAAAAATTAGATAGCTGAAATATTCCCTTGGCAAATCAAACAAAATTGAAATTATGAGCTACTTCACAAGTTTGTATGATGAACATAACACTACTTATATTCTACACATTAAACATATTTAAATATATACAAAAATTAAATAGCTGAAATATTCCCTTGGACTATGAACCCTTCAACTTATAAAAATATCTACAAATAGAAGGGAAAATATAATGATGATATGTTTGACTATTCAAACATATTTACAAATCAAACAAAATTGAAATTATGATATACTTGACAAATGTGTATGATGAACCTAACACTACTTATATTCTACACATTAAACATACTTAAATATATAAAAAAATCAGATAGTTGAAATATTCCCTTGGACTATGAACCCTTCAACTTATAAAAATATCTACAAATAGAAGGGAAACTATATTGATGATATGTTTAACTATTCAACCATATCTACAAATAAAAAAAAATTGAAATTATGAGCTACTTGACTATACAATTATATTTATAAATGAAATGAAATAAAAAAATAATAATTTCAGCACACTATCATAGAACAAACATTGTCCTTTCACCATCATAAACAATATAAGTGAAAACAAAGATCAAACAATAAATCAATATTTTGAGTTCCATATATATATATATGGAGAGAGAGAGAGAGAGAGAGAGAGAGAGAGAGAGAGAGAGTTTGCATAGTTGCATTGCCAAATACATAGGCTCCACATGCCTTTTAGGCTAAGAACAAAAACTAATAGTCAATTAACATTTAACTCTAAAATTATTGACTCTAAGCCATCACTAAGATAGATCTCTTCATACCTGCAAAAGAAAACATTTCTCAAATTTAAAATTAAAAAAATTTAAATAAAATATATCTAAAAATTTAAAATAAAATGTACACATCATTTTAGATAAAATAAAATAAAATGTGATTAAATAAAAATTGACATGTATCAAAAGTGTTAAGTTTCATCTTCCAACATCCATGTGCTCCTTTTCCACCAAATAATGTAAACATCTTTAACAATGAAAAGAAAAACCAATAACACATATTAGCATATACACTTTATTAGCAAATATTTTAAAGATATATAACTTTATTAAAGAACCAATGGGAAACAATAACATACCCAATCGGAGTTCCACAGATGTTCCAAAACTTCCAAAATAGTTACTCTCCACATTAAGCGATTATTTTCATAAATCTTTACTTCTTTTCTTTTATAACCAAATACTCTTTCAACATTACCTACATGATATAAACAAAGTAAGATCATATCTAGCAAATTTTTAAAGAGAAAAATTGTGTGTTTGGTAACCAATTTTAGTGTTCAGAGTTAGATAATACCGTGAGAATAAATTCACTTGTGTATGCAAAAATTTCACAAATCTCCATATTAAGCCATTCTTCTAGAAAATACTTATCTCCTATTCTGCAGTGGATTAGATGTTCTTATATAATCAAATGCCCTTTCAAATTAAAGGACTCACAAATCTCCATATTAAGACATTCTTTCAAGAAAATACTAATATCTATGAAAGTTCACAAATATCCATATTAAAATCCATTCTTCCAAGAAAATACTTATCTCCTATTTCTTCGGTGGAATATATGTTCTCATATAATCTTTCATGTACATGCAGAAAACACAAATCTGCACATATATTCAGTCATTCTTCAAAAACCATTTAAATATTTCCTCTTTCTTCATGGGATGTATTCATATTACATATAATCAAATGATGTTTGAAATATGTCTTCATCATGATCTAAACATAAGTGAGATCATGCACGTACATAACTTATTTGTAAATCTACAAATGTTGGTTTTTGTGGTTAGTAATAAATTAGTTAAGAGTTTGACAATACCCCAAGAAGGAATTCACTTCTTTGTATGAAGAAAACACAAATATCCATATTACGCCATTCTTGGACAAGAAGACAAGGAATGCAATCGAAAAAAATTTAGAAACTTCCCCTTTTCTGATGTGGGATAGAGTCTGTTCTCAAATAATCAAATGCTCAAGTTCAAAATTAGCACTGCATCATGATCTAAACATAAATAAGATTGAATGTACCATTTTAGATGACGATAATCTTATATAAGAGTTCTATATATTCCAAAATGATTGATCGAAGCGTTGAAAATTTATATAGGCACTAGTTGAGTAACCCTTCTATGAATAGGAAAGGCTTACTTAAAAAGTTGATCAAACAAAAATTTGAAAAAAGTAAAAAAAATAAGCATATTCAACAAAAATAAGATTGAACCCTTATATATATAAAGGCCCAGCATAAAAACAAACTAAAACTCACTAATGTGTAATGTACATACATTTAATAATCATCATGAATAGATGCATCCTTCTCAGGTATGGATACATCCTCCTCAATCCCAATATCCTGCACTCTCTTCTCCACATTCTCTTCAAACACACTCTTGGGAACTCTATTCTCCACATTGCCCTATAACACATTTCAAATTTGTACATTTGAAAATTAAATTTAAATTATTTTAACATATTAAATTATAGTTTTAAATTTCGAAACATGTAATACCTGTGATGTGCCAATATGAATATCATCAACCACACAAGAGGATGGAATTTCCATGGTCGGTTGAGTCACAGTCTTACCCACCATACCCTAAGATTTAATAAATTATATATTGCTTAAGACATTTTCCTTTTAAATTAATAATTTAAATGACATTGCAATTTTCTTATATAACTAAATTTGTTTTCAACATGCAATGATACCTGTGAACTCCCACCCTCTTCAAACTCTCCCAATGAGAATTGGGACAAGCTTGCCCAAGTAGTGGGATACGGAATAGGAATCTGTGAACAACACAACTAAAAATTAAATAAGGTTCAATGTGTTCACATTAATACAAAAACATAAATTTCATGTATGTTGATTATTCAACAAGTTGTGAAGATTGGACAACTAAAGTTCTTATATGTGGATAAAACACATAACTGATTCAACCCATCCAAATTTAAACTCATTGAATCAATTCTCTTATTTACTAGAGATTCATTTAACATATGACCAAACTGCAATTACTTACCATAAAAACTTAATTATTTCTAAAGATACAATGATATGTATCTAGATCTAGAAATACAAGAAAACTATCCTCAAATGCATGAAAATTTTACTAACTATAACACATACCAATCCAATGTTCAATTCATCATTCTAAATTAACACCTTCCAACCATTACGACAATATTTTGCATACTCATGTATATATTCTATGGACATGGAATATATCTCTTCATCTATTTTGTAAACAAAATTGATGCGAGAATTGGCTTCAACTCTCTGATGGTTTAAACCCACATCAACACCATAAAAAATTGATCCTAAATTTTCTCCGATTGCATTCCTAGCCTCCTTGCCAACATTCGATGTAGCTCGCATATTTGAATGTGAGGCAAGTTCCCTTGTTGGACGAGATACCAAATGTCATGGAGGCCTCTGTAATGGTGCATTTCTATATGCCCCTTTCCAATCATATGTTCATTCTTTACCAGCCCCATAATAATTGGACGGTAAGCTAGTATAATCAGGGTGCATGCCCATAAAAAAAATATGCATAAAGGTTTCTAGAAAAGTAATGTGGAACCTCATCATTCCATGACAACTTCCCATATGCTGTGAAAAATCTATTATAAATATGTCCTGCTATGTTGGGGTGCTTAAAATATTTCACCTTCAACATATTTCTCTTTGGCCCTCTTTGAAATTGAACATAGAAATTGCATCTTCTTTTGAAACTCTACATTTTACTACTTCCCATTTATCGGGACCCATCACCTTTGAATTTCGTCTCCTCATTAAATCAATAAAACTATTAGTCGTTGGCCCCATGTTTTGATATGCATCCATAAAGTTCTCCAATGAATGAAAAACAATCTCCAAGCTTTAATTACTCTCTCGAGGGAGATCCAAGCACCTCAAATTATTTTTCATCCTTCTTTAACACCTAAGCATCGTTCGGGTGTCATTCCTTCAGTATACCCTTCCCAAGGAAGCTCATGACTAACATCTAAGGGATCGGTGGACGTAGGCATGTAATCTTTTGTTCCTTGATAATGCCCCATGAATCCACCTTCACCCTCTTCATCAACATTGGAATATTCATGATAACCACTGGGTAAAATCATGAAAATGGGTAACACTTTTGCTTGTTTTATGACAAAAAAAACTGTATTTTCACAAGTTCTTCAACTTCCGGCATAAAAAAGTATTTTTTTTATTTAGAATTTCGCTTTACAGTAAAAACAAAGCTTGTGAATAATTTGTTATATTTCTAATGATTATTTTTCAATTTTTTTTTATCAAGATTTGATATGTCAATTTGACAATTGTTTAACAGTATGTTCCTTAAACATGAAAGGAATGATAATGAGTTATTGTTTTCCATAACAATGCATCTATTATTAAACTTAACTTTTTAAGAAATGAAATATACTACAACAATCTACAGAGACTCTATTTTATTATGACTATAATTTTGAATCTAACGGATGAATATTATAATTTCTAGAATTTTGTTAAGTTGACCAAGATGAAAATGTTGCATATTTTAAACACATGTTTTTCTACACCTTGTATCTATCTTAATTTTTACTTAAAAGTAAAATATAAAAATACCCTTTTGAACAGAACAGTTTAAAAATTATGAATATAAATTTTCCATAATTTTCGGTTGTGTATTTTTAGAGATATGGATTTTTCATTTCACCGAATCATAATCTCACCTAAAAATATTATGGAGTGATTTTTTTATAAAATTAAATAAAATTAGATAAAAACAATGAAA
>JZKD02S1626695.1:678344-752886 GCA_000966675.3 Picea glauca
AAGGAGACATTTTCATTTTGAATCATCTTGTACTTGAACATTTAGGTGGGGTAAAAGGAGGTTTCCCCCTCGAAGAGGCTTATTATCTGAAATTATCTCTTTTTCAAGGCATTGAATACTTTTTCTGAGGTTTTTCTATGTTATATTGATATTTGGTTCTTAACAATGGAGAACCTGGGCCTTCTTGGGCCTTGGTTCGAATTACCTCTACCTTTGTTTCCTTGACCATTGCGACCTTGACTAAAAAAACTCATTCTTGCATGTGTCATTGATTAGCAAATAGTCTTTTAAATAACCATACATGAAAACTCTTAAAAATATGAAATAGTTTTCCCTCAACAATGTATCAGACTCATGCAATCCAATCCATACAAATTGTTTTACTGTTTATCAATGAGCAAGGGGGTGAAAAGGGTTCTGGGATATGCGAGGGGTTTGTATTGAGTGAAACATGATACAATGAGGGGGGAAAAAACATGGTTACTTCTCAATGAAAACAACAATCAACTATAAAGAAAAGAAATAAAACATCACTGTAATCCACACAAGACACTGCCACTTTCAACTACTTTAACACCAAAATTATCATGATTGTAATCAATCTCAGAACAGGAAGTGAAAAAAATCAATATGGGAAGGTGATGGGAGTTGTAATTAGAGGAAAATGAAATAATTGAAAGGAGGAAGAATGATTATTGTACATGAAATTAATTAAGTGATCCATAAAACATTATGTGAAAAGAGATGCACCAACCAAGAATCATTGTGACCAAATAACAATTACTGTGTATTTAACTAGATCACTGTTCATAATCAAATAGCCAACACAGTGCCATCACAAGATGACATGCATTCCACACAATATGTAAATGGGTTATGTTCCTTTCATTTATATACTTTGCATCTTATAACAATTTTCAAACAGTAACCATTCCCACTCTATTAACCATCAAAATCAACCACTACCCATACATTACTTCAATCAACAAATATGCTCAAAATCATGTTTCCAAAATTGACAATGAAGTCACACCATCACTGAAATCGGGTCTATCATTTAAATGCAATGATATTCATTAAACATATATAGGGGCAGTAAATCCAATAATCTAGATTAAATTGCAAAATCTGAATTGACATTTAAACAGACAGAAAGCAACCACCCTTCCAACATAAGCTATGCACAAAATAATTCAATCATGCAAGCGTATTTTTGTCACTGTACAAGCCCAATTCAATGTGACTCTAAAAGCTAGGCAATCCATCCAACACGATGAGGTATCAACAACATGCATGTCTCAACAAATGATTGGGTTGCAACAAAAACATGCTTAAAACTCTGTGGGTATCCCTGAGTGTGAAACTCAAGCTATCGATGCTATACACGGTGCGCAACCACCAAAACACTACAATGCAACATCTCCATTTTACAAAACCAAACATACAATCACAAAAATAACTCAACCCAGCATGTTGAGCCATCAATCTAATACAATATTTCTTTGATTTAGTCAAACTATAATCAACTATGTTGTGTACAAATTGGCATATATAATCAGACAATCATAAGCATGTAATGGATGTAGTTCATACAGTATTCTTGGTTGCAATAACCATTCGGCCCCAAAAGAAACTAACAGTTACAATGACCATTATTTCATTGTGTAGAAACACCACACACACAATGCGGTATGCGTGAGCAACATCAATCAATTGTAACCAATGCCAACTAACATCCAAATAATACTTAGTGCAAAAATACCAGTGGTTTTGTATCAACCAACCAATTCACCACTGTAGTAAAACTAAATAGGCCTAATAAGTTTTGGAAACCACGCATCAATTTGAATCAGGGCAGCGGCCCTCTCCATTAAACAATACTGAGTTATTAAACATAAGGAGAGAGACTATGTAATTTGAGTTGTGAAAATAACAATGTAGGGTTTACCATTGTTATGATAGAGGAAGTAACTAGATGCCAAACCAACATGACTTTCATATGACCAATTGGGTGAGTCTGTATTCAAATTAATTGACAATGCATTCAATCCACAATAACCCATAGTAAAATCGAAAGGCCCGACAATCTTCTCTATCAATTTTCATACTAGAGGGCTAAGGGTTTGTTCTGTAGTGAACATAGGGAGAAAAGAGAAAACTCCTTGTAATGGTGAAACCTCCGAGGCCAACGATGCATACACAGAGAGAACCAAGACTCATTCGTGGACAAGTAATAAAACCATGACAGGGGGCCATAACAGAAGGTGGGCTCTAATTCGTCTTGGCAATGTTATTTAACACATGCAAGGTATAACCCTCATGCTCAAACAACCAAAAAACTGAGGTGAAGACTGACTAAGTAACAACAAGAAACTCATTTTGTGACCCTTAGTGGTGAAAACAACCAATTCAAGTGAACAAAACATAGTGATGCAGAATGCCCCCAACCATTAAACCCATAAAATCCAGAGAATTAACAAAAAGCCTCCAACTAAACCAACAAAGAAAACAAAAACCCCTATGGTTTCTAATGCCCAGGATGACCACTATGAATTCAAAATTATTACAGAAAGAACCATCAATGCTTAATTCCAAACCACAATTTTTTACATAGTTGTGACATTTCAGGAAAGCACAAATCAATACACCCGAACCATTAATCATTTCATAACCATAGAAGACTCATGAATGGACAAAAAAAGACATACCTGTAATATAACTCCTTAAAACACGATTTGATTGAGAGGTTCCTCTCTGGGAAGAAATTGGAGCATAACCACAATAGTAAGGTCGAACAATATCTCGACTAGGGTGGCGGCTAATGGAAGGAGTAAAGGTGGCGTGCAGTAAATGCACATCACCTCCACCCATATTTCATTAATTCATCAGTACATGCCACAATTAATCAAACCATGTATCAAAACCATCACAACATTAGAACTAATAGTGTGATCCATACCAACTCATTCCATAAAATAATCACCGAGCATATCAACTATGTAACTCAACAAAACCACATAATTATCAATGTCCATTACCTTGTCAAATGCGCCACCAAAATCCAATCCATCTAAATATACCATATTCATATTACCAATATAACTCAATCAAATTGCATAGCCATTACTTTCTAGATAGGATTTAAATAAATTTAATCTTTCATGTATGTAGTATGGCATAACTCAAATTCATCCCCTTGCAATTGTTGCATTGTTTCTGTTTTCAACTGTCTTTCATGTATGTAGTATAGTAATATTGCAGAATTAGATCTCTTTTCTTTTGCATTTGTTATAGTATTTTTGCCTTTCTACAAACTTCATTTTAAGCATTTTCACTAACATGTTTGTTGTGCAGGTGTCATAAGGATAGATAGCAATGATATCAATGAATAACATAGGTTGTAGTAACATAAGGAACCAACACTTCATAAGCTCAAATCATAGTCAATAACAACGAGATCTCATCAACCATGTAAGCCATGTCACACATCATCACAACATCAAATATGAATATATTTGGTCTTCAATAGTTCAAGGGGGTCCCACCTACTAGTATTATTTATCTTTTATAATAAAAGGCCTTAGCAACACTTTGTGGGAAAAACTTTGTTGACAATTTTAATCGTCAACAAAAGGGCGACTCCATAGGGAAATATTTTTTGAACATATTTAAAACTCACAACTCATGGTTTTGCAGACCAAGAACAATAATTTTAGAATACGTAGCAAGAATGATTATGCAACAGGAGGAAGTGAGAAGATTTAATGGAAAGATGATCGGGAATTTGGGAATAATTTATGAAAAGTGATAATTATGAGGGGCTTTACAACTGCATGCATAATCATTCAACTGGAATCTACTCTTAAATTTAAGGGAAAAAAATCTTACTTTCTCTCAAAACCTCAATGGATGAAGAAATGGTCAAAAGAAGGAGGAGGTAACCAATTCCTTGTAAAACAATAGTGGAATTATATAACAATTTCAAGGGTCCTTCAGAGGAAACATCATAACAACTGTGTAATCTTGATTGTTATTGACTAACAATGATTCAAAGGAGTGTCATTGTGGCAGGATTGATCCAACATCTTATTTTGACCAACACTAAAAGATCATAAGGACAAAAATCATAACAGAAGTAACAATGCAGAAATTAAAACAACAACAGTAAAAGAAACAAATGAAGAAAACAACAAGAAAATTTTAACTCAGAAAGATGAAGTCAAATAGAAAAGGAAGCACAAAATTGAAAGCAGAGCTAGGATACTAGCATACAGAAAATCCAATCAGTATTAGATATTTTCACGTTGGTTCCTCACAATATTTCAAGTGAGAGTTGTTAGCAATGTAGGAAAACAATTGCTTCTTTAATTTATTTAAAATGTAATAGTTAGTGTCCAAGACAAAAGCAATTTGGAAAGGAGCCAACACTTGAAATTATGACGTAATTATCAGCCCCTTCACGCACACGATTAAATCATCAAGATAGATATGGAGACTGACTAATTCATGAAGAGTCGTGTGCACAGGTCTTCTAGAAGCGGTACTTGCATCAAGTAAGCTAGAAAGCAGGAATTGGTAAGGAATGGTACCCCAATTAGTGATAAGAGTAGTTTTGTGGGAATCTCCCCCTTTTACCTTGATCTTCTTGCAGTCCAACAAACTATCAAGCGAGGGTCTTAATTGTGACTCTACAACCTGTTGCAGAACAATTTCCATTCTGAGGGAAGGGAAAAGGTTTCTCATAATATATTTCCTGAGAGTTCGAATATTGATACAGGTTCTAATATTCTCATTGGTCCTTGAAGCAGGTTCTCAATTTGAAACCCATTCAGGATGAACTTAAAAAACAATCGCAGACCCTAAGAATTTTTCCAACTCCCTTTGAAAGGTTGTCTTTAAAGCAGAGTTAATAGATCTTTGTTCTTGCATAATTGGTTTAATGCATTCCTTGATGGAAATAGCATTTTGTAAAGAAACAGGATCAAAACCACTAAGATCCTTATAAGGCCAAGCAAAAACCTTTTCAAATTCACCAAGTAGCTTGGAAAACTTCGTTTTGTTTCTACCAGAACATTGGGTACTTATATTAATGTTCCTTGAAGGTTTGAGTGCCCAAATGTTCATAGATATGGTCTCACCCACCTCCCTTCATATCTCCTCATATTTTTTTTCTTCTTTGTTGCCTACAATACTCAATGAGAATGAACTGTCTAGAGGAGTTAAGCTCTCTTAAATCTTATTGTTTTCTATGGAAATAATTTCTTCCGGCTTAAGAGGTTCATCTTGAATAAATGAACAACTTTTCTCATTATTAGGGAGGTGCTTTCTGTAGGAAAATCCCCCTGCGGACAGGTGAATTCCCTCTTGGATCCTAGACCCTTATGACCAAGACATAAAAGTGATAACTTTGATCACTGACATTCCTTTAAACCTAGCTAAGCTAATCTATAGAGAAGAGGAAGAAGATATGATTACCTTTTTATGATGTTTGTCCTCCACAGTCCAAGTTGAGATTTGATCCCTAAGCTCTTCAACAAGTCCTTCAATCCAATAAACAACAAAGACAAAGAATACTTCCTACTCTACCATGATTAGTTTGCAACTAGATCTATCCATCAAAGACAATTTCATGCAAATGTACACAATCTTGAAGGAAACAAGCCAAGCACATGTATTAATGTGAAACAAATAAGGTGCTTACAAGTGTAGATGCAGATGTAGCAGCCTCATCCATCTCTCCTTGTCCAACCCCTTGCTCAAATGATCTACAATTAAAATGAGTATGCTTTCACTGATTATTCTCTCTTATGAGATCATAAGTTTGAAGCCTTCAATGTCTCCCCCTTTCACCATGAGGAGGACTCCTTATATAGGCTTTGAGAGGCCCAACCACCTTAGATATTCTTGGGATAGGTTGAGGATCTTTCTCCATCAGTTGTCGATCCTCCCTAAGATCCATCCTTGACCTCAGATTCAAATCAAACTAACTTCAGAGATAAGGGGGATCTTCCCCTGATTTCCTCACTAGCACAATGCTCCCCTAGAATGGTGCACTAAGCATTGCAACACTCCCCCAAAGGAAGGAAAGGAGCGCTAGCGCTCCCTGCTAGTGGGTAGGAAAGTGTTGCCCTTCAAAAATGATTTTTAGGTGGTCTTTATCAAGGAAAAAGATTTGTACTCTTCATCAAATGACATATCCTTCTTTTAACCAGCCTCTGAGGATGTCTCAAGTCTTCTTGTGATTTTGTTCGAGATATGACATAGGCAAGATAACAATATGATGTTTGTGACACTTGAGACACATGTGATGCTTGTGACATTTGTGGCCAAAGTGTGACACTTGAGACACTTTTAATGATGAAAGTAGGTCATCATTGAAGTGAGTAATTTTGATGTGTAACAAATTGCCCCCAAAAGTGAGAAGTTAGAAGACGAAAAGTGATGACTGAAGTACTTTGTAGATTTTTTTGCACAAGGGTATGGACAAAACAAGGAAAGGCAAGTTGATGTTGATCCCTAGTGGAGTCGCCAGTTTCTGCTGTAGGAAAATCCCCCTGTGGACAGGTGAATTTCCTCTTGGATCCTAGACCGTTATGACCAAGATAAAAAACTGCTAACTTTGATCACTGACATTCCTTTAAACCTAGCTAAGATAATCTATAGAGAAGAGGAAGAATATATGAGTACCTTTTTATGATGTTTTTCCTCTCCGAGTCCAAGTTGAGAGTTGATCCTTAATCTCTTCAACAAGTCCTGCGATCCAATAAAAAACAAAGACAAAGAATACCTCCTATTCTACCATGATTAGTTTGAAACTATATCTATCCATCAAAGACAAGTTCATGCAGATGTACACAATCTTGAAGGAAACAGGTGAAGCAAATCTATTAATGAGAACAAAATAAGGCACTTACAAGTGTAGATGTAGATGTAGTAGCCTCATCCAGCTCTCCTTTTCCAACCCCTTGATCAAATGACCCACAATCAAACTGACTATGCTTTCACTGATTATTCTCTCTTATGAGATCATACGTTTGATGCCTTCAATGTCTCCCCCTTTCACCATGAAGAGGCCTCCTTATATAGGATTTGAGAGGCCCAACCACCTTAGATATTCTTGGGATAGGTTGAGGATCTTTCTCCATCAGTTGTGGATCCTCCCTAAGATCCAACCTTGACCTCAGATTCAAAACAACCTAATTTCAGAGATAAGGGGGATCTTCCCCTGACTTCTTCACAAGAACAATGCTCCCCTAGAATGGTGCACAGAGCATTGCAATGCTCCCCCAAAGGAAGGGAAGGATCACTAATGGTCCCTTCTAGTGGGAAGGGGAGCACTGCCCTTCAAATATGATTTTCAAGTGGTCTTTCTTAAGGAATATTCTTTGTACTCTTCGTCAAATGACATATCCTTCTCTTAACCTGTCTCTAAGGATGTCTCAAGTGTTCATGTGATTTCATTAAAGATACGACATAGGAAAGATAACAATATGGTATTTTTGACACTTATGATACTCGTGATGTTTGCGACATTTGTGGCCAAAGTGAGACACTTATAATGAAGAGATTAGGTCATCATTGAAGTGAGTAATTTTGATGTGTAACAATCCTTCCAAGGTTCTACATTTTCAGGGGTACATGCATGATATAAAGATTGAAAAGAACAATCAGGCTTGTGAGACAAAATTTGTTGATTAGGAGAGGCTACAAAGACAACTAACCGATCAGCCATTAAATTCAACTCCCTCTTAACATGAGTGATGTTGAAGGATAAAAGGTTCGAGATAAGCACCCAAACAGTTTGGGAGTATCGTTCCATCAACTTGCTTCTAGGAGGGCATATCTTATGTATCAGGTTCACAACAAGCTCATAATTTCTGAAAACTAAAAGGTGGACATAACCAAGGTTAAGGGAATTCTCAATGCCTAATAATAGATCTTTGAATTCAGCGACATTGTTTGAACAAGGGAAATCTAACCTGTACAACAGATTATGAATTTTCCCTGCAGGAGAACCCAAAATAATGCCAGCCCCATTACCTTCACTAGAGCATGAACCATCAAAATGCATATGCCACATAACATCATCTAAATTGATTTTTTCTGAAAGAGTATCATCCTCTTCAACAAATATGGAATTCACTCCTATGTCCTCTTCGATATAGTTTACATTAGATTGTGGAACATTCTCTATATAGGGTGAGATCCTTCCCTCTCTAAGGACTATAATTTTCTTCCCATTCCAAGGAATGGATAATGTGTCCCATCAAGTGAGAGGTATCCACCTGTTAAGGATTGTCAATCTCTCCCCAAGATAATTAAGTAATTTCTTACAAGCATATCAATCACCTGAATGCCAAGGGTTGTCCTTATCTCAAGATGAGCGCATGAAACCAAGGTTACATCCTTAATCTTGCCTTTGTTTTTTTTTTGTAGACTATTATAGGAGAGCATGCTTATGGAATTTTCATTTGTACAAGACAAGCCTAGATCTTCCATAATAATCTTCTACATCACACTGGGGCCCGAACCACCAACAATGAGGCAACAATGGGAAATCTTATCCATCATCTTTACAAAAATATAAAAAGGGAGATTTTTTACAGGGTATCTAAAGTTATGTACACCTACTTTATTTATATAAGAATCCTCTTCATCTACCTCTCCAGAAAGATTGGATACAACAAAAGATTTTCCTTCCATGAATTGTTTTAGATGCATCTGTTGTTTAGGGACAACAACCATGTCTAAAAGGGTTTCATATGCTTTGATGTTTTCCAATTGATTCAAGATATTGTATTTGGAAGAGGGGAGAGGGGGATTTATTCTTTGAATTTGGGACTTTAGGAACCTGGAGCGCAGCAACGGTTGAGGATCAGCTCAGGCTAGAAGAACTGTGGGGAGGGTCAAATTTTCCCTTAGGAGCATAGGCCTTGTTTTTAGTGTTGATGACCATGACATCCTCTAGCTCTGTGAAATCTAGGACAATGATAGTATCTTCTGGTTTTTTACCAAATATCTTATCTCTGACACTCTTTTTTACCTCACATGTGGTTTCTTCATGGTTTTCCTCGAAAAAGTTACATCAGCTCCGAGGCAAGAAATATTTAGGCTAAAAATTGTTCTCAACCAGATTTTTAAAGGTGGGTGCAGAAGAGGATGAAACTCCAGGGGTGAGAGGGGAGACAGTACCCTTCCTCTCAAATGCTATCATATGATTGTTCATATCTTGTAATAGCTATAAGAGAGAAGATATACTTTTCTATCTAATTGATTCTTCCCGGGGAAGACCAGTTCTTTCAAGTTGTTCTTCATACTCTGAGCAAGTATGTTGAGCGGAACTGAGATTATCAATATTTTTCCTCAAGCCGATGACAGTAGGGAGAAGTAAATGCATTATAGTAATGCATGAAAGTGGCTTGGTTCTGAGGGCAGATAATTTCAGGGATTTGATTGTACAACTTGGTGAAATGAAAGTTCAAAGACTTGATTGTCTCACCATCCTTATAGGTGACATTATTGTATTCTGTTAACTTCTCGGCAAGGATTTTGGATTTCCCATAAGTGGATCAGAACCAATAGATAAATTCCTCCCAAGTAGACATGATCTTAGGAGGAAGGTCAAAGAATTCAGCCGCAGCCTTCCCTTCTAAGTAATTGATGAACAAGCGCATGCAAGTGTCATTTTCGTTGGCCCCTATGTTATGACAAACATTATAAAATGCCACCAGGTGTTCATTTGTACTGATGGTGTTATTTCCTGAAAACCTGGGAAAGTGATCTTTAAACTTTGGAAGTGGATGAGTAGCAAGTTCTAGGTTAAGAGGAGAGGACACATGTCATGGTGTTGTGGCATCTTCTTCGAATTGAAAAAGTCCATACTTGTTAATGACTTTGGTGGGGTTTTTGGTAGATTGTACAAGGATATGGTGGATATATAAGCTACCAATCACTAATGATGATGAAGATTGAGAATATGAATCACTTCCAGTGCCACCAGAGCCTCCACTTGATGTCATCTTGTGAATGAAAGGTGAGGGAAAGAAAGATAAACTGGATGAATAAGATAAATTTCTCCTTAGAGAACTTTGTTGGGCAGATAACACAATGTTTCTCCTTCCTATTTCAACAATAGGATTTATTTATCACCTTTGAATCTACAACAATGTTGGTCTGATCTTGAAGGCCGAGATCAATATTGGGATGCCTTACAAAAGGAACAGTCATTAAAATAAAACAGTGAAAGAATCAATATCAGAAAAAGAAATATATATCGATGAAAATCGGGTATAAAAATTAACCGGAGAGATATCAAAGATCTCACTAGTATGGTCACCAAATAAATGTTGAGGAAAAGATATGAAATAATCTTACTCAATCATTTTCAGACTCTTCTTGGCTAGAGAAAAGTAGACGGGAATATCACCATATGTTTATAGCCAACAAAAATAGCATCCCAACCCACAAGTATTAATTACGATTTCTTAGGCTAGTCTTTTTTCAATAAATAGCTTGCTCGAAATTTATTTTTTATTTAATTTTCTGAACATATCAGTTGCTGAAATAGATGTAAAGATAGAAGTAAAGTCACCAAGATGATAATCAAGACATATGAGACATAAAGTGATCCTTTCTTTCATTCAAATTCACCAAAGAGTCATTTTCTTTACAAAATCTCATGCATAAATTTTGGACCAAAGTCAAACATAGACATCCCCAATGGAACATACAAAAGGACCTCTGACAGAAAACCAAAACTGAACTCTAACATTTGTATCATATTTCCACATATTGATACCCACTCGACTATGCACAATAGCCTTTGCCAGTCATGAAAACTAATTCACAAAAAGACAAGTATACACAAACTATCAAAGATAGATCAACACCTCTGAAAAACAAGTGTCTGAATGATGTGATTCAACCCTGAATATTGTTGTCTAAAATAAGACCTTTCTATCATAAAAGAGAATTAGGCTTGTGATGAATAATTAATGAATGAAAGATGAACTATCTCAACATAAACTCAAAAAGCAAACCTTAGTATTCTTCTACTTCTATCCTCCTCTTGTTCCTCCATTTCCTTTTTCTTTTAAACAAGTTAGAATTGGTTGAAGTAGTTGAACCAACTCATTATTTAAGTTAATTAAAAGACTCAACTAACTTTAGTTAGGGGGAAGAGTAATAATTATAAAAAGGGTTATAAATAAGTAATAACTAGTAGGTGGGACCCCTTGTGACTCCCTTTAGTTCATGACAATCATAAATATCATAACATAACCATTAGTTAAGTAAAACACCCCTCCTTGTGTCTCCCATCAACATATTCACTTTTGGCAAATTCAGCTCATGAAATTTGAAATTATTTCCAAAAATATTACTCATATATCTAAAATAAAACATGTTGTCCAAAATTTCCTGAAGTCAACTGTCATCAACAATAGATAAAAATAAAAACTCAAAAGCCATATTTCCCAGTCTGTGATGCAACCCTTCCTTGATTGCTGCTGTCACATTTTGATTTTCCTGAATTTACCTTTGGATGTGCAGAGCCTTTAGGCTTAATCTCGATGATCACATGGGAACAATCGTCCATCAAATGAAATTGGGAAGACACGGATTTTTCAGAGCTATTGGAGGGTGAGGAAGGGGCAGCAGTGGATTTGATTTTATCAATGGCATGGTGGGCGTCAATTTTCAATCTCTTGATAGAATGGGAGGATTGCACTGGTGAGTGGTTAGGGGTAGCTTGGAAAATGGGGGTAATAGGTGGAGGAGAAGGAAAAGACAAGTTGGGCTAGCCACAATGTTGGGAGACTGTCAGGTGGACAATCTCCTGCCATCCATCATTTTCAAGAACCTAGGGCTGCGATGAGACATGAGGAGGTATGAGGATATTGGGGGCTTGCGAGACTTGGAAAGGAGGCCTTTCAATCCTGGGTTGGACTACTCCCTCCCAATCCAATTGAAGAATATGGCCTAAAATAATTGGCCAAGCTGTTGTGAATCAACATCAAAATGGATGGAGAACCTAGGCCTTCTTCGGCCTCGGTTCCAATTACCTCTACCTTTGTTTCCTCGACCATGGCTACCTCGACTGAAAAAAACTCATTCTTGCATGTGTGATTGATTAGAAAATAGTATTTTAAATAACCATACATGACAACTCTTGAAAATATGAAATATATTTGGATCAATAATGTATCAGACTCATGCAATCAAATCCATACAAATTGTTTTACTCTTTATCAATGAGAAGGGGGGTAGAAAGGGTTATGGGATATGCGATGGGTTTGTATTGGGCAAAACATCATACAATGAGGGGGAAAATAACATGTTTACTTCTCAATGAAAACAACAATAAAATTTAAATAAAACCAATAAAATATCACTGTAATCCACACAAGACACTGCCACTTTCAACTACATTAACAAAAAAAAATTCTTGATTGTAATCAATCTCAGAACAGGGAGTGAAAAAAATAAATATGGGAAGGTGATGGGATTTGTAATTAGTAGAAAATGAAATAATGGAAGGGAATAAGAATGATTACTATTCATGAAACTAATTAAGTGATCCATAAAACATTCTACGAAAAGAGAGGCACCAACCAACAATCAGTGTGACCAAATAACAATTACTGTGTATTTAACTAGTTCATTGTTCATAATCAAATATCTAACACAGTGCCATCACAAGATGATATGCATTCCAAACAATCTGTAAAGGGGTTTTGTTATTTTCATTTATATACTTTGCATCTTATAACAATTTTCAAGTAGTAACCATTCCACTCTGTTAACCATCAAAATCAACCACTGCCCATACATTAATTCAATCAACAAATATACTCAAAGTCATGTTTCCAAAATTGACAATGAATTCACACCATCACTACAATCGGGCCTATCATTTAAATGCAATGATATTCGTTAAACATATATAGGGGTAGTAAATCCA
The DNA here is from genome assembly GCA_000966675.3 of Picea glauca. Classification (NCBI taxonomy): domain Eukaryota; kingdom Viridiplantae; phylum Streptophyta; class Pinopsida; order Pinales; family Pinaceae; genus Picea; species Picea glauca. The sequence continues at coordinate 691,306 of JZKD02S1626695.1, forward strand.
ATAATCTAGATTAAATTGCAAAATCTAAATTGACATTTAAACAGACAGACAACAACCACCCTTCCAACATAATCTATGCACAAAATAATTCACTGATGTAAGTGTATTTCTGTCACTGTACCATCCCAATTCAATGTGAATCTAAAATAAAATCAATCCATACAACACGATGAGGTATCGACAACATGCTTGTCTCAACAAATGATCGGGTTGCAACAAAAACATGATTAAAACGCTCTTGGTATCCCTGAGTGTGAAACGAATGCAAAACCCCTACCTTAGAAGGTTCTACTTGACCTCTCCGTATTTGGATCTTTCTATTTCCTTGAGCCAGAATGGCTCTTTGATTCCCAACTGGAATCTTCAACACATGTAACCATAGGTCCTTATGTGGAACTTTGCCTATGAAAACTAGCGCTAGGCATGAGCTCTTCTCCCACGCGACCACGATGCTATGACCATAGGCCAACTCAATGGCACTTTGCACTTTGCAATTTCTGGAATGTTGGTGTGATACAACTCCAACACTCCAACCTCCGAAACCCAAAAATCTGATTGGGGGATTAATAAGCACTAGCCCTCTCTCCTATGCACTCAATGTGACCTTCCTCTATGAACTGGGTCCCATCTCCAAATATGTTGGGATTGTGCGATTCAGAGAATCATCAGATAAGTTTGATTTCACTTCCAAGTCTTTGACTCTCGAAGATCTGATGACTCCATATCTACGGTCCAGACCCTTCGCTAACTAACAACCCAGATTAAGTCGGTGATTCACCTTTCATGAATTTGGTAAAGTCTTTGCTCCTGGTTTCCCGATAACCAAATCTCTGAATCGTACCCACGCTAGATCGACGATTCACAAATATCGCTATCCAATGACCCATATATGATTTTGATCAATGGCTCCAGTATCTCCTCTGCTTCGAAAGCTTAATGATTCCTGACCTTATCCTCCTCGCAACTCGGCTTGATCTGATGACTCACAGTAAACCGACGCTTCTGCCTCTAAGGATTTCCACCATCCATTTGAATCTCAATGATTCTCGACCAAGTAACTAGGCAGTGACTCTATGAACTTGACTCTCCCTTGGTGATTGTAGCTTTCATCCTCCCTTTGAAGTTCTCTAACAACGCTATCCTTCTTGATCTTGTTCTTCTCGCAACTTCTGGATTTTAAAATATCTGGCCTGCACACCTTGCACGACTTCCACAATAACCTCTGGTTATCTAATGTTTTCAACTCTGTGCACTCCTGGAAATAGATATTCTTCAACTGCTCCACTGAGTTGAGGAAATCTAACATTTTCCTCAGCCTGCGGACACCTTGCACAACTTTGTGCCATACTCGCACTCCTACTGGTATAAGTTAACGTTATCCCTCCTGATCTTTCTGAGATAAAACTTAGAACTTATCAACGCACTCCTTGCGGACTTTCATTGCCACCCTTGCAGGAATTCTCAGAATGAGAAACAATTGAAACTCATACTCTTCCTCTCACAGATCTCATACATTCAACATGAAATAACATATACACACACACCATTGAAACAAATGTATAACAAATTATATGAGCAAACTATAAACATACCATTCAATAGATGCAAACAGTGACCATGATACACCATGAAATTGAATTAGAGCATTCTTATATTAATTCAAGTGCTTTTGTACATGGATTCAGTAGCAACATCCATCTTCTCTTACAACTTATACAATCTATGTTCTTCTCTGCACTCCTATGCTCTACAACTTCTAATTACTTCAGAATAAAAATACAATACAATACATACGAGGGAGCTTTCTAGAGTTTTCCCTTCTACAAATCAAGTGATCTAATTGATATAAATACTACAACTACTTTATACTTATTACAATAAATGCCTCCAGCCAACATATGAGAGAGAACGCTCAAGATCTATGTTACAATCCCCAAAACATTTAAGAACAATACATCTCTCCAGATATTACATTAATGTTTCTATTTTGAAATTTGAATGTCTTCAAAATGTGTGATGGTGCATATCCAGTTGTCCTCTGCTTACGTGTCCTTACAATGCTCCTGCATCAGAAACGCGAGCTATCCATGCTATACACAATGCCCAACCACCAAAAAAATATGATTCAACATCACCATTTTACAAAATCAAACACACTATCACAACAATAACTCAACCCAACATGTTGAGCCATAAATCTAATACAATATTACTTCAATTTAGTCAAACTATAATCAACTATGTTGTGTACAACTCAAATTATACAATTAGACAATCATAAGCATGCAATGGATGTAGTTCATATAATCTTCTTGGTTGCAATAATCATTTGGCCCCAAAAGAAACTAACAGTTACAATGACCATTATTTCATTGTGTAGAAACACCACACACAAAACAAGGTATGCGTAAGAAACATCAAGCAATTGTAACCAATGCTAGCTAAACATCCAAATAATCCTTAGTGAAAAATTACTAGTGACTGTGTATCAAAAAACCAATTCACCACTGTCGTAAAAATCAATTGACCTAACAAGTTGTGGAAACCACGCATACCCATGCATCAATTCGAATCAGGGCAGTGACCATCTCCATTAAACAATACTCAGTTATTAAACATAAGGAGAGTGACTATGTAATTTGAGTTGTGCGAATAACAATGTAGGATTTACCATTGTTATGATAGAGGCAGTAACTAGATCCCAAACCAACACGATTGTCATATGACCAACTGGGGGAATCTGTATTCAAATTAATTGACAATGCATTCAATCCACAATAACCCATAGTAAACTCGACAGACCCGATAGTCTTCTCTATCAATTTTTAGACTAGAGGCATAAGGGTTTTTTCCATAGACAACACAGGGAGAATAGAGCCAACTCCTTGTAATGGTGAAACCTCTGAGGCCAACGACACATACACAGAAAGAACCACGACTCATTCATGGATAGGTAACAAAACTATGACAGGGGGCCATAATAGAAGGTGGGCTCTAATTCTTCCTGGAAATGTTATTTAATGCATGTAGGGTATAACCCTCGTGCTCAAACAACCATAACACTGAGGTGAAGATCGACTGAGTAAGAACAGGTAACTCATTCCATGACCCATAGTGGTGAAAACAACCAATTCAAGTGAACAAAACACAGTGACACAGAATGCCTCCAACCATTAAACCCATAAAAGCTATAGACTTGACATATTGATGCGAACACGTGAGGGAAGCCCTCCAACAAAGACCAACAAAACCCCTCCAACTACACTAGCAAAGATCACAAAAAAACCCTATGGTTGCTAATGCCTGGGATGACCACTATGAATTCAAGAGTATTGCATAAAGAACCATTGATGCTTAATTCCAAACCACAATTTTTTTCACAGTTGTGACACTTCGGGAAATCACAAACCAATACACTTGAGCCAGTAATCATTTCATAACCAGAGAAGACTCATGAATGGAAGAAAAAAGACATACCTGTAATTGAACTCCTTAAAATGCGAGATGACTGAGTGGTTCCTCTTTGGTAAGAAATTGAAGCATAACCACAGCAGTAAGGACAAACAATATCCTGACTAGGGTGGTGGCTAACCTCAGGAGTAAAAGTGACATGCAGTAAATGCATGTCGCCTCCACCCATACTTCATTAATTCATCAGTACATGCCACCATTAATCAAAACATGTATTGAAACCATCACCACATTAAAACTAATAATGTGATCCATATCAACTCATGCCATAAAATAATCACCAAGCATATCAACTATGTAACTCAACAAAACCACATAGTTATAAACGTCCATTACTTTGTCAAATGTGCCACCAACATCCAATCCATCTAAATATACCATATTCATATTACCAATATAACTCAATCAAATCACATAGCCATTACTTGCTATATAGGATTTAAATAAATTTAATCTTTCATGCATGTAGTATAGAATAGCTCAAATTCTTCCCCTTGCAATTGTTGCATTGTTTCCTTTTTCAATTGTCTTTCATGTATGTAATATAGTAAAATCGCAGAATTAGATCTCTTTTATTTTGCATTTTTTATAGTATTTTTTAGGGATGATTTTAAGGATGGAAATTTATTTTCAAATGGAGAAACCTTGGCGATTATTACTAATCCTTCATATGCCAACTATAAATGATTGGCGATATTTTTGTAAAAATATTCAAATTTCTAAGGATTTTATATAGTTTTTATAAAATTTTGGTGATTTTTAAGGTAAAATAATTTTATCCTATAGAATTTGGGTGAATCATTTTTAAAATAGCGAATCTCGTTTTTGGAAAAACCATGGAAAATTAGTCCATGAGCGAAATTTAGCCCCTAAAATCATCCATGGTATTTTTTCCTTTCTCCAAACTGCCTTTTATGCATTTTCACTAACATGATTGTTGTGTAGGTGTCATAAGGACAGATAGCAATGATATCAATGAATAACATAGGTTGTAGTAACATAAGGAACCAACACTCCATAATCTCAAATCATAGCCACTAACAACAAGATATCATCAACCATGTAAACTATGTCACACATAATCACAACATCAAATATAAATAGATCTGATCTTCGATAGTTGAAGGGGGTCCCACCTACTAGTATTATTTATCTTTTATAATAATAGGCCTTAGCAACACTTTGCAGGAAAAACTTCATTGACGATTTTAATCGTCAACAAACTGGTGACTCCACAGGGAAATTTGTTTTCAACAAATTTAGAACTCATAGCTCATGGTTTCACAAACCAAGAACAATAATTTTAGAAGACGTAACAAGAATGATTATGCAATAGGGGGAAGTGAGTGGATTTAATGGAAATATGACTGGGAAATTGGGAATAATTTATGAAAAGTGATAAGTATGAGGGGCTTTACCACTTTATGCATAATCATTCAATGAGAATCTTCTCTTAACTTTAAGTAAAAAAAAAAAATTACTTGCTCTCAAAACCTCAATGGATGAAGAAATGGTAAGAAGAAGCGGGAGGTAACCAATTCCTTGTAAAAAAATAGTGGAATTATATAACAATTTCAAGGGTCCTTCAGAGGAAACATCATAATAGTTGTGTAAGCTTGATTGTTATTGACTAAAAATGCTTTACAGGAGTGTCACTGTGTCAGGATTGATCCAACATCTTATTTTGACCAACACTAAAATATGATAAGGACAAAAATCATAACAAAAGTAACAATGAAGAAATTAAAACAACAACAGTAAAAGACACAAATGAAGAAAACAACAAGAAAATTTTAACTCATAAAGTTGAAGTCAAACAGAAAAGGAAGCACAAAATTGAAAGTAGAGCTAGGCTACTAGTATATAGAAAATCCAATCAACATTAGAGATTTTCATGTTGGTTCCTCACAATATTTCAAGCGAGGGATATTAGTGCTGTAGGAAAACAATTGCTTCTGTAATTTCTTTAAAATGTAAGAGTTAGTGTCCAAGACAAAAGAAATTTGGAAAGGAGACAACACTTGAAATTTTTACGTAATTATCAGCTTCTTGACACACATGATTAAATCATCAAGATAGAGATGGAGACTGACCAATTCATCAAAAGTCATGTGCATAGGTATTCTAGAAACGATACTTGCATCAAGTAATATAGAAGGCATTGGTAAGGCATGGTACCCCAATTAGTGATAAGATTGGTTTTGTGAGCATCTTCCCCTTTTACCTTGATCTTCTTGTAGTCCAACAAACTGTCAAGCAAGGGTCTTAATTGTGGCTCTAAAACCTGTTGTAGAACGATTTCCATACTGAGGGAAGGGAAAGGGATTCTCATAATATATTTCCTAAGAATTTGAAGATTGATACAGGTTCTAATATTCTCAGTGGTCCTCGAAGTAGGTTCCCAATTTGAAACCCATTCAAGATGGATTGAAAAAATTATCCTAGCCCCTAAGAATTTTTCCAACTCCATTTCAAAGGTTGTCTTTAAAGTAGAGTTAATAGATCTTTGTTCTTGAATAATTGGTTTCATGCATTCCTTGATGGACATATCATTTTGTAAAGAAATGAGATCAAAACCACTAAGATCCTTATAAGGCCAAGAAGAAACCTTTTGAAATTCAACAACTAGCTTGTCAAACTTCTTTTTTTTTCTACTAGAACATTGGGTACTTATATTAATGTTACTTTAAGGTTTGAGTGCCCAAATGTTCATAGAGATGGTCTCACCCACCTCCCTTCATATCTCCTCCTACTTTTGTTCTTCTTTGTTGCCTACAACACTAACTTAGAACAAATTGTCTAGAGGAGTTAAGCTCTTGGAAATCTTATCGTTTTCTATGGAAATAATTTCTTCGGGCTTAATAGGTTCATCTTGAATAAAAGCACAAATTTTCTCATTATTAGGGAGGTCCTACCAAGGTTCTACATTTTTAGGGATACATGGACGATATAGAGATTGAAAAGAATAATGAGGCTTGTGAGACAAAATTTTTTGATTAGGAGAGGATGCAAAGACAACTAACCGATCAACCATTTAATTAAAATCCCTCTTAACATGAGTGATGTTGAAGGATAAAAGGTTCGAGATAAGTGCCCAAATAGTTTGGTAGTATCGTTCCATCATCTTGCTGCTAGGAGAGAATATATTACATATTAGGTTCACAACAAGCTCAGAATTTATGAAAACTAAAAGGTTTCCACAACCAAGGTTAAGGGCATTCTCAATGCCTAATAATAGAGCTTCGAATTCAGCAACATTGTTTGAACATGCAAACTCTAACCTGTATGACAAATTATGAATTTTCCCTACAGGAGAAACCAAAATAATGTCAGCCCCGTTACCTTCACCAGAGCATGAACCATCAAAATGCATATGCCACATATCATCATATAAATTGATTTGTTCCAAAATAGTATCATTCTTTTCAGCAAAGATGGAATTCACTCCTAGGTCCTCTTCGATATATTTTACATTAGATTGTGGAACATTCTCTATATAGGGTGAAATCCTTCCCTCTCTAAGGACTATAATGTTTTTTCCATTCCAAGGAACAGATAAATGTATCTCGTCGAGTGAGAGGTATCCACCTATTAAGGCTTTCCAATCTCTCCCCAATACAATTGAGTAATTGCTCACAAGCATATCAATCACCTGAATTTTGAGGGTTGTCCTTATCTCAGGATGAGACCATAAAACCAATGTTACATCCTTAATCTTGCCTATGGTTTTTTGTTGTAGACTATTATAGGAGAGCATGCTTCTATTGTTTTCATTTGTAAAAGACAAGCCTATCTCTTCCATAATAATCTTCGACATCACACAGGGGCTTGAACCACCATAAATGAGGCAACAATGGGCAATCTTATCCATAATCTTTACAGAAATATAAAAAGGGGGATTTTTTACAAGGTATCTAAAGTTATGTACACCTATTTTATTTACAAAAGAATCCTCTTCGTTTACCTCTTCAGAAATATTGGCTACAATGAAATCTTTTCCTTCCATGAATTGTTTTAGATGCATCTGTTGTTCAGGGAAAAAAACCATGTCTAGGAGGGTTGCATCTGCTTTGATGTTGGCCAAATGATTCAATATATTGTATTTGGAAGAGGGGAGAGGGGGAGTGATTCGTTGACTCTCAGGGACTTTAGGAACCTGGATCACAATAGCGGTTGAGGATGAGCTCAGGTTAGAAGAACTGTGGGGAGGGTCAAATTTTCCCTTGGGAGAATAGGCCCCGTTCCTAGTGTTGATGAACATGACATCCTTTAGCTCTGCGAAGTCTAGGACAATGATAATATCTTCTGGTATTTTAGAAAAGATATTATCTTTGGAACTCTTCTTTACCTCACAAGTGGTTTCTTCATGGTGTTCCTCACAAATACTACACTAACTTCGAGGCAGGATAGCTTTAGGCTGAAAATTGTTCTCAACTCGATTTATAAACTGGGGTGCAGAAGAGGATGAAGCTCCGGGGGTGAGAGGGGAGACAATACCCTTCCACTCAAATGATATCATACAATTGTTCATATCCTGTACTAGTTATAAGAGAGAGGACATGTTTGTCTATCTAACTGATTCTCCCTGGAGAAGACCATTTCTTTCAAGATGTTCTTCATACTCTGAGAAAGTATGAAGAGTGGAACTGAGATTATGAATGGTGTTTTCCTCAAGCCTTTGACGGTAGGGAGAAGGAAATGCATTTTTATAATGCATGAAAGTGGCTTGGTTCTGAGGGCAGATAAATTTGGGGATTTGATTGTACATTTGGTGAAACACAAGTTGAAATACTTGATGGTATCACCATCCTTATAGGTGACATTATTGTATTCCGTTAACTTCTTGGAGGGTCTTTTGGATTTCCCATAAGTGGATTAGAACCAATAGATAAATTCCTCCCAAGTAGATAGGATCTTAGTAGAAGTCGGTTGCAACCTTCCCTTCCAAGGAATTGATGAACAAGCACATTCAAGTGCGATTGTCGTTGGCCCTATGTTATGAAAATCATTATAAAATGCTACCAGGTGTTTGTTTGTACTAACAATGTTATTTCCTAAAAACTTAGGCAAGTGCTCTTTAAAATTTGGAAGTGGACGAGTAGCAGGTGCTAGGTTAAGAGGAGAGGACACATGCCACAGTGTGGTTGTGGCTTCTTCTTTGAACTGAAAAATCCCATAATTTTTAATGGGTGGGGTTTGTGGTACATTGTACAGGCATATGGTGGCTATATAAGCTACCAATCATTGATGATGATGAATATTGAGAATATGGAGCACTTCCAGTGCCACTAGAGCCTCCACTAGATTATGTCTTATGGATGATAGGTGATGGAAGGAAAGACGAATTGGATGAATCAAATAAATTTCTCTTTAGATCACTTTGTTGGGAACATAACACAATGTTTCTCCTTCCTATTTCACTAATAGGATTGATTTCAAGTGACAAGTCTCTTCTTCTTCTAGAAGCACAAGAATCTAAGGACATGAAAGAAAAGCCAAAATTGAGGAAAAGGAAGGTTACTACTGATTTCTAGGTTGTATACATCTCGCTTCCAATAGTTCTTGAGCACTAATATATCATTCAATTGTTTCCCAAGAATGGTTAAGATCAACAGAAGATTTGGCAGTGTCTAAGATGGTGTTAAACAGATTCAAAGTAATGTTGGTCTAATCTTGAAGGTCGGGCTCAATATTGGGTTGCCTTGCAACATGAACAATCATTAAAATAAAACAGTCAAAAAATCAATATCAAAAAAAGAAATATGTATCCATGAAAATCTAGTATAAAAATTAACCGGAGAGATATCAAAGATCTCCCCAGTATGGTTGCCAAATAAATGTTGAGGAAAAGATATGAAATAATCTTACTCAAGCATTTTCAGACTCTGCTTGGCTAGAGAAAAGTAGACATGAATATCACCCTATGTTTATAGCCAACAAAAATAACATCCCAACCCACAATTATTAATTATGAGTGCTTAGGCTAGTCTTTTTTCAATAAATAGCTTGATGGAAATTTACTTTTTATTTAATTTTCTAAACATATCAGTTTCTGAAATAGATGTAAATATAGAAGTAAAGTCACCAAGATGATAATCAAGACATATGAGACATAAAAAATTCCTTCATGAAAATTTATGTGATATTAGTCATTGTATGCGTTGTCTTCACAGGTACCAAATGAGAAACCTTTGTTAATGTTTCAACCACCACCAAGATTGAATCATGTTGCTTATTCGTTCTGGGTAATCCTGTGATGAAATCCATGGTGATCACTTCCCATTTCTTCTTTGGTGTTGGAAATGGCTGCAACAAACCTATTGGGTGCCTATGCTCAGCCTTCACCTTCTAACATTCCATACAACAAGCAATGTAATCAACAACATCCTTCTTCATTCTCGGCCAAAGTAACTGTCTTCTTACTGCTGTAATTTTTTCTGGTAACCGGTATTTCTAGCATAAGGAACATCACCCATTTCCTTCAGTACCAATTCCTCAGTTCTCCAGAACTAGGAACATAGATTATATTTTTATTCATGAGTAGTCCTTCTTCCTTTATCTTATACTCCTTTATTTTCTGTTGTAGATCTCCTTGCTGTAAGTTTTCCTTTACATGTAGGTAATGTTGGTCTGTAACAATACCATCTAAAATTATGCTCTTCAATTCTAAATGACGCATACTGACAACAATAACATGCATGATATGCACTCTTCTACTAAGTGCATCGACAACTTTATTCTCCTTTCCCTTGATATGCTTGATATCAAAGTCATATTCACTTAAAAATTCCAGCCATCTTGTTTGCCTGGCATTCAAGGTTGGTTGTTCAAAAAGATACTTCAGGCCAATGTGGTCTATCCTTAATTAGAATTTCTTCCCCATGAGATAATGCCTCCACATCCTCAAGGTGTGAACAATGGTAGCAAGTTCCAAGTCACGGGTGGTGTATTTCCTCTCATGTTCCTTAAGATTTCTAGACTCATATCCAATGACATGTCCATTTTTCATGAGGACTCCCCCAAGTCCTTCTCTACATGCGTATGTACATACCAAAACACATTCATTTGGGTCATTAATCTTTAACACATGTGCACTAGTAAGTAATTCCTTCAACATATTAAAATTATTTTCACACTTGAGTGTCCATTCAAATTTAGTTCCCTTGTTTTGCAAATAAGTGATGGGATGAAAAATATTAGAGAACCCTACTATGAAACTTTTGCAGTAGCCAACTAATCCCATAAAATATCTGATGTCTGACACATTTCTAGGTGTTGGCCATCCTCTAATAGCTTCAATCTTCTTTGGATCTATTTCCATGCCCTGCTCTGAAATAATGTGTCCTGACAAATGGATCTTCTTTTGATAGAAAGAACACTTACTCAACTTGGAATACAACTGATGTTCTCTCAATAATTGCAATACCAATCTTAAGTGGTGTTCATGCTCCTCTTCAGACTTAGAATAGATAAGTATGTCATCCAGGAATACTATGACAAACTTATCCAAATAATTTTTGAATATGCCATTCATTAAGCACATGAATATAGCTGGTGCATTGGTCAGTCAAAATGGCACCACTACAAACTCATAATCCCCATAGCTAGTCCTAAAGGTTGTCTTATGAATGTCTTCTTCCTTGATTCTTACCTGATGGTATCCTTCCCTCAGGTCAATTTTCTAAAATATCTTTGCTCCTCTTAGTTGATCAAAGAGGTCATCAATTTGGGGTAGAGGATACTTGTTCTTTATAGTGTACCTGTTCAATTTTCAGAAGTCAATACACAAACTCAAGGTTCCATCCTTCTTTTTGACGAAAATTATTGGTGCTCCCGAAGGTGAAACACTTGGACGTATGTACCCTTTCTTAAACAATTCCTCCAACTGTATTTGTAATTCTTTTAACTCTAGTGTGCTCATTCTGTAAGGTGTTTTTGACACCGGGGCAGCTCCTGGGACTAAATCAATTGAGAAATCTATCTCCCTTCTTGGTGGAAATCCGAGTGTTTCTTGGAATACATCCTCAAATTCTTGTAGTACAGAGAAATATTTGAGGCTTGGACCCTTTGTATTATCTGACTCTTCCACATGAGCTACATACTATTGACATCCTTTCCTAAAACATATTTTTAGTTTTAAGGATGAAATCTCCCTTATAGAGATGGGTCTTGGAACTCCTTTCAGAGTGCTCTATTTTCCATTTCCATCAAGACATGTAAATGTCTTGTTATGACAATCTAGGACAGCATGATGCTTGTCCAACCAATCCATTCCAATTAGAATATCATAAGACCCAAATGGTATGATATTTAGATCAATACTAGTATTCACGCCATTAAGACTTATGGAACAACTTCTAACCATATCATGGATTCTTCTTTTGGTTCCAGTGGCAAACTGAACCAAACTTGCTTTTCCAAGTTTACTTTTCTCCAAATTTAATCTATCCACAATCTTAGGATCAATGTGGCAATGACTTTCTCCTAAATCAATCAAAATAGAAATAGGTTGATTTATGATATTACCTTCCACCTCGATCATATTGGACTGGTACTCTGCTTGTCGATCATTTAAAGCTACATAGATTCTTCCCATATCTTTGACTGTTGTATCCTCTTGGATGTTGTGCACCATCTTCACTCTGTCGTTTTTGTGTGGGAAATCCTTATACAGGTGATCTTCCTTTCATCCCCAACATTGGATTGGTGCTCTTCCCCTTTTTCCCAAGGAATATTCCTTCTTGAAATCACTCTTAGCATACTGATGTTGATGATTTCTATTAGGCTCATTCCTATTGAAGGGAGGTTTGAATCCTTTCCTCCTTTGATCGGACTTCGCATTTTTCTTGTCCTTCCAATATTTCTGCAGGGATTCTCTTCCCTGGCCTTTCTCATACATGTATTTATCCTTCCTCGTGGCCTCATTCAAGGTCTTGGGTTCATCATACTTGATATTTTCATTATAAAAGGTTGGTAGTACACTTATAAATATCTTTATTTTCACTGTCTCATCACCAATGAACCTGACATATTTTATCAATCCCAAGAACTTGTTATTGTATTCTGCCATAGTCATGCTTCCCAATAGGAGTTCAAATACCTCCTGTCTTTCCTTTTCATAGAAATTACTTGAGAGGTACTCCTTCTGGAATTACTTCTTGAACTTCTTCCAAGTGATCCTACTTTCATTAACATGTTCCACTTGCTTCAGTTGGTCCCACCCCATTGAATATTTCCCGTGTAAATGGTAGGTGAAAATCCTGGATTCCAGGTTGGATGAATAGTTATGAAACTAAAAATATCTCCTAATCTCAAGAAACCATGCTTTGGCATCATCTTCCCTTTCTCTTTCACCTTCAAAGGAAGGTGTCTTGAGCTTCCTCAGCTCTCCTTGCAAACTATCTACCTCTTGTTTCCTTCTTTGGTGTCTGATAGGAGACACCTCTAGATTGCTTACGGGATCTTTCGATGCATGGAAATTTCTTTCTGAGTAAGGCAATGAGTGATGTCCATGATCTCTGGTAGCACTTCTGGAATAACCATCTCTTCCACGATCATCCCTTATTTCATGGAACATGCCTTCTTCCTCTTCTCTTGAGTTTGATCCCTTCTTCATTTGTTTCTACACCTGATTTAAGATCTGCAACACTCGATCATTTATCTGACTTTTCTCTCTCATCAGTCTCTCGTTGTCTTCTTTGTAGCTCTGCACTTCCATCTTCGGGCTTCTTATCATTTCTATTAATGTTTCCTGCTCTCCTTTTTCCTTGTGTCCATTGAACTTTGTCTCTGCATTACCCACTCTAGTATTCTAGCCTTCAGCCTCCTTATCATGACTGAAGGCTCCCTCGCCTTTTTCCATTTCCTCAATACGCATCCTAATTTGATGTGCTTAAGCCCCTTAATTCCTAAAAAATGTGCAAGCGACCATTTTGTTAGAATTAGGCATATCATAAGCAAAATTGACAAACCATGATACAAGTCTCTTTATTTTTTGTTCATGGAGATAATATCCCCATTCTCCAAAAATAACAATGTCTTGTTATCCTTGGATGACACAAAAATTCATCCTGCATAAGTGCTTCCTTAAAACCACCTTTGCAGGTGACCATGACTAGAAACCGTGGCTAAATCCTTCCTTATCACTTTTTTGTCTTGAAGAAAACCAATTTGGCTCTTATCCCTCCTTCACTCAGCTCTCACTCAGCTAATGACCACAACCATGATCTTGCGCTTAGCTAAAAAAGCACTTATCCAGAGCTTCGAGACTTTGGAACTTTCAGCTAGGACCAGATCAATGATCATCATCCTCTTTCATGATCAACAATCGAGATACACTTCGGGACTCTACACTTCGGGAGTATCAACTTTCCTCGCTTTCCTCCTCCCAGAATTTTTTTACCCAGATTTCATGATCTGTTGACGGGTTTCCTCTCGTAGATTAGTGCCTATGAATCACTTCAGCTCTTCAACGTGTGTCTTCTGAAATCAACGTTCGATATGTACTCGGGCCTTCGGGAGTTTTCAACCCAATGCAAATTGTCACATATTTTTCCTCTGGAGTGCCCAGTCTTCAGACTGGACGATATGTCACCACGTGGAGAAGTACTAGAAGTAGACATGTGGCCCAATCAGCTAGGTGACACGTTTCATGTCCTATCTGAGATTTCAATCATATGCATGTTCAAATCTTACTGACATGTGGCACACATCCCATGTGTTCATGTCATCCCCAGTGACGTTTAAAAGCCACATCACTTTGAAAATTTTGGGGTCCACATCACCTCCTAGTGACATCATTGTTCCCCACCACTTCGGCTCTTCAAGCTTCAGGACTTCAGGAGTTTCCATACTAGCACACTTCTAATTACCCTAAACTCTGAATTCCTGAACTGGCCAATCTATCGCCATGTGCCCTCCTAGATCGAACGACTAAGATTCATTTTGGGTCTTCACCTAGAGTCCACGGATCTCCACTATGTGTCCTCCTTAATCTGACAGTTGAGGCTTATTTCAGGTCTTCGAACTTTGGAAATCTCAAATTTCCACAACTTATTTGGCCCCACTGGATTTTATCCGAAGTCCTAGATCTGGTGATGCATGGCTCTCGACAAATCAATGGTTGAGATCCTTTTGGGTCTTCGGGTTTCAGAAATCTCAAGCTTCAAACCTACTCGAACTACACAGGATTATGTCGTGTGTCCTCTTGAATAAGGCGGTTGAGGCTTACTTTGGGCCTTCACTCGAAATCCACATATTTATGCCACATCTCTTCAGGATCAAACAACCCAGATTCACCTCGGACGATCCGATGCTTGAGGTTTACTCTAGATGATCTGGTGACTGAGATCTATTTCAGATGATCGGATGATCAAAATGTACTTTGGCTCTTCGGATATTCAGGCTTCGGGAGTTTCAAATCTCTACTGAAAACCTCTCAAACAGATTTCTCCATAGTTATTGATCTGCTGACATGTACCTCTTGGTGATCGATGGTCAGGGTCTACTTCGGTTATACAAAGTTTCGATGTTCGAGCCCTAACATGTCACATCCCTCACTGCCTTTCAAATTTTGGGGGCACACATTGACGGTTTGGAGTAACCTACTTTTTGTCCCACAATTCTCCTTACGCTGAAAAATAACCCCTTGGTGAAACTGTAGTTTGGATTGTAGGACCACCTTGGGAAATTATCTATCGTGAAACTTGGTTCCTCACAATGCCTCACGTCCGTTGATCTCTCTCTCCCATGGGATCCAACGGTTGTGACCTTAACCCTTGCTTCCTTTTCATCGGATGACCCCTGTTCACCTTTCCTTTGAGCCAAAAATCCTGGGTCTCTCTTGATCCTACAGTGGTGATCGCTTCAAAATTCAAAGGGGGACAGCCACAACCCTTCAAACCTCTTACAATGGGTCCCTGACATTCTATCTCCTGCGTAGGTTCTGCAATGAAATTCCTCTTGAGATTTTCAACTCCATGGATAGATTTCGATTTGTAACCACGAGACTCTGACCAATAGACCCGACCCATACTGGCCCAGTGTTTCAACCAAAAGCTATGATACCAATTTGTAACATACCCAACCACCCACAGGTTGGGGTATGCTACCTTCAAGCTTTCCCTTGGACTTCTTTCTCTTACCGATACCTTTTTAAAATTTAAGGATGCATAAAAGAAAAGACTTTAATGACATGCACAACAATAGTCAACAAACATGCATAGTCTAAATATTCAATTAAACGATAATTAAAAACAAACAGCAGAATACATTCATACACAGATAATAATATCACAACAGAGAGCACTTATCTGTATAAAAAGGCGACACCAACTGGATGCAAACCAAGGAAGTTCCACCCAACCATAGACACCACTGCTCCAAATCTCAACAACAATGTCACCCCCGAGCTAGGGCTATGAATCCACAAGGAAGGTTCCAAAGTGTACTTGGGTTACCAAACCGGTCATCTCTCAAGCTCTCACAAGTTTCCCAGCACCCAGAACAATCCAAGTACCTAGCTCTCTTCTACCCAGCCTGTACAACCCAAGAGAATGGACCTCCACCCTTCTCTTCCACACAATCCCTTAGGCAGTCCCTCTCCTTTTTATTTTGGGGCCTCCAATACAGCTATTCTAGAATCTCAATGTTGGAACTCTCAGGACTCACAGTTGTGAGAAAAACAGGGCATAGGCCAATGCATCTCAGACATGCAGGCCCCAAGTCATGGTTGGATTTCTCCAGTGACCATTACAACCAACTATCCTGTGGCTAATTCTCCAGCAGCTCAGTTCCCTTTCCCAAGATAAGATGTGGATGAGGATGGATCAATGAATGGGTAAGTGGGTGCATGAAAGTGCATGAGGTAAAGAATGGTATGAATTGTACAGGAAAATCAGTGAACAATCCATCAGTCGAACCCCCCCATTAGACTAGAGGCAGGTTTAAGTAACTTCGTGAGGAATCAATAACCTCCTAGCCTTCCCCAAGAAGCTCATGTAACCAATCCCCTCCCATAAAAAAAGGGGGTAATTAAAATAGGAATAAATACTTAGCCCCTCAAGCCCCCTCTCTTATGGAATCATAGCCCCTATAACTCTAGTCCTTGTTTTTCTAGCAACCAACCATGTATTTATTATTAATAATGATAAAAACATTACATGTCTTCGGCACACTTTCCTTTTAATAATTGTTTGGGCACTCATTCCTCTTAGCATTGTGACAATACATTATTTAGAATGGGGGTTCAAAACCTGGGGTGTTCTTTCCTTTCTGTTCCTTGCCTTGGCCAAGTCATCTTAAAAAATTTAAGTTGGAGCTAACTTTTCTCCTTATCTGACACACAAATCATCTTATTTCCTCTCTCTCCCTTGTGTGGTTGTTCTCCCATTTTTGTGACAATTCCTCATGTGGGTTCCCCTCTTGCCGACTCGCCTTGCCTTGCCCAAGCCGTCTTAAAAAAGTTAAGTTGGAGCCAACATTTCTCCTTATTCGTCACACGACTCGTCTTCTTACCTGGCTATCCCTTATGTGGTTGTTCTCCCATTTTCGCGATGACTCCTCATGTCAATGCCCCTCTTGTCGAATTGCCTTTCCATGCATGTGGGTGCCCTACCTTTCCCAAGCCATCTTAAAAAAGCTAAGTTGGAGCCAACTTTTCTCCTTATCCAACATACGTCTTGTCTTATGCCTAACTCTCCCTTGTGTGGTTGTTCTCTCATTTTCGTGACGATTTCTCATGTGGGCACCCCTCTTTCCAACTCTCTTTCCCTTTCCCAAGTCATATTAAAAATGTTAATTTGGAGCCAACATTTCTCCTTATATGGCACACGACTCGTCTTCTTGCCTACCTCTCACTTGTGTGGTTTTTCTCCCATTTTTGCGATGACTGCTCATGTCAGTGCCCCTCTTTCCAACTCACCTTGTTGTTCCTTTGGGCGCCCTGCCTTTCCCAAGGAATATTAAAAAATTTAAGTTGGAGCCAACTTTTCTCCCTATCTAGCACATAGCTCATCTTCTTGCCTAACTTTCCCTTCTGTTGTTTTATCTCATTTTTGTGATGATTCCTCATGTGGGCACCCCTCTTGCCAACTCTTCTTGAATTTCATTTGGGAGCCCCTCTTTCCAAATCTCCCAAGCCATATTAAAAAATTTAAGTTAGATCCAACTTTGATCTTTATCTAGAACAATACTCGTCTTCTTCCCTAGCTCTCCCTTGTGTGGTTTTTCTCTTGTTTTCGTGATGATTCCTCGTGTGGGTGCCCCTCTTTCCAACTCCCCTTTCCCTGACTTTGGGCGTCATTCCTTGCCTAGGTCATCTTAAAAAAGTTAAGTTGGATCCAAATTTTCTCCTTATCCAATAGTTGTCTTGTCTTCTTGCCTAGCGCTCCCTTGTGTGGTTTTTCTTTCGTTTTCGTTACAATTCCTCATGTGTGCGCCTCTCTTGCCAAATCACCTTGCATTTTGTTTGGGTGCCCTACCTTGTTTTCATTGCAATTCCTCATGTTGGTGTCCTTCTTTCCAACTCACCTTGCATTGCATTTGGGCGACTTGCCTTGTTTCATTACAATTCCTCATGTGGTTTCCCCTCTTTCCAACTCTCCTTGCTTTGCATTTGGGCACCCTGCCTTGTTTTCGTTATGATTCCTCATGTGGGCACCCCTCTTGCCAATTCTCCTTGCCTTGTATTTGGGTTCCCTGCCTTGTTTTTGTTACGATTCCTCACATGGGTGCCCCTCTTGCAAACTCGCCTTGCATTGCGTTTGGCCACCCTTCCTCATTTTCATTAAGATTCCTCATGTGGGCGCCCCTCCTTCCAACTCACCTTGCATTATGTTTGGGTTCCCTACCTCATTTTCATTGTGATTCCTCATGTCGATGCCCCTCTTGCCAACTTTCCATGTGTTGCGTTTTGGCACCCTACCTCATTTGCGTTTTGATTCCTCATGTGTTTGTCCCTCTTGCCATCTCACCTTGTGTTGTGTTTCGGTGTTGTTCCTCCTTTTTCTTAAAATTCCTCATGTGGAAGCCCCTCTTTCCAACTCACCTTGCCTTTCCTTTGGCACCCAACCTTTCCCAAGCCGTCTTGAAAAAATTAAGACAAAGCCAAAATTTCTTCTTATCCAACATTCGGCTCATCTTCTTGCCTAGTGCTCCCTTGTGTGGTCATTTTCATTGTGATTCCATGTACAGGGATAGAACCGAATTCAACCTTGTTCCTATACATGGATAGGGCTGAATTCGGCCCTGTCCACCTCCTAAAACATGAAAAATATAAATAAATGAAATTTAAATTAATTTAAGAAAAGGGTTTAGAATTACCTTGAACCCGAAGCAGAAGCAACCAACAACAACCAACAACAAAAAAAAACAAGAATCAACTCCAGCCACAAACAACATCAACCAACACCAACAAAAACCATTGCAAGAAACAACCAACAGAAACCACCAACCAACAACAACCAACGCTAGCAGCAATCACTGCCAGCAACAAGCACCAACAAGCACCAACCAACAACAACCAATAGACTCTCAGTAGTTTGAAACGTGTCAAATGAATGGTGTGCGGGGGATATATAACATTGTTTTCAGTTGAAATCTTTTTTGAACGAAAACCATTTTCGGCCAAAATAATATTTCGACTAAAACAATGTTAATGCATGAAAAAATTTGTTTGGATTATTTCAGCCGAAACATCTTTTAGTAAAAAATATGTTACCGTATGAAAAAAAATATGTCCGGCTAATATGGTACACGACAATCGAGGTCATCATCACGATACCATTTGATTTGACATCTAAAGGTTTGGTCGAAAACACTTGTATTTCAGTTGAAAGAATTAGTATTTTGGCTGAAAAAAGGTCACTAGGAATTTTAGAGACCTGATTCTAACAAATGTTTTTCCCACCTTCATGAATTTACCCATAACAAACATATTTACAAAACCTCTACCAAGAAGAACCTTTGAAAATCTTAGGTCGAAATTAGGAGTAATTCCCACACCTCATTAAAACTACAAACGTTTCATTAGAAGAAATAAACACATGGACAAAGGGAACATCACCTCAGGGGGCACATCCCCACAGGGGGATGGAAGAAAGATCTCTTATGTTAATTTTGTCAAAGGGGGAGGAGAAGAAGTAAAAACCCAATTAAAAATAGAGAGTTTTACATTGTTTCCATCAATGCCAAAGGGGGATAATATTGGACCTAGTATTAAGGGGTTGGCATTGATGACAAAGAGGACCAATATGGTCAATTTTCGACATGGAGTTGGTATTGGAATTGATACAAAAAGAATCAATTATATGTCAATAAGTCTAGTATAAAAGTCTCAGCAAGAAAAGTCTCGACGAGTCAAGCCTTAATTCGAGTCGAAAACAATTGTCTTGACCAGCCAAACCCTAAGTTGAGTCAAAACAATTAAATGGGTCAAGATGACTATCTAAATGAAAGGAGAAAGGATCAAAGTCGAGTGTTTCAATAAAATGTAGTAAATATCAACAAGTCTAGTATAAACATCTCAACAAGAATTTGAAGTTGAAGAAGTTGAAAAAGTTGAAAGTCGAAGTCAAAGAAATCAGGAGTCAAAATCGAAGAAGTTGAAGGTCAAAGTCAGATAAGTCGAAGATTGAAGCTGAAGTCAAAGTTGGATAAGTAGAAGAAGTTGAAGATCGAAGCTGAAGTCAAAGTCAAAACCAAAGCATGTCAGGACGACCAAAGTCGAATTACACAAGTCGATTTTCTTCTAAGTCGAGTCGGTCCAAGAAAGAAGTAACCTAAAGGTCGAAGTCAAAGAAAACTTAAATTCGGAAATTAAAGTTGGTTCAAGGTTGAAGCAATTTGGGTGAACTAGAATTGAAATACTCAAGTCGAAATTTATCCCAGTTGAGTCAACCAAAAATATGTTCGTTGGTCGAACAAGGAAGCAAATACGGAAATGGGTGAAGGCCAAGTCAAATATTTCATGACGAGCAGCTGAGAGGGAACATATTTTAATATCGATCATCAAGTAAAATGTTTACAAGTTGAGTTTAAATAGTAAACAACAAAGGAGATATGTGGAGGTCGATTTAAACATTCATGAAAAGGTAAAATGCACTGAAGTCGATCTGGCATCCGATGATGAAAGGAAAATATGGGTAAGTTTCTTTCAAAGAACCATTTGTACCGGCCACCTCGCACATGTCTTGGAGATAATTTTATCAAGTCGACTAATTGGGCATGTTCTGCACAAAACCCATGTCGTAGAATTGTAAAGTTCATTTCCAGGACTCCAGAATCTTCATACGAAATCACTGTCTAATTTTGTGCATGAAAATAAATTAATGAAATCACCATTTGTGTTAATTAAATGAAGTGGTGCAATGTTTCATTATTAAAATGAAAAATGGTTCAACCTTATACCGTTTGGAAATTATATAAGAAGAAAAACAAGGTGAAAGGAAGGTGTCTTTGTGGTCTACATCATACTATCATAAACAAGTATAGAATCCAAGGAAGAAAGTTGAAGATACTTATGACGTGAGAGTGGAAGGGTGGAGGAAGGAAGGACTAATGTCCTTTACTGATTAAATTTTTAAGACATGAAGTTTATGCTTCTTAGGATTGGTTCTCTAAACAAGGGAAATGGTGTTGCCTAGGTTTGGTGCCCTAAAACAAGAGAGTTGGTGCTTCCTAGGGTTGAAGCACTGAACAAGGAGATTGGTGTCTCCCAATCATTATTGTAACTTGTATTATTGTATTGATTTTATATTCAAGTTTACTGTTGTTGATCAATTGTTGTTAATAAGTTAAAATTATTAAATTTTTAAATGATTAACCAATATTGATTCACCCCCCCCCTCCTCTTAGTATTGACCAAGTTTCCAACAATTGGTACCAAAGCAGGCACCTTCTACATAGTCTAACAACTGGAAGGTAGATTCTGTATCAATGGATCAACAAGAGGGAATCTCTTCCAACAAAGCACCTCTGTTTAAAGAGAATGATTACACATTCTAGAGTGTGAGAATGAAAATTTATCTCATGGCCCTTGGATGTGATGTTTGGGAAGTTGTTGAAAGTGTTTTTACTACACCATCTACCCCACCTACTGATATTGTTGCAAAGAAGTTATGCAATGAAAATTCAAGAGTAGTCATTGATATTCTAGGAGGATTAACCAATCCTGTATTTGTAAAGGTAATGCATTATAAGTCAACAAAAGATATTTGGGACAAACTGAAGGTCACATATGAAGGACACAACAAAGTCAAGGAAGCCAAACTACAAACCTATAGAAATCAGTTTCAAAATTTGAAAATGGAGGAATAAAACATAGTTGAATATCTTCAAAGAGTTGATGAAATTGTCAATTCAATCAGAGCATTAGGAGAAGAACTCAAATACAAATCGATTGTTAAAAATATATTGAGATCCTTAATTATGAGGTATGATGCCAAAATTTCTACCCTTGAAGGCAAACCATATCTTCATAAGCTCACAGTGGATGAACTACATGGGATCCTCACAGCATATGAGATGAAAACGTGACAAGAAAAATCAACAAAAGGAGAAACAACATTCAAGGCATCAAAATCAAGGAAGAAGCAGGAGCAGGTACCTAATGAAGATTTATCAAGGATATCTAATGAATAAGTATCTAACTTTATGAAGAAACTCAAGAAAGGGATTGGTAAATACAAGGGGAAGTTTCCTCTGATATGCTTCATCTGTGGAAAAGTTGGACACTTTGCGAAAAAATGTCCATATCTCAAGTAGGAGAATAATGATGATGAAGGAATTCAGAATCACAGAATATAAGAAGGGTAATACAAAGAAAAAATAGAAAAACTACAAACATAAGAAGAATATCTAAACCAAAGAGGACAACAATTCTTCTGAAAAAAGTGAAGATAAAGATTCAAAACTTTTATTTATGGGAATGAACACTCAAAATAATGATGTAGATGATGAATAAAACTCTGAATTTGAAGGAGAAGTAGACCTAGAAGCAAGACTTATTAGTTCTCTAGGGGAACTAAGAAAGTGTAAAAAGAAGAACAAGCTATCGAGGGCACAAATTCAAGAGTTTAAAGAATCACATCAATCAAGAGAAATAGATGCATCAAGAACCATCAAAGAATCATAACAGATCATTGGTGATTTGAAGTCCTAAATCCTAGAAGCTAAAAGAATTGAAGAAGTCATTTTAAAACAACTCAATGATAGAGAACACATATGTGAGAAGATACAAGTTGAGATTGACCTACTAAAAGGTGAACTTGAGAAAGAAAGGAAGAGATCAAAATTTGAAAATAGTTCAAAGATATTGGATGAAATTATTAGTTGACATAGGTCAAAAAACAACAAGACTGATTTGGGATACACCCAAGACTCAAATTCTACATCATAAAGATCTGTAAAAGGACCAATCAATTATGCATATGCTCTTAGAATGCCCTTAAGAAGAGAAGATAATAAGGCAATGATGATGTCATTGGAGACCATCCCAAATAAACATAAATCAACACTCGCTACTAAAGAAAAAGATGACAAGAAGAATATAATCACCAGAATAAATCCCTCTAATAGATATCAGTATATCTTCCTTGGATATTGTTATTCTTGAAATAATTTTGGACACAAAGTAGTACATTGTAAATCCTATAGAAGGCACAATCCAAAAAATGTCCAAAGAAGTCAGAAGTTCAATATAGATAAAAGAAACTATAATTTGTTCTCTCCATTACAAGATTACAATATGGAATGTCTCAAATGTAATAACTATGGACATGAAGCCAGTGAATGTAGATTTTCAAAGTATGTCAAAGAGATAAATATTCCCAACAATCAAAAAGCATGGAAGAAAAAGCAAGTAGAGAAAATAGAGTGTAAAGTAGCCCTGTATTCCAAAAAAAAAGGATGTCAGTGTTATATAGACATTGGTTTTTCTAAAGACATGACTGGAGATCAAATAAAATTTCTCAGGTTAATGAAGAAATAAAAATTAAAATTCACCTTTAGAGATAATGTGTCAACCAAGATACTTGGAAAACACACTGTTAACCTAGGGAATAACAAGGCCAAAGAAGAAAATGTACTTTTAGTAGAAAATATTAATCCTAATCTCCAAAGTGTAATTGAAACATGTGATAAAGGTCACACACTTACCTTTGATTCTCAGAAATGTGAGATAAAAAGAGAAGATATTGGGAAGCTAGTGACAGTTGCACCAAGAACATTCAACGATGTCTACATCCTTGACATGGAAGGAGAAGAAAAATGTTTTTTAGGTCAAGAAGATGAAATTTGGTTATGGCATAGAAGGTTGGTACATCTAAGCTTTGAAAACTTAATCAAATCCAATAAGAAGGAGGCAGTAAGGGATATTCCAAAGATTATAAATCCTTCAAATCCTATTTGTAAAAATTGTCAAATAGGGAGGTAGACAAAATTCAGGTTCAAGACAAAACAACATTCTTCATCAAGAACCTTGGAGCTTATTCACACTGACTTATGTGGTCCTACTAGAACTAAAATTATACATGGATAACATTACTTTATGTTGGTGATTGATGACTACACAAGAATGAAGTGGGTCAAGACGATTATCTAAATTAAAGGAGAAAGGATGAAAGTCGAGTGTTTCAATAAAATGTGGTAGATATCAAGAAGTTTGGTATAAACATCTCAACAAGAAGTTGAAGTTGAATAAGTTGAAAAATTCGAAAGTCAAATTCAAAGAAATCGGGGGTCGAAATCGAAGAGGTCAAAATTTAAGGTCAGATAAGTAGAAGAAGTTGAAGGTCAAAGTCAGATAAGTAGAAGAAGTCGGATATCAAAGCCGAATTTTAAGTCGAAACTAAAGCAAGTCAGGATGACCAAAGTCAAATTACATAAGACAGTTTTCTTCTAAGTCGAGTCGGTCCAAGAAATAAGTAACCTAAAGGTCGAAGTCTATGCAAACTTAAATTGGGAAATATGAGTCAGGTCAAGGCTAAAGCAAGTTGGGTGGACCAGAATCGAAATACTCAAGTCAAAATTTTTCCTAGTTGAGTCAACCAAAAATATGTTTGTCGATCGAAAGAGGAATCAAATAGGAAAAAGGGTGAAGACCAAATCAAATCTTCAATGACTAGCATCTTAGAGGGAACTGATTTTAATATCCACCATAAAGTAAAATGTTTAAAAGTTGAGTTTAAATAGTCACCAAGAAAGGATATATGTGGAGGTTGATTTAGACATTCATGAAAAGGTAAAATGTACTGAAGTCGAACTGGCATCCAATGACAAAAGGAAAATCTAGGCAAGTTATTTCAAAGAACCATCTGTATCGGCCACATCGAAAATGTTTTGGCGGGCATTTCCTAGGGTCGACTAATTGGGCATGTTCTTCACAAAACCCATGCCGTAGAATTGTAAAATTTGTTTCCAGGGCTCCATAATCTTCATACGAAATCAATGTCTAATTTTGTGTACGAAAATCCATTAATCAAATCACCATTTGTGTTAATTAAATGAAGGGATGCAATGTTTCATTACTAAAATACACAATGGTTCAACCTTATACCTTTTGGAAACTATATAAGAAGACAATCAAGGTGAAAGGAAGATGTCTATGTGGTCTACATCATAAGATCAAAAACAAGTATATAGCCCAAGGAAGAAAGTTTAATATACTTATGAAGTGAGGGTAGAAGGGTGGAGCAAGGAAGCACTAATCTCCTTTACTGATTAAAGTTTGAAGATAGGAAGTTTATTCTTCTTAGGGTTGGTGCCCTAAACAAGGAATTTGGTGCTGCCTAGAGTTGGTTCCCTAAAACAAGGGAGTTGGTGCTTCCTAGGGTTGGTGCCCTAAAATAAGCGAGTTGGTGCTTCCTAGGGTTGGTGACCTAGAACAAGAGAGTTGATGCTTCCTAGGGTTGAATCCTTGAATAAGGAGATTGGTGTCTCCCAATAATTATTGTAACTTCTATAATTGTATTGATTTTATATTCGAGTTTACTATTGTTGATCAATTGTTGTTAATAAGTTTAAAATATTAAAAGTTTAAATAATTAACCGATACTGATTCACAGAGTATTGACAAAGTTTCCAACAATTGGTATCGTAGCAGGTGCCTTCTGCATAATCTAACAATTGGAAGGTAGATTATGACGCAATGCACCAACAAGAGCGAATGTCTCCCAACAAAGAACCTTTGTTCAAAGGGAATGATTATGCATTTTGGAGTGTGAGAATGAAAAGTTATCTCATGGGCCTTGGATGTGATGTTTGGAAATATGTTGAAAGTGGTTATATTGCACCATATACCCCACCTACTGATATTGTTGCAAATAAGTTATGCAATGACAATCAAGAGTAGTCAATGATATTCTAGGAGGATTAACCAATCCTATATTTGTAAAGATAATGCACTGTAAGTCATGACAAGAGATCTACGAAAAACTAAAGGTCACATATGAAGGAGAAAGCAAAGTCAAGGAAGGGAAACTGCAAACCTATAAAACTCAGTTCGAAAATTTGAAAATGAAGGAGGAAGAAAACATAGTTGAATATCTTCAAATAGTTGATGAAATTGTCAATTCAATCAGAGCATAAGGAGAAGAACTCAAATACAATCCAATTGTACACAATATCATGAGATCATTAAGTATGAGGTATGATGCAAACATTTCTACCCTTGATGACATACCATATATTGATAAGCTCACAATGGATGAACTACATGGGATCCTCACAACATATGAGATGAGAACGGGACAAGAAAATCCAACAAAAGGATAAACATCCTTCAAGGCATCAAAATCAAGGAATAAGAAGGAGTAGGTACCTAATGAATATTTATCAGTGATATCTGATGAATAAGTATTTAACTTTGTGAAGAAACTCAAGAAAGGGACTGGTAAATACAAGGGGATGTTTCCTCTGATATGCTTCAACTATGGAAAAGTTGGATTCTTTGCTAACAAATGTCCACATCCCAAGTAGGAGGATAGTGATGATGAATAAATATAGAGTCATATAGAACATAGGAAGGGTAAGACAATGAACAAAAAGAAAATCTACAAACATAAGAAGAATCTCTACAACAAATGATAGAGAACAAGTATGTGAGAATCTACAATCTATGATTGAGCTGCTAAAAGGTGAACTTGAGAAAGAAAAGAAGGGATCAAAATTTGAAAATAGTTCAAAGATATTGGACGAAATGCTTGGTAGAAAGAGGTCACCAAACAACAAGACTAGTTTGACATACACCCAAGACTCAACTTCTACATCACAACGATCTGACAAAGGACCAATTAGTTATGTAGATTCTCTTAAAGTCCCCTTAAAAAAATAAGATAAAAAGGAAATGATGATGCCATTGGAAACCGTCCCAAATAAACAGAAATCAACACCCCCTACTAATGAAAAAGATGACAAGAAGAATACAATCACCAGAATAAATCCCTCTAAAAAATATCATTATATGTTCCTTGGATATTGTTATTCTTGAAATAATTTTGGACACAAATAAGTACATTGTAAATCCTATAGAAGGCACAATCCAAAAAATGTCAAAAGAAGTAAGAAGTTCAATACAGATAAAAGGAACTATAATTCATTCTCTCCATTATAGAATTACAATATGGAATGCCTCAAATGTAATAACTACGGACATGAAGCCAGTGAACGTAGATTCTGCCGCAAAGTCCGCAACCCTCACGGTCCAACCCGCTTTCACCAGGACCTTCTTCGTTTCATAGGCCCGAAGAGTCAAAGAAATCTTCCAACTCCTCTCGGGAGTTCTTACTACCCACAGTAGCTCCTCGACGATCTCCCTTTCACTTTCGGGAAATCGGGATTTGCGATATCGCGAATCTCGCAGCACTGTCTTCGTGCAAATCAAACTCTGAACCCCGAATGCCGATGGTCAACGGTCAATGCCCCGTCCTGTCAGGGATTTTCCCTATCGAGATATCGCTACTTGCGGCGTCAAGCACCTGAATTTCCAAACTCCGAGTCCCGAGGTGCCCATCTCCTGACTCAATACCACCTGGACTCCACTCGTACCTGTGGTCCCACACTGCCACGTCACCTTCGGGATTTTCCGGATCGTGGATCCATGATGCAAGTTTTCCTTGATGTTGAAACTCCCGAACGTCGAACCCCGATCTCCCGGGATCTCATGCCACGTGCCCCTATGATGATTGATGGCTCCGAATAACTCGGGAAATCGCGACTCACGATTTCAACGAGTCTGCGCCTTGCCTCGACAAACGCTGAATGCCGAACCCCGATGGACTTTGATCCGTCCTGTGCCTACGGATTAATGTCCCCGCAACTTCTCCACGATCTAGCGGTCAGTGGAATTTTGCGACCCTCCTTTGCGATCCCTAGCCGTTGATCCCTTGTATTGGAGACCTCCTCACTCCAGCAGCTCGCCCTATTCGAGCCTTCGCACAGATTTGTTCCCACAGCAACGGTAAGGAACTATCTCTCCTGAGATTTGTAACTCTGACTCCTTCAGAGACCTTTACGGCCGCTTCCTGTGCTCGAATTTTCAATGAATCTCTAAGTGTTGAATTCTTCCATGTCCTGTGCACTCACAGCCACAATAATCCATGTATTCCAGTGCTCAGACTATCTGTTGAGACTCCACTCTTGGCCTGCGCTTATCCTGCATGGCTCAAATAACCCAATTCAACTTCTGGGAAAACGAGAATGAGAGCTTAACTGTTGAGCCTCATCAACGCACTCTATGCGGATGAATTCGAATGCACTCTATGCAGGAATCTCCTGGCTCAAACAGAGAAACAATTGAAACTCATTCTCATATCTACCATGAAATCACATACACAGCATATAAAACAAAAGCATAACAAGAAGCAAATATGCAACAGCATAATATCAACAACACACAGAGAATAATCACAGCCATGGAATTGAATCAAAGTTTTCCTATTAATTCAATATCTGTACATGGGTGTTCTCCACAAATTCTCTGGTCTTCTCTTCCCTTGCTCCTGAATGCTTCAATAATACAATGATACAAAGGAGGGTTCCTATATTCCGTTTTCCCTCTCAAAATCTGGAACTATCAATTCTACAATAAATTCCTATCTAACAACATTAAAACTAATAAATTCCTTCCTATCTATAATACAATACAAGTGTGATTCATTACATTAACTCATTAATGCTTGGCGCAACAACCATCAAGGTAAAATTCAAAAAGAAGTTTGCTGGCTTGTCTAGCTGTCTTTCCCCGCTCCACGCGCTGGCTCGCTTGATGAGTGAGTGATGCTCCTACATCGTACTCCTTGGCTCAAAAGATTTCATGGGATCCTGTCCATGAGCTCCTGCACGGTGTGACCATGCTTCTGTATAATTCCCTCTGTTTCCCAGCTGGCATCCTCCACTGGGTGGTTCTTCCATTTTACCAGGTATTCAAAATACTGCTTTCTCCTGGTCTTCCTGCCTACTCTTTTATCTAGTATGCACTCCATCTGAGGCTTTTGTGCAACTGGTAATTGTTTCTGCCACTGGACTACTAGTTCCTCAGCTCCAGTGCCTACTTCTTCAGCCTTGTATGGGTATAAATCTGAAATATTGAAAATCGGAGATATCCCGATGCCATCTGGCAACTCAAACTCGTATGCGTTCTCCCCGAATTTCTTCAGGACTTTGCATGGCCCAATTTTCTTCATCTTGAGTTTATTATATGTTCCCCTTGGGAACCTTTCCTTCCTTAAGTGTGCCAGAACCATGTCCCCAACTTCAAATTGAAGTTTTCTCTTTCTCTGATCAACTCTGCGCTTGTACTCCTGATTTGACTTCTGCAGTCACTGCTTCACCTGCGTGTGAAGTTCCTCCATTGCTTCAGCAAATTATTCAGCACGAGCGCTGCTAGTTTCATCCTGTCCTGACTCCCTGAGTTCAGAAACTCTTCTCGACTGTGTCCCATACAAAATCTGGAACGAACTCTTACCTGTGCTCTGGTTGACAGAGTCATTGTAAGCGAATTCTGCGTGTGGCAATATCTGGTCCCAACTGGTATGGTGCTCCTTCACCAGGCTTCTCAATAAATCCCCTAAACTCATGTTGACCACTTATGTCTGCCCATCTGTCTGGGGGTGATAAGCAGAACTAAACGCCAGATTAGTTCCCAGTTTTTTCCATAGTGTCCTCCAAAAATGACCCATGAACTTTGTATCCCGATCCGAGACGATTCTCCTCGACAATCCATGTAATCTGACGATTTCTTTGAAAAATAGATTTGCGATGTGGGTCGCATCGCTGGTATTATGACACGGAATAAAATGTGCCATTTTCTAGAGCCTGTCCACCACCACAAAGATGGAATCAACTCCCCGTTGTGTTCTCGGCAATCCCAGAACAAAATCCATACTAATTGCCTCCCATGGTCTCTCGGGTATAGGCAATGGCTGATAGAGCCCTGTGTTCTACTTTCGGCCCTTCGCATGTTGACATATCCGACACCTGTCAACAAACCTCTTTACATCTTCTCGCATGCCTGGCCAATAATATAATTCACTCAGCTTGGCGAATGTTTTGTCATGTCCAAAATGACCTGCTAGTCCTCCACTATGTTTTTCTCTCACCAAATTCTCCCTCATGGAGCAATCTGGAATGCACAGCTGATTTCCCCTGAACAACAATCCTTCCTGGATCATATATTCCAGCCATGGAGTCCGATCCCTGAGAACTGGATTCTCAGCTACCTCGTATGCTTCTGCAAAATCTGCATCACCTGCATACATATTTTTTAGATTTTCAAAACCCAGCGTCTTGACTCTGAACTCCTACAGCAATAAACATTTCCTACTCAAAGCATCAGCCACTTTGTTAGCAGTTCCTGAAATGTGCTTGATCACAAACGTAAAATTTTGCATATACTCTACCCATTTTGCATGCTTCTGGTTCAACTTCTCCTGTTGACTCACGAACTACAATGTGTGATTATCGCTGTACAAAATGAATTCCTTGGGTATCAAGTAATGCCTCCACTTTTTCAATGCCTGTATGATGGCATAGAACTCTTTATCGTATGTGGAGTATTTCAACTTTGCATCATCCAGCTTCTCGCTGTAATATGCAACAGGTATGTCATCTTGACTCAGGACCCCTCCAACAACATATCCACTGGCGTCACACTTCACTTGGAAGGTTTTCTGAAAATCTGGCAGCACCAGAATTGGCTGGTCAGTTATCTTTCGCTTCAACAGATTGAAGCTCCTCTCAGCCTCGACTATCCAATGAAAAACCTTATGCTGTTTTTTCACCGTGTCCATCATTGCTGCGCTAATTCCACTGAAATTTCGAATGAACTTTCAGTAGAAACTAGATAACCCATGAAATCTCCTTACCTCAAAAGCATTCCTCGGTGATGGCCAATTCCTGATTACTTCCACCTTCTTAGGATCCATCTTCAATTCATTCGCCGAGATTACAAAACCCAAATAAATGAGTTTTGTCTACATGAATGAGCATTTTTTCAAATTGACCAACAGATTCTCCTGCTGTAGCCTTCTCATCACAATGACTAAATGCCTCAAGTGTTCATCCCTGGTATTGCTGAAAATTAATATGTCGTCCAGATACATGACCACAAATTTTCCAATGAATTCCCTCAGGACTTCATTCATCAGCCTCATAAAAGTTCTTGGCACGTTTGTCAACCCAAACGGCATGACCAGCCATTCATCTCCCTCTCTCATCCGGATCTGATGATATCCGCTCTTGAGATCAATCTTCAAAAAATAATTTTCCCCACTTAGGCAATCCATCAAGTCATCCATCATCGGCAGTGGAAATTTGTACCTGATGGTAATTTTATTTATCGCCCTAGAGTCTGTACACATCCTCCAGCCTCCATCCTTCTTCGGACTTAGTACTGTTGGAACAACACATGGAATCAGATTCTCTCTGACCAGTCCCTTGTCCAGCAAATCCTGTACCTGCCTCTTGACTTCCTCGTTCTCCTGAGGTATCAACCTGTACGCTTCCTTATTCGACAAACTTTCTCTGGGTATGAGGTCAATATGGTGACTCACACCTCGCATCGGTGGCAACGGATGAGGTAATTCATCCATGATGATATCAACGAACTCTCCCAGTAGTTCATGAATCTCCTCTAGCAAGTCGTCCACTATTGTGCTTGTCAGGACAATTCTCGGCTTCCTGACAACAAAGAATTGTGGATCTTCATTTTTCTCCATCTCTGTGAGAAGCTCCTTCCCACTCATGAGAAGTATTGTGCTGGTTACTTCCGGCTTCACTTCTTTATCTTTTATCGGAAGCAACGTGTGTGACCTCCCATCCTTCTCCAAGGTGTATGTGTTCATTCTCCCATCATGAACAACATTTCTATCATACTGCCATGGTCTTCCCAATAATACATGACAGACATCCATGGGAATGACATCACAAATTTTTTTTCCCTATATTCACCCATTTTAAATTCAACAAGGATTGTTTCGTAACACATACCTAGTGTCCTTTCTGCAGCCATGACACTTTGTATAGACTTGGGTGATCTGTCATCTCCAACTCTAGTTTTTCCACCATCTCCGTCGAAACGAGATTATCGGTGCTTCCGCTATCCACTATGACCTTGCATTTCAAGCCCTTGGTCTTGCAAGTAGTTCTGAATAGTCTGTATCTCTGAGCTGCGTCTTCCACCTCTTTCTCGGGTGTTAACAAAATTTTATGCACCGTCAGTGACTTCCCACTTCCGGTGTCTTCATCCTCAGCATCACGCTTCTGCATCTCTGTGATGTGATCTTCTTCTCGGTCCATATTCCTATCTGGACAGTCAACAGCCTTGTGTCTGTCTTTCCCACATGTGAAACATGTGATAACTCCTCCTATGCCTCTTCCTCTACCTCGGGTATGAGGAATTACGTTGGCGTTAGCATAACCGCCACCCTTCTCTATATGCTGCCTTCTTGGCTCAGCATATTGCTGCCTCTGTTCAGTTTGTGGCTGCCTCTGCTGTGAGGTTTCGCCTCTCTCAGCCTTACCCTGAGGCCTCTTCCATTCCTCCTTGGGCTTCTGAATTCTTTCCTGGGCAATCGCTTTGCCTCTTGGTTGGCTTCTGTCTCGCCCTCACTGTCCTTGCTTGCGGCTCAGCTTGTCTTCGGCTTTTAGAGCCATCTGGTACGCATCCTCAACTGTTTAGATGGTAACCATGCTCAACTCATCCTGAATGTCATACCTCAGACCATTCAGGTATCTCGCCACCTTCTCGTCATCACTCTCCCGATGACCAACTCGAATGTTGAGCCTGTAGAATTCTTCGGTGTACTCTTTCATCGTCATCAATTTCTATCTCAGGTTCTGCATTCGCCTAAATAGAGTGATCTGGTAATATCTCGGGATGAACTTCTCTTTCATCTTCGCGATCATCCTGTCCCAGCTTTTGATCTTATGTTTTCCTTTGCAGCACCTATCAGCCTACAACTCATCCCACCATAAGGCTACATGTCCTTTCAACTTGGTTACAGCATGCCTTACCTTCTTGTCCTCTTCAATATCTTCGTAATCGAAGTAGGTGTCGAGTGCTCAGATCCAATCCAGCAACTCTTCCGCATTTAGACTTACCTCATAGATGGGAATGTCCATCTTGGTCTTTGAGCTCATTCTAGAAATGGATCTGATCAACCTCTCTGTTGAGGCATCCTCTGCTGAGACCTCTTTGGCATCGTGTCCAGCTTCCTCTTCCACCTCGAAATCACTGAACTCTCCAGTGCCATCTCTGCGCTTTTGGGTGGTCTCCATCTCTTCGAGTCTCGCCCTAAGATCTCATATTTGGCGTTCCATCTCTAGGTTCCCTGCCGACCTTCCCCTTCTTCGGGCATCCCTGTCTTCTCGATCAGGTGACTGCCTTTCTCTTCTAGGAGACATGGCGTAATCCTCCTCTCTCTGCTACCGGAACAAAGAGAACTCGTCTCCGGCTCTGATACCACTCTGCCGCAAAGTCCACAACCCTCACAGTCCGACCCTCTTTCACCAGGACCTTCTTTGTTTCACAGGCCCGAAGAGTTAAAGAACTCTTACAACTCCTCTCGGGCGTTATTACTACCCACAGTAGCCCCTCGACGATCTCCCTTTCGCTTCCCGGAAATTTGGATTTGCGGTATTTCGAATCTCGCAACACTGTCCTCGTGTAAATCAAACTCCGATCCTCGAATGTCGATGGTCAACGGTCAATGCCCCATCCTATTGGGGATTTTCCCTATCGGGATATCGCTACTTGCGGTGTCAAGCACTTGACTTTCCAAACTCTGAGTCCCAAGGTGTCGATCTCCCGACTCAATACCACCTGGACTCCACTCGTACCTGTGGTCCCACACTGCCACGTCACCTTCAGGATTTTGTGGATCGCGGATCCATGATGCAAGTTTTCCTTGATGTTGAAACTCCCGAACACTGAACCCCGATCTCCCAGGACCTCGTGCCATGTTCCCTTATGATAATTGACGGCTCCGAATAACTCGGGAAATCACGACTCACGATTTCAACGAGTCTGCGCCTTACCTCGACAAATGTCGAATGCCAAACCCTGATGGACTTTGATCCATCCTGTGCCTACGGATTAATGTCCCCGCAACTTCTCCACGATCTAACGGTCAGCGGAATTTCACGACTCTCCTCTGCGATCCCTGGCCGTTGATCCCTTGTATTGGAGACCTCCTCGCTCCAGCAGCTCGCCCTGTTCGAGCCTTCGCACAGATTTGTTCCCACATCAACGGTAAGGAACTATCTCTCCTGAGCTTTGTAACTCTGACTCCTTCAGAGACCTTTACGGTCGCTTCCTGTGCTCGACTTTTCAACGACTCTCTAAGTGTTGAATTCTTCCAAGTCCTGTGCACTCACAACCACAGTAATCCATGTATTCCAGTGCTCATACTATCTGCTGAGACTCCACTCTTGGCCTGCGCTTATCCTACATGGCTCAAATAACCCAATTCAACTTCTGGGCAAATGAGAATGAGAGCTTAACTGTTGAGCCTCATAAACGCACTCTATGCGGATGAATTCGACTGCACTCTATGCAGGAATCTCCTGGCTCAAACAGAGAAACAATTGAAACTCATTCTCCTATCTACCATGAAATCACATACACAGCATATAAAACAAAGGCATAACAAGAAGCAAATATGCAACAGCATAATATCAACAACACACAGAGAATAATCATAGCCATGGAATTGAATCAAAGTTTTCCTATTAATTCAATATATGTACATGGGTGTTCTCCACAAATTCTCTGGTCTTCTCTTCCCTTGCTCCTGAATGCTTCAATAATACAATGATACAAAGGAGGGTGCCTATATTCCGTTTTCCCTCTCGAAATCTGGAACTATCAATTCTACAATAAATTCCTATCTAACAGCATTAAAACTAATAAATGCCTTCCTATCTATAATACAATACAAGTGCGCTTCATTACATTAACTCATTAATGCTTGGCGCAACAACCATCAACGTAAAATTCAAAAAGAAGTTTGTTGGCTTGTCCAGCTGTCTTTCCCCGCTCCACGCGCTGGCTCGCTTGATGAGTGAGTGATGCTCCTGCATCAGATTGTCAAAGTATGTCAAAGAGATAAATATTCCCAACAATAAAAAAGTATGGAAGAAAAAACAAGTAGAGAAAACAAAGTGTAAAGTAGCCATGTATGCCAAAATCAAAGGATGTAAGCGGTATATAGACAGTGGTTGTTCTAAACACATGACCGGAGATCAAAGAAAATTCTTCAATTTAATGAAGAAATAAAAAGGAAAAGTCACCTTTGGAGGTAATGTGTCAACCAAGATACTTGGAAAAGGCATTGTTAGCCTAGGGAATAACAAGGACAAAGAAAAAAATGAAATTTTAGTAGAAAATATTAATCCTAATCTCCTAAGTGTAAGTAAAACATGTGATCAAGGTCACATAATTACCTTTGATTCTTAGAAATGTTATATAAGAAGAGAAGATACAGGGAAGCTAGTGGCAGTTGCACCAAGAACATCCAACAATGTGTACATCCTTGACATGGAAGGAGAAGAAAAATGTTGTTTAGGTCAAGAAGATGAAATTTGGTTATGGCATAGAAGGTTGGGACATATACCCTTTGACAACTTAATAAAATCCAATAAGAAGGAGGAAGTAAGGAATCTGCCAAATATTATTAAGGCTTCAAATCCTATTTGTAAAGATTGTCAAATGGGGAAGCAGAGAAAAGTCAGATTCAAGACAAAAGAGCATTCTTCATCAAGACCCTTGGAGCTTATTCACACTGACCTATGTGTTCCTACTAGAACTAAAAATATACATGGAGAACATTACGTTATGTTGGTCATTGATGACTACACAAGAGTGACATGGGTATACTTTCTAAAGGATAAATCAGAAGCCTTTGAAATATTTAAGGCACACAAATCTTTTGTAGAAAATGAAACAGATCTAAAAATTAAATGCTTGAGATCAGAAAATGGAGGATAATTCAACTCTAAAGAGTTCATTAATATTTTTGGATACCACCCCAGATGGGGTGACATGTAGAGAAGGAAGGACATGCAGAAAAGAGTTGGGTGATGCCATAAATGTTGGCCACCGGCTCCCATCTCCTCACCATTAAAGATGGGAGTGAACCCAAGCAGCTGAGACCAGGCAACAAGGCCTCTAACGTGAGAGAAGAGGATGACACATCAACGCATTAAGAATATAACCTTAATAACCAAAGCTATCACCTTCATCCTTATCAGCCGCCTTGGAGGATTTGTGATGCATTTGGAAATTAAAGGGCCAAAGGGTGATCCTTCGAAGTGTCGGAACAGAGAAACCTTCCCAAATGGAATTTCGGCCATAGATTTTCTTCTCTACATACCGAGAGCAAGGGGACGGCCTCACAGAGGCATGTCCTGGTATGCATTCGACTCACACAGGAAGCGATAGAAGAATTTCAAAAAATCATTGGCTATAGCTTGCACTCGAAGAACCAGGAAGTTTGGGAGAACTGGAACGCCTCCCATGGCGTATGTATAGGAGATTGTTCAAGATGAACACATCCAGGATTACCCAGAATATCTCCTCTTCACTATCTCGGACAATTGGGATCCCCCCACCTATTTTAGGAATGATGACAAGCCCCCTACTTCAAGAACAACACGCGGTCCCAGGGAAGATGATTCAGCTGAGGAATGCACAACCTTCTATGTTGAGGAAGAATTCCTGGACAACATAGAAGAAAATATCAATACTACAAGTGGTGAACCTCCAAAGGAAGTGGCATAGTAGAACAAGTAGCAAGAACACCAAGGTGGTAGTGTAAACGAAGGTAAGGATGAGACTGACACACAGCAACCAACTCCCCTCTCCTCCACTCTGCGAGAATTGCAGGACCAACCACCACTCCTCCACCCAGAGCACCTCGAACTAATCTTCAAAACACGCAGCATGGTGGATGACTAGATCTTCAGGGCCATCCAAATCAACCAATGCCTTGATATGATGTATGTTGATTGCTTCAGTACATCCCCAAGACGACAATGACCTACGTGCACACATGCCTACGTAATTCCAGTCAGACGGGGAAAGAATGACGAAGATGATGAGAACAACGGATAAAAGGTTTTATGCATGCTCATAGTTAGAAATTTTCTTTTGTTTCAAACCAGAGCTTTAGCTCAGTTAGAATATAGCA
The DNA here is from genome assembly GCA_000966675.3 of Picea glauca. Lineage (NCBI taxonomy): Eukaryota > Viridiplantae > Streptophyta > Pinopsida > Pinales > Pinaceae > Picea > Picea glauca. The sequence continues at coordinate 728,460 of JZKD02S1626695.1, forward strand.
ATGTTGTCGGTAGAGAGGTAAAGAATAGACTTAATCTAATGGCGCCCATGCATCCTGGTTTCCTTCGGGCAGGACGATAGCCTGGTATTTTTTGTTTGAAAACAAGTGGCATGGTCTGGCCAGCTGTCTCAGTTTCCTCTCCAGGCGGGACAACTAGCACTCCAACAAGACTTTGTAAATTTGCAACTTTAATATAATAGGACCCTCCCCCTTTTTACTTAAAAAAAAATATTTGTGAATACCATGGATTCAAAAGACAATTTTCATTTCCCAAGACTCCTCAACAGAATATAGTAGTTGAAAAGAAGAATAGAATTGTCCAAGAAGTTGCAAGAACCATGTTGAATGAAGCCAAATTTCCAAATAAGTTTTGGAGAGATGCAATATACACAGTAGTTCACATACTCAATCGAGCACAATTGAGACTTAACCAAGACAAAACACCTTGTGAACTATGGTTTGGTATACCAACATGAGTGAAATACTTCATAGTCTTCGGTATGCAAAAATATTTTTTTTATTTATAATTTCACTTTACAGTAAAAACAAAACTTCTGAAGAATTTTGTTAGATTTCTACTGACTATTTTTCAAATTATTTTTATTGAGATTTGATATGTCAATTTGGAAATTGTTTCACAGCATGTTCCTTAAAAATGAAAGGAATTATAATGAGTTATTTTTCCCCCCAACAATGTATCTATTATTAAACCTTTGTTTTTGACAAACAAAATATATTGCAACAATCTATAGAGACTCTATTTTCTTATGACTATAGTTTTGAATCTAATGGATGAATATTATAATTTCTAAAAACATTTGAACTTGACGAAGTTGAAAATTTTGCAGATTTTAAACACATGTTTTCCCCCACCTTGTATATATCTTAATTTTCACTTAAAAGTAAAATCTAAAAATACCCCTTTGAAGAGAACAATTTAAGGATTTTGAATATAAATATTTCTAAATTTTCCACTGTGTACTTTTAGAGATATGGATATTCCTTTTCACTGAATCAAAATGTCACCTGAAAATATTATGCAATGATTTTTTTATATAATTAAATGAAATTAGATAAAAAGAATGAAAACGAAAAAAAATTATATCCATTGAAAGTAGATTCAATTTTTCAAATGCTCAAATCAATTTCAAAACTTAATTCTGAGTATTTGTAGGAGTCTGCAACCTCCAAAGTTCAAGAAAGCTAGATGGAATTCTCAGGTTCCTGCAAACAATCTCATTCACAGGTTTTCGGCCAATATAATCTTTCAGCCGAGAAATATTTTGCTCGGCCGAAATATATTTTTCTAATACAATCTTTAGAAAATAAATGGATTCCTCACTTTTTAGCTGAACAATAGTGTTTCGGCCGAAATGTGGTTGAGATAATTTCGTCAACCAAGAAAAAATGAAGGGACACGTCGTTTCATTTAAGTTTGCGTGAAATCTTATAAATACGCTTTCAACCGAACCAATTTAACACAATTCACTCACTCATTTCATGGTTTTGCATATGTGGAGCCCCTACGCAAAATTGTGAATCATCTTTTTCATTGTTTTGAACAAAGTGGTTGATGTTTTGAATGCAATTTGTTTTTCATCTTTTTGAAGTTCAAGTTTTTATTGGAATAACAATTTATATATTGAAGGCTTTGCTGAACATTTTTTCAAGGTGAAAACTTACTTGAACATTATTTTCAAGGTGAAGGATTTGTTTAACATAAAATTATTGATATTATTTTTTAATAATTTTTGTGACAATGAAGTTTTTCTAAGACTATTCTGAAATGTTGAATTTTTTAAAAGAATTTACAGATAACTATACTCATGGGAAACAAAAGTTTGTGCAAGAGAAAATTTGATCGCACTTGAGATGAAACTCCCCATAACTAAAAAAGAAAAGAGCATTATTGGAGAAAGAAACAAGAACGTGAAAATATTGAAGAAAAAAAAATGATGATGATGTAAATAGAGATTTTCGACAAGAAGAAGTCTAACCAGGTATGCATGTACATATTGTCTATATTAAAAGTATAGAATTAATTTATTTAAATTATTGTTTAAAATACAGTTGATTGTAATTCGGATTTGATGTTTTTCAAAAAACATAAATAGATTTTCCTCATAACGTCGATGAAGTCGTTGAAACCAAAATTGAAGCAGAAGATGAATGACCTATAGGTATGTAGATAAATCTAGATAATATAATCTATAAACACTTGTATATAGTTTATTGAATTTATGTTTGGGTTTTGTTTTTTAATATAAACTTTAAATTGAAATATGAAATACAATCTATCAACATGGATGATGAAATATTATAAAATGTCGATACTAACAAATTTGGGAAGAAAGAAGTTAAGCATTATATAAGATATCGTGTTAAGAATATGTATAATATTTTTTTCAAAGATGAATTAGTAACAGTGCAAGATCAAATTTTACTCTGTCTAATAAAGTCAAGAAAGCTAAAAGAAGCTACATTATTATTGGGTATTCAAAAGTCAACATAATATACAAAGGTGAAACATAATGTCTTTGACAATATAGCTAGTGTATTAAAAGATTTTGGAAAACCTTGAAAAAAATATGCCAGTGTTGAACATAGAGTGATACAAACAACAATTGTTTCATATAGCAATATAAAATATCGTTTGACACAACAAATGGAAAAGACGACGGGAACCTCAAGAAAAAATTTGTACAAACATAGAAAATTTTGATTGCAAATGATGAACTTGCTTGTTGGATAGTTGTTTCTAGACAACCCTACAAATATAGACTTGCATAAAATGTTAAAGAATCGGGTCGTAATTTTTGGTTGATTAGAATATCATGTTTCACCACATAGAAGGGATGTGTTGCGATGAATAATATCACGAAAACAATATGAAGAACATCCAAAACATATATTACCAATGACACAAATAGAATATTTCAATAAATTCAAAGAAGAGCACAAAGAAGTTAAAATTTCCATCAATACATTTGTGCAACAAAAACCATGGTTAGTTAGACCCATCATTGTTTGTGACACTTGTTGTTGTTGTTATCATGTGGAATTTGAGTTATATTACAACACATTTATTGATTTCGGTAAAAAATTATGGCCAAGTTCACGTCCTCCTTCCACATTCCGTGCTTTTATATCTGAAATTCTATGTGAAAGAGAAGGTGATGAATTATTTTACCAAACAAAATGTGTTGGGGGAAATAAATGTGATCGTTGTGGAAATATAAGTTTGTTTCACTCAAAGTATCCTATTGATATGAATGATCAGTCATTTTCGAATATAACAGACAATTGGAAGAGATATGAATATATCAGCAACACACCTAGACATTCTTCAAATGTTATTTCCAAAAGGATTGATTTGAAAGTAGATAAAATTTGTGTGATAGATTTTTTGAAGAAGTTTTAGGAAAAAATTTATAAATAAACCAATCATTCACATAGTGGTCGATGACAATACCTACAATTCAAACAATCTCGTGAAGTGTTTCCACTAGGGAAATTTTTTTCTGTAGTTGATTTTGCAGAAAATTAGACATTGGTTGCACAAAAAGAAATACAGAGTGAATATTATCATTTTGATCAAATCACTATATTTGTCCACGTTCTATATAGACATGCTCAATGAAGTATTGATAACATAGAAAGAACCAATGACGATCGACATGTTATTAAATAATATCACTTTTCTATAAGTGATGATCAAACACACGATACACATTATGTACAACATTGTTTGGATAAATTTTATGATTCATTGAAATAACATGGGATCGGATTTGATCGACATTGGATATGGTCATATGGATGTGTAGGTCAGTTAAAATCTTCACGGTCATTCTATTGGTTGTGTCATCCTCATAAGAAATCAAACATTACACATTGTTGGAATTTTTTTGAGACTGGACATGGAAAAGGAGAGCACGATGATGCATGGGCATGTGTAAAACAAAAACTTCGAAGCTATTAAATGAAGCCTCATTCGAATCAATTTGAATCCCCTCATCAAGTTGTTGAATGGTGCAAACTGACGCTAATCCTTGAAAATAATTCGTCAAGGGATATGTTCAGGTGTGTATATATACATGTTACACATGTACACAAGATATGTTTATTTACATGCTCAAATTTATATGATCTTCAATCATTTTCTTGATAGATTTCAAGTTAACAGGTTCTTGTCTTGTGTAGGTTTTTTTAGTATGTTGGAAACCAAGAATTAAATAGATCAATCCCATATGAAACCTATACAATACATGGAACATGAAAAGTGCATTCAGTTAAAACAAAACACTATCAAAATGTGTTTTCATTTTGATAGAAGAAATGAATCTTGTTTTTGTTCAACTTGTATAGAGGACACAGAATCCATAGATATTTGCAAAAATGAAAATGTGGAATATGTTAAAGATTGGAGACATACCAAAATTAATATAAAAGGGAAAATTCCACTTGCAATCTTAGAGGATATGGAATCAAATGAAACTATAGTGTTAGTTGATGGCGATAGAGTTTATGATCTTGTTAGAGAAGGTAATTTTTATGTTTCAGTTGTTTGAAAATATATTTTTTAAATATTTAAACAACTTGTAGATGTACTTGTAAGTTGGATATATATAATTTATATATAGTATATGAGTTTAATGGCACATGCATGAGTGCTAATATAACATGAACTGCTTGTTGGAACATATAGAATTATTTGTAGGAGATGTATTTGTCATGGTTTCACCTATAGACAACACTAGAAAACGTGAAATAGTATTTGATAGTATTTGATGAGATGCACAGATTTAACAACCCCTTCGTTACGAAAACAAAAAATTGAGTACAAAAGAGGTAAAAAAAATAGAATTATGACAACCGTTAGAACAAGTGATATGCATCACAACATACATTAGTAATCACACAATCAATCTGAATGCATCATCACTATTAACCAAACAACCACATCACATAAAGATAATATAAGGAAACTACCCACTCAACCTATCCTGCAAGGTTAGGAACTCCAAGACACATAATCAATGCTCAATCCCATGATTCATCCAATTGATTTTGACCACTTAAGGTCTCAAGACTGGAGACTGTTCTAAAGAATAAGAAGATACTTAATTCCCTTAACCTCAATCATACTCTAAAAATTCATGAATGAACAACAACATACCCTTTCATAATATTTGTATCACATAATAATTCTTCTTTAAATTAACAACCATTAATCAAATTTTTGTGTGCTAAGAAATAACATTCATAACGATAATCATAAAGCATAACAATATCTTCCACATAGTATGCATGCACTATATCCAACATAAATCCACTAGATAGAAAGTATTATACTTTTAATGTTATACACTTAAGGATCCTATTGAAATTAATAAATTTCAAGTCAAGAAGAATTCACAATTCTATTGCGAAGACCAAGTCAAATCTTTAGTGACTAGCATCTTAGAGGTAACTGATTTTAATATCCACCATCAAGTAAAATGTTTAAAATTTGAGTTTAAATAATCACCAACAAAGGAGATATGTGGAGGTTGATTTAGACATTCATGAAAAGGTAAAATGTACTGAAGTCGAACTGGCATCCAATGACAAAAGGAAAATCTGGGCAAGTTTCTTTCAAAGAACCATCTGTATCGTCCACATCGAAAATGTTTTGGTGGGAATTTACTAGGGTCTACTAACTCGGCATGTTATGCACAAAACCCATGTCGTGGAATTGTAAAATTTGTTTCCAGTAGTCCATAATCTTCGTACAAAATCAATGTCTAATTTTGTGTACAAAAATCCATTAATGAAATCACCATTTGTGTTAATTAAATGAAGGGATGCAATGTTTCATTACTAAAATACACAATGGTTCAACCTTATAAAAATACACAATGGTTCAACCTTATACCTTTTGTAAACTATATAAGAATACAAACAAGGTGAAAGGAAGGTGTCTATGTGGTCTACATCATAAGATAAAAAATAAGTATAGAGTCTAAGGAAGATAGTCGAAGATACTTATGAAGTGAGGGTAGAAGGGTGGAGAAAGGAAGCACTAATCTCCGTTACTGATTAAAGTTTGAAGATAGGAATTTTATTCTTCTTAGGGTTGGTGCCCTAAACAAGGGATTTGGTGTTGCCTAGAGTTGGTTCCCTAAAACAAAGGAGTTGGTACTTCCTAGGGTTGGTTCCCTAAAATAAGGGAGTTGGTGCTTCGTAGGGTTGGTGACCTAAAACAAGAGAGTTGATGCTTCCTAGGGTTGAATCCCTGAACAAGGAGATTGGTGTCTCCAATAATTATTGTAACTTCTATAATTGTATTGATTTTATATTCAAGTTTATTGTTGTTGATCAATTGTTGTTAATAAGTTAAAATTATTAAAAGTTTAAATAATTAACCAATACTGATTCACAAAGTATTGACAAAGTTTCCAACAATTGGTATCATAGTAGGTGCCTTCTGCATAGACTAACAATTGGAAGGTAGATTATGAAGCAATGCACCAATAAGAGCGAATGTCTCCCAACAAAGAACCTTCGTTCAAAGGGAATGATTATGCATTTTGGAGTGTGAGAATGAAAAGTTATATCATGGGCCTTGGATGTGATGTTTGGAAAGATATTGAAAGTGGTTATATTGCACCATATACCCCACCTACTGATACTGCTGCAAATAAGTTATGCAATGACAATTCAAGAGCAGTCAATGATATTCTAGGAGGATTAACCAATCCTATATTTGTAAAGATAATGCACTGTAAGTCATGAAAATAGATCTATGGAAAATTGAAGGTCACATATGAAGGAGAAAGAAAATTCAAGGAAGCTAAACTGCAAACCTATAAAACTTCGTTTGAAAATTTGATAATGAAGGAGGAACAAAACATAGGTGAATATCTCCAAATAGCTGATGAAATTGTCAATTCAATCAGAGCATTAGGAGAAGAACTCAAATACAATCCAATTTTACAAAATATCATGAGATCATTAAGTATGAAGTATGATGCAAAAATTTCTACCCTTGAAGACAGACCATATCTTGATAAGCTCACAATGGATGAACTACATGGGATCCTCACAACATATGAGATGAGAACGGGACAAGAAAATCCAACAAAAGGAGAAACATCCTTCAAGGCATCAAAATCAAGGAATAAGAAGGAGTAGGTACCTAATGAAGATTTATTAGAGATATCTGATGAATAAGTATTTAACTTTATGAAGAAACTCAAGAAAGGGAGTGTTAAATATAAGGGGATGTTTCCTCTGATATGCTTCAACTGTGGAAAAGTTGGATGCTTTGCTAACAAATGTCCATATCCCAAGCAGGAGGATAGTAATGATGAATAAATTTAGAGTCATAAAGAACATAAGAAGGGTAATACAACGAACAAAAATAAAATCTACAAACATAAGAAGAATCTCTACAACAAAGAGGACAACATCTCTTATGAAGAAAGTGAATATAAAGATTCAAAACTTCTATTTATGGGAATGAACACTCAAAATAATGATGTAGATGATGAAGAAAAATATGAATTTGAAGAAGTAGACCTAGAACAAGAATTGATTAGTGCTCTGGAGGAACTAAGAAAGAATAAAAATAAGAAAAAGCTATCGAGGGCACAACTTCAAGAGTTTGAAGAATCGCATCAATCAAGAGAAATAGATGCATCAAGAACCAACAAAGAATTAGAACAGATCGTCAGTGATTTGAAGTCCCAACTCCTAGAAGTTAAAATATTGGAAGAAGTCATTTTAAAACAACGCAATGATAGAGAACAAGTATGTGAGAATCTAGAATCTAAGATTGAGCTGCTAAAAGGTGAACTTGAGAAAGAAAAGAAGGGATAAAAATTTGAAAATAGTTCAAAGATATTGGATGAAATGCTTGGTAGACAGATGTCACCAAACAACAAGACTAGTTTGACATACACCCAAGACTCAACTTCTACATCACAATCATCTGTCAAAGGACCAATAAGTGATGTAGATTCTCTTAAAATCCCCTTAAGAAAATAAGATAATAAGGAAATGATGATGCCATTGGAGACCGTCCCAAATAAACATAAATCAACACCCCCTACTAATGAAAAAGATGACAAGAAGAATACAATCACCAGAAGAAATCCCTCTAAAAAATATCAGTATATGTTCCTTGGATATTGTTATTCTTGAAATAATTTTGGACACAAAGAAGTACATTGTAAATCCTAGAGAAGGCACAATACAAAAAATGTCAAAATAAGTTAGAAGTTCAATACAGATAAAAGAAGATATAATTCATTCTCTCCATTATAGGATTACAATATGGAATGCCTCAAATGTAATAACTATGGACATGAAGCCAGTGAACGTAGATTGTCAAAGTATGTCAAAGAGATGAATATTCCCAACAATAAAAAAGTATGGAAGAAAAAACAAGTAGAGAAAACAGAGTGTAAAGTAGCCCTGTATGCCAAAATCAAAGGATGTAAGCGGTATATAGACAGTGGTTGTTCTAAACACATGACTGGAGATCAAAGAAAAATTTTCAAGTTAATGAAGAAATAAAAAGGAAAAGTCACCTTTGGAGATAATGTGTCAACCAAGATACTTGGAAAAGGCATTGTTAGCCTAGGGAATAACAAGGACAAAGTAGAAAATGAACTTTTAGTAGAAAATATTAATCCTAATCTCCCAAGTGTAAGTAAAACATGTGATCAAGGTCACATACTTACCGTTGATTCTCAGAAATGTGAGATAAGAAGAGAAGATACAGGAAAGCTAGTGGAAATTGCACCAAGAACATCCAACAATGTGTACATCCTTGACATGGAAGGAGAAGAAATGTTGTTTAGGTCAAGAAGATGAAATTTGGTTATGGCATAGAAGGTTAGGACATATACCCTTTGACAAATTAATAAAATCCAATAAGAAAGAGGAAGTAAGGAATCTACCAAATATTATTAAGGCTTGAAATCCTATTTGTAAACATTGTCAAATGGGGAAGTAGAGAAAAGTCAGATTCAAGACAAAAGAACATTCTTCATCAAGACCCTTGGAGCTTATTCACACTGACCTGTTTGGTCCTACTAGAACTAAAAATATACATGGAGAACATTATTTTATGTTGTTCATTGATGACTACACAAGAGTGACATGGGTATACTTTCTAAAGGATAAATTAGAAGCCTTTGAAATATTTAAGGCATACAAAGCTTTTGTAGAAAATGAAACAGATCTAAAAATTAAATTCCTAAGATCAAACAATGGAGGATAATTCACCTCTAAAGAGTTCATTAATATTTGTGAATACCACCTCGGATGGGGTGCCACGTAGATAAGGAAGGACACTCGAAAAAGAGTTGGGTGATGCCATAAATGTTGGCCACAGTCTCCCATCTCCTCACCATTAAAGATGGGAGTGAACCCAAGCAGTTGAAACTAGGCGACGAGGCCTCTTACGCGAGCGAAGAGGATGATAGATCAGCGCATTAAGAACATAGCCTTAATGGCCAAAGCTATCACCTTCATCCTTATCAGCCACCTTGGAGGATTTGTGATGCATTTCAAAATTGAAGGGCTGAAGGCTGATCCTTCGGAGTGTCAGAACTGAGACACCTTCCCAAACATAATTTTAGCCATAGCTTTTCTTCTCAACATGTCGAGATCAACGGGACAGCCTCGCGGAGGCGCAGCGTGGTATGCATTCGACTCACTCAGGAAGCGGCCGAAGAATTTCAAAAAATCATTGGCTATAGCTTGCACTCGGAGAACCAGGAAGTCTGCGAGAATTGGAACGCCTCCCATGGCATATGTGGAGGATATTGTTCCAGATGAACCCATCCAGGATTACCCAGAACATCTCCTCTTCACTGTTCCGGAAAATTGGGATCCCCCCACCTGTTTTGGGAATGATAACAAGCCCCCTACATCAAGAACAACACACAGTCCTAGAGAAGATGATTCAGCTGAGGAATGCACAACCTGCTATGTTGAGGAAGAATTCTCAGACAACATAGAAGAAAAGATCAATACTACAAGCGACGAACCTCCAAAGGAAGTGGCACAGCAGAACAAGCAGCAAGAACACCAAGGTGGCAGTGTAAATGAAGGCAAGGATGAGACTGATGCACAGAAGCCAGCTCCCCTCTCCTCCACTCCGTGAGAATTGCAGGACCATCCACCACTCCTCCACCTAGAGCACCTCGAACTAATCTTCGAAACGTGCAACATGGTGGACAACGAGATCTTCAGGGCCATCCAAGTCAGCCAATGCCTTGATATGACGTACGTTGCTTGCTCCAGTCTCCAAGACGAAAATTTCCTACGTGCGCACAGGCCTACGCGATTCTAGTCAGACGGGGAAAGAATGGCAAAGATGACAAGAACACCGGATAAAAGGTTTTATGCATGCTCATAGTTAGAAATTTTCTTTTGTTTCAAACCAGAGATTTAGCTTAGTTAGACTATAGCAATGTTGTCGGTAGCGAGGTAAAGAATAGACTTAATCTAATGGTGGCCATGCATCCTGGTTTCCTTTGGACAGGATGACAGCCTGGTATTTTTTGTTTGAAAACAAGTGGCATGGTCTGGACATCTGCCTCGGTTTCCTCTCCAGGTGGGACAGCTAGCACTCCAACAAGACTTTGTAAATCTGCAACTTTAATATAACAAGACCCTCCCGCTTTTTACTTAAAAAAAAATATTTGTGAATACCATGGATTCAAAAGACAATTTTCATTTCCCAAGACTCCTCAACAAAATGAAGTGGTTGAAAGGAAGAATAGAATTGTCCAAGAAGTTGCAAGAACCATGTTGAATGAAGCCAAATTTCCAGATACGTTTTGTAGAGATGTAATATACACAGTAGTTCACATACTCAATCAATCACAATTGAGACCTAACCAAGACAAAACACCTTATGAACTATGGTTTGGTAGGCCAACATGAGTGAAATAATTCATAGTCTTTGGTATAGAAAAGTTTTTTATTTTATTTATAATTTCGCTTTACAGTAAAAACAAAACTTCTGAAGAATTTTGTTAGATTTCTACTGACTATTTTTCAAATTATTTTTATTGAGATTTGATATGTCAATTTGGAAATTGTTTCACAGCGTGTTCCTTAAAAATGAAACGAATTATAATGAGTTATTTTCCCCCCCAACAATGTATCTATTATTAAACCCTTGTTTTTGACAAACTAAATATACTGCAACAATCTACAAAGACTCTATTTTCTTATGACTATAGTTTCGAATCTAATGGATGAATATTATAATTTCTAAAAACATTTGAAGTTGACCAAGTTGAAAATTTTGCAGATTTTAAACACATGTTTTCCCCCACCTTATATATATCTTAATTTTTACTTAAAAGTAAAATCGAAAAATACCCCTTTGAAGAGAATAGTTTAAGGATTTTGAATATAAATATTTCTAAATTTTCCACTCTGTACTTATAGAGATATGGATATTCCATTTCACTGAATCAAAATGTCACCTGAAAATATTATGCAATGATTTTTTTATATAATTAAATGAAATTAGATAAAAAGAATGAAAACGAAAAAAAAATTATATCCATTGAAAGTAGATTCAATTTTTCAAATGCTTAAATAAATTTCAAAACTTAATTCTGAGTATTTGTAGGAGTCTGCAACCTCCAAAGTTCAAGTAAGATAGAGGGAATTCTTAGGTTCCTGCAAACAATCTCATTCACAGGTTTTCGGCCAAAATAATCTTTCAGCTGAAAAATATTTTTCTCAGCCGAAATATATTTTTCTAATGGAAACTTTAGAAAATAAATGGATTCCTCACTTTTTAGCTGAACATTAGTTTTTCGGCTGAAAGGTGGCTGAGATATTTTTGTCAACCGAGTAAAAATGAAGGGACATGTCATTTCATTTAAGTTTGCGTGAAATATTATAAATGCGCTTTCAACCGAACCAATTTAACACAATTCACTCACTCATTTCATGGTTTTGCATATGTGGAGCCCCTAAGAAAAATTTTGAATCATCTTTTTCGTTGTTTTGAACGAAGCAGTTGATGTTTTGAATGCAATTTGTTTTTCATCTTTTTGAAGTTCAAGTTTTTATTAGAATAACAATTTATATATTGAAGGATTTGTTGAACATTTTTTCAAGGCGAAAACTTACTTGAACATTATTTTCAAGGTGAAGGTTTTGTTTAACATAAAATTCTTGATATTATTTTTTAATAATTGTTGTGACAATGAAGTTTTTCTGAGACTACTCTGAAATGTTGAATTTTTTAAAAGAATTTACAGATAACTATACTCATGGGAAACAAAAGTTTGTGCAAGAGAAAATTTGATTTCACTTGAGATGAAACTCCCCATAACTAAAAAAGAAAAGAGCATTATTGGATAAAGAAACAAGAACGTGAAAATATTGAAGAAAAAATGATGATGATGTAAATAGAGATTTTCGACAAGAAGAAGTCCAACTAGGTATGCATGTACATATTGTCTATATTAAAAGTATAGAATTAATTTATTTAAATTATTGTTTAAAATATAGTTGATTGTAATTAAATAGATTTTCCTCATAATGTCGATGAAGTCGTTGAAACCAAAATTGAAGCAGAAGTTGAATGACCTATAGGTATGTACATAAATCCAGATAATATAATCTATAAACAATTGTATATAGTTTATTGAATTTATGTTTGGGTTTTGTTTTTTAATATAAACTTTAAATTGAAATATGAAATAGAATCTATCAGCATGGATGATGAAATATTATAAAATGTTGATACTGACATATTTGGGAAGAAAGAAGTTAAGCATTATATAAGATATCGTGTTAAGAATATGTATAATACTTTTTTCAAAGATGAATGAGTAACAGTGCAAGATCAAATTTTACTCTGTCTAATAAAGTCAAGAAATCTAAAAGAAGCGACATTATTATTGGGTATTCAAAATTCGACATAATATACAAAGGTGAAACATAATGTCTTTGACAATTTAGCTAGTGTATTAAAAGATTTTGGAAAACCTTTAAAAAAATATGTCAGCGTTGAACATAGAGTGATACAAACAACAATTGTTTCATCTAGCAATATAAAATATCATTTGACACAACAAATGGAAAAAGCGACGGGAACCTCAAAAAAAAAATTGTACAAACATAGAAAATTTTGATTGCAAATGATGAGCTTGCTTGTTCGACAGTTATTTCTAGACAACCCTAGAAATATAGACTTGCATAAAATGTTAAAGAATCGTCTCGTAATTGCTGGTTGATTAGAATATCATGTTTCACCACATATAAGGGATGTGTTGTGACGAAGAATAGCACGAAAAAAATATGAAGAATATCCAAAACATATATTGTTAATGACACAAATAGAATATTTCAATAAATTCAAAGAAGAGCACAAAGAAGTTAAACATTCCATCAATACCTTTGTGCAACAAAAACCATGGTTAGTTAGACCCATCATTGTTCGTGACACTTGTTGTTGTTGTTATCATGTGGAATTTGAGTTATATTACAACACGTTTCTTGATTTTGGTAAAACTTTATGGCCAAGTTCACCTCCTCCTTCCACATTCTGTGCTTTTATATCTGAAATTTTATGTGAAAGAGAAGGTGATGAATTATTTTACCAAACAAAATGTGTTGGGGGAAAGAAATGTGATCGTTGTGGAAATATAAGTTTGTTTCACTCAAAGTATCCTATTGATATGAATGATCAGTCATTTTCAAATATAATAGACAATTGGAAAAGATATGAATATATCAGCAACACACATGCACATTCTTCAAATGTTATTTCCAAAAGGATTGATTTGAAAGTAGATAAAATCTGTGTGATAGATTTTTTGAAGAAGTTTTAGGAATAAATTTATAAATAAACCAATCATTCACATAGAGATTGATGGCAATACTTACAATGCAAACAATCTCGTGAAGTGTTTCCACCAGGGAAATTTTTTTCTATAGTTGACTTTGCAGAAAATTAGACATTCGTTGCACATAAAGAAATAGAGAGTGAATATTACCATTTTGATCAAATCACTATATTTGTCCATGTTCTATATAGACATGCTCAATGAAGTATTGATAACATAGAAAGAATAAATGGCAATCGACATGTTATTATAGAATATCACTTTTCTATAAGTGATGATTGAGCACACGATACACATTATGTACAACATTGTTTTGATAAATTTTATGATTCATTGAAAGAACATGGGATCGGATTCGATTGACATTGGATTTGATCATATGGATGTGTGGGTCAGTTAAAATCTTCTCGGTCATTCTATTGGTTTTGTCATCTTCATAAGAAATCAAACATTACACATTGTTGGAAGTTTTTTGAGACTGGTCATGGAAAATGGGAGCACGATGATGCAGGGGCATGTGTAAAACGAACACTTCGAAGCTATTAGATAAAGCCTCATGCGAATCAATTTGAATCCCCTGATCAAGTTGTTGAATGGTGCAAACTGGCGCTAAGCCATGAAAATAATTCGTCAAGGGATGTGTGCATGTGTGTATGTATAAATGTTACACATGTACAAAAGATATGTTTATTCACATGCTCAAATTTATATGATCTTCAATCATTTTCTTAATAGATTTCAAGTTAACAAGTTCTTGTCTTGTGCCCGTTTTTTTGGTATGTTGGAAACCAAGAATTAAATAGACCAATTCCATATGAAACCTATACGATACATTGAACATGAAAAGTGCATATAGTTAAAACAAAACACTATCAAAATGTGTTTTCATTTTGATAGAAGAAATGAATCTTGTTTTTGTTTAGTTTGCATAGAGGACACAGAATCCATAGATATTTGCGAAAACGAAAATGTGGAATATGTTAAAGATTGGAGAGATACCAAACTTAATATAAAAGGGAAAATTCCACTTGCAATCTTAGAGGAGATGGTATCAAATGAAACTATAGTGTTAGTTGATGGCGATAGAGTTTCTGATCTTGCTAGAGAAGGTAATTTTTATGTTTCAATTGTTTGAAAATATATTTTTTAAATATTTAAACAACTTGTAGATGTACTTGTAAGTTGGATATATATAATTTATATATAGTATATGAGTTTAATGGCACATGCATGAGTGATAATATAACACGAACTGCTTGTTGGAACATATAGAATTATTTGTAGGAGATGTCTTTGTCATGGTTTCACTTGTAGACAACACTAAAAATGTGAAATAGTATTTGATGAGTTGCACAGATGTAACATCCCCTCCATTACGAAAACAAAAAAGTGAGTACAAAAGAGGTAAAAAATAAATAAATTATGACAACTGTTAGAACAAGTGATATGTGTCACAACATACATTAGTAATCACACAATCAATATGAATGCATCATCACTATTAACCAAACAACCACATCACATAAAGATAATATAAGGAAACTACCCACCCAACCTATCCTACAAGGTTAGGAACTCCAAGACACATAATCAACGCTCAAGCCCAGGATTCATTCGATTGATTTTGATCACTTAAGATCTCAAGACTAGTGACTGTTCTGGAGAACAAAGAGATACATAATTCCCTTAACCTCAATCAGACTCTAAAAATTCATGAATGAACAACAACATACCCTTTCATAATATTTGTATCACATAATAATTCTTCTATAAATTAACAACCATTAATCAATTTTTTGTGTTCTAAGCAATAACATTCATAACGCTAATCATAAAGCATAACAATATCTTCCACATAGTATGCATGCACTACATCCAACATAAATCCACTAGATAGAAAGTATTATACTTTTAATGTTATACACTTAAGGATCCTATTGAAATTAATAAATTTCAAGTCAAGAAGAATTCGCAATTCTATTTAATTCATAATTCTAGCATATATCGACATCGATTCTCAACTGGAAAAAATATCATTTATCAATTTTTTGGATTGAGGAAATAACCTTTATTGTTTCTACAATGCAAATTATCCTTTAATAAGCATTTATGTCATAACACAAGTTAAGGTTGTCGAAGTCTACTCCAAATCTTAAGTCTCTACACAAATTAATCAAAATAAATCTCACTTTAAGTTTCATTAGAGAGGTAAATTAGTTCTTAAGGAGTATCGTGGAATCCAAAATGCTCTCTAGAGTTCAACTATACTGAAATCATCTACCCAAACTAGGACATAGGTTTAAACTGGTATCCTAAGTTGCGTATGCTACCCCAAATAGAAATTAAACAACAAAAAGAAGGCAAAAGAATTAAGAAAACAATTTTACAACAATCAAGGAATCCCAAGACCCAATTGCAAAAATATGGCAGTGGAAAAATATCTCTAACTTTCGATCGACTAACACATGGTTTATCTTTGAGTTTAACTCCCGGTCTTGCACTCAAAAGTTAGAAGGAAAAATCACCCAATCTAGTTCAACCATGATTAACTAAAAGATCATCGCTTCAATGAAAATTTCATTGTTATAACAATGTATTTGCGTAGTTACAATTAAATTCTACATTTGCAACTGTATTCAGTAAAATAAAATTCCTCAATCAACATCATTCATAAATTTGCAAAACAAAAACTATAAACAGAGCCGACGGAAATTCAGAGATTTGGATGATCATAATCTTTGAACTCACAATCGTCTATGGAAAAAGCATCGCGTACAGGGACCTTACCACTTCTAAAGAACAATCTGGAGTGGGAGGTAATTACAACAAGTTCAACGATTAACAACAAATCGGTTATGTGTTTGGAAGCGGTTTCTTCCCAGCAACGCAGATCTGAAGGTGTTGGTAAGGCAGAAACTATACTCGGAAATGAGGACACTATGCAATAGAAGGTTTCCAATTAACTATAAATGAACTAAGACAGCTAACATCAAGAATAGGATCATCTCCACTGAGATTTAATATATAGATTCTATTGCATACTATCTTACCAAAATACAACAATTATTAGAATGTCAATCACTACGTGATATATATTTTTCAATGAATCTAACAAGTTGAATTCCAATGTCAATAGATATGCAATGACCATAAGAATATCAACAATTTTGAATGGAAGTTTAACATACAACAACTTATAATTTTTGAAAGAAACCGATGACGGCGACGAAGATAAATCATTCTTCATGTAAGTAATTAAATTAAACACATTTACATAGATTCTAAACTTTATATATTCTTCATTGCAGTAAGAAAAAGGGGCGAACTTTCGGTTCGAATTTCAATTGAATACATTCGTTGCAACTCAATTAGCAGCACTAAAAAAAATCAATCTCCAGAAATTATAATTAATTTCTGCAGTAATTAAGCCAACATTTACGTCAAATTGACAACGATTTAAAAATACTGATATACAAATTTTTACTCAAGCTATGTGAAAATTCATAAATTAAAATATCGAAATTAATGATGATGGGGATTTTGTTGATGTCACCAACGTCTTGCGCTTCATTTTTCCTTCCTCTTGCAAATCACAGATACTTCACTGGTACTTGCCAATCACAGAGACTTCACAGGTACCTCTCATTCAACGTTAGGGGTATTATTCTTCCCCCTTAGCCCCCCGAGCCCCAAAGGGGTCACACACAATAGCCAAAATGCAATAGATCCAAGCTTTCCTCGCAAGTAAGAGTTTCCACTCCTTCAAACTTGGTATCCCAAATCTCACAAGTAAAACACAGCTAAAAAAAAATTGGTATCATAGCCTTATAAAAATAAGAGAGCTCCCTTCCTCTTCTACACCATTTTTTTATAGAATTTTCCTCCTTGACACGTGTCCACATGAACAATTTAATTAACTTTTTAATTAAATAAATTAGGATTATTCACCCACACACTTGTCATACTCTCACCAAGTTTCATAAGTAATTACACATTTTATTTTATTTAAAAAGTCAAATTCTCTCACACTCTCTAAGTGTTCCTATTTTTGCTCTTAGTTATATGCCTTTATTACCCAGATTCTCATTTAATCTGTGTCTCCCAACTAGTTAGTTCTTAGTTAGAGTTGGATTAGGAGTCTTCTTCTAGTTAGAAAAGTGGTAGGTTGACTCAAGATTATTTTCCATGTGTACTCCCATTCTATCCTATTATTATTTCTTCTAAATTAAAAATCCAATTTATTAATTTCATGCACACATGTGCATTTTTTCCAATCTTTTAGATTGTTATTCACATTTTCCCTTAATTTGATTTATCTCTATCCTTTAAATTTATGAATATTTAATTTAGTCCCCTAACTAACTTAGACTTAGGCTTAGTCTTAGAATCTAGTTTAGAATTTTATTGGGTTTTATAATTAATAAATTCACTGCTTAAATAAATAATTTAATCCGATAGGGTCTAATATATTTAATGTTTTTTAGGCCACCTAGATTTATTGACTCAATTTTTTAATTATCCGACATGCCCTTCAAGATGCACCTTCATTCTCCAAGGGTTCCACTGACATTTTCGACTATTTTTGGAAGATTTCCGACCTTTGGAGTCAACACTCCACTTGATCGACCTTGTGAGAGACTAAGGGTTTATAAGGAATAGGGACTCCGCCTTATTGTGCACTCCTTAAAAATATTTGTGAGAGATTGTCTCAGTCTGCCCTCACGAAATCATGGGCATATCGAACTAGGTAATCGTTAACCTACCATTTGAGCCACAATAGGGTGCTAGTAGGTTGTGACAGGGATGTTTCCATACCTCTCCCTCAATATCTGGTTTCTGTGCATGGCCCCTTTACTACTTATGTGAGTCGGATTAGCAAGCATCATCATCCTGCATCATTGGGAAAAACACTATCAATGATCCATATACATATCTCATACTATAATTAATCATATGTCATATGTGTGTAAAATGAAATACTCAAACAAAATACAATCCACTCCCTGACTCAATCTAGAGTCTAAGGAAGTCCATTGATGTCATCTTCATCCAAAATGTGTCATGCGACCTACACACTCAGGAAAAATCATCAATAGAATCTGCCAATACCTATATATCAATCAAAAATAAGTCACAACACATCATCATCATCATGTATAATACATAATCAAAATGAAGTCGCAATGTTCCGTAATCGGATCACTTGCACGCAAGTGTACTCAAAGAATAAGTCAATAAAATGTGCTCGGTAGAGAGGGATGTTACATACACCCCCTCTTGTTTTAAACTTCATCTCGAAGTTTGTACAATATATAAATTCAAGTAAACAAAAGTATCTAACATATATATATATATATATATATATATATATATATATATCAAACACGTAAGGAAACTGTTGGCTCATCTCATATCTGTCCTCCCAGGTATCTGAATGTGGACTATAATTGTTGCACTGGACCTTGACCTAATCGAATATTTGACATTGTAGTTGTCAAATGAGATGGTCTAGAATGCAGATTGGCTCTTCCATGAGTGAACCCTCATCTGACACCTGCAAGGAATGCATTTCAATAACATGTGAAGTGTTGGATTACTAAGAGGGGGGGTGAATCAGTGATAAAGAAATTTAATCCTTTTTAACCATATAATAAGTGTTATATCAATGTAGCATTATCATCCAATAAATACAAAGTAAATAAGTAATGAACAAATGAACAATCATACACATACACAGTACACCATTGTTTTACGTGGAAACCCAAAGTAGGAGAAAACTACAAAATGCTTTTTCTTATATGTCTTGAAGAATTACATTCATTGGAAGCACCAACTTCCTTTGTTTTCAATTTCAAATGGAAGGAGGTTCCAACCCCCTTGTTTTTTAGGCTACAATATGAAGGAATCTCCAAATCCCCTATTCTTTGGCTACAACCATAAGGAGGCTACAACCCCCTATGTTCTCTGACTACAACCAAAAGGTGGCTACAACCTCCTGTCCTTGCTCTGTCCAACCGCCTTGAAGTAGAAGTAGAATGATGGAACTACTGTCACACTATCACTGTGATATATACCATTTTAAAAGTGTACAAATAAACCTGAACCATGCATCAACCATGAATCAACTTGTACCATAAACAAGTGCATCAACCATGCACCAACCTGTACCAAACAACCTGTAATCACCCTGTACCATAACAAAGTGCATCCAACCATGTACCAAATATTTACCAATCATGTTTCAACTACTCATAAACTATGACTCATCAATATGTACCAACATCATCAACTATACACCTCATGTATGTGCCAACTCATCAACTACTTGTCTCAACCATGTACCCAACCTGTACCTCAAACAAAAGACCTCATCAATATCATCATCCAAATATGATTTGTAAATTTGTAGTAGACCTAGTGTATATGATCACGTACCTGCAAACCTTCCTTAACTTTACCAACAAGAGGCTAGCATTTTCATCAAACTTTTATTTAGTCTCACATGACTAGTTTTGGATTAGTCAACAACCCTAACTTGAAATAATCATAACTATGTATCTATAATGAATAAATATCTGAAACTAATACATAATTTTCTTCAATGTGTTTTGTGTAATTCCTCTAGGTGACACTACTTGGAACCTCTCAGAAAATGAGTTATATCGAAAATGGCATACCTTGCTTAATTCTGGTTTATTCTAGAGAGCGACCTTGTAGAGCGTGCCCCGCACAAAATATTTTTTGAATCAACATGAAAAGGTTAAACAATACAAATAGAATGTATGATAACCAACACATTTTTTCTTACTAAATTTGGATCTGTTATGAAGAAGTTATGACGTTTTTACCCAAAACACATGTTTTAGACTAGTTTCAGGACTAGCCACAAACTCTATTTTCCAGAGAGTGTAACTCCAAAAATACAATGACCCACAAGCTAAATTGTTTACCATAGATACTTGGATATGTTTCCTCAATGTCCTATCAATATCATTGTCTTTTTCATTCTAGAAAAAACGTTATTGCAAAAATGGTGAGATGACCTGTAAATAACATACCTTAGAAAACATCATCAAAAGAATTTATCCTCCCTTGAATTTCGGCTCTCTTTTCTTCACCTTCACTCTAAAATTCGGCTTATATATCCTTTGGTTACCTCAGTCACCTATAGATATTCAATATTCTCTACTTTGATGTAAAATGAGAGAGACTTGCCTCTTATTTATGCTTTCCATCTTCTAGGTCACTTAACCCATTTCTAGGTGAGTTAACTTGTTTCTAGGTCACTTAACCCATTTCTAGGTGAATTAACCTATTTCTAGGTCACTTAACCCATTTATAGGTCACTTAACCTATTTTCCTCATTTTTAGGGTTAACCACTTTCCATAATTAGAAAGTTATGCATTACTTTATCATTTAAATATTCCTCCTTGACTTTGTCACCTCACTTTATCATTAAATAATCTTCTCTTATTTTGTCACTTCACTTTATTATTTAAATGATCCTTCTTGACTTTGTCACTTTACTTTATCATTTAAATAATGATTTCTTCTTTTCAATCTCTTTGACTTCTTTGACCTTTTGGGGCTTCAAGTCAACATATGAGGGTCCTCCAACTTTGTAAGGCCATAACTTTCAAACCGTAAGGAGTTATTTGATGTTCCACATACCACTAGAAATGACATGACATGTACTATCCATATAGAAAAGTATTACCTTCAAATATATTAAAAATCATACCATTATACATGAAAAAACCTTGGGTCTATTACCCAAACCTTTGTGCTACTGAAATTCACTACCGGACTTTCTTTAAGGGTTGATATCAATGACAACCAGCCTTAATAAAAAATATCCCCCTTTGGCATTGATGGAAACATTCTGATGCAATACTAAAATTATTTCATGCAATACTGAATTCATATCACCCATGCTCCCCTTGGAAACATGCCTTTTTCTGTTGGATCTCTGTGACCGTTACTCCCCTTGGAACCGTGCCTATGTCCTTTGCATCTAATGAATCTCTCCCCCTTTTTCATCAATTGAAAATGTATATTTCCATGTGGGGTTTCTCCCCCTGACTGAACTGTCCTCTTTATGGTGATTCCTTGTGTACATATAAGACATATAAGATAAGCATTCAAAATAATTCATTTTGGAGTGGAAATAAATCCAAGTCTCTGGAGAAGATACTCAAAGGCTTCTTGTGGAAGTGGTTTTGTAAATATGTCTACCACTTGTTCTTTTTTGCCCACATACTCAACTCTAATGTTATTTTCTGCAACTTGTTCCCATAGAAAGTGATACTTGATTGGAATGTATTATGTATTGGAGGACATCACCGGGTTCTTTGAGATACTGATGGCGCTTGTATTATCACAATAGAATGTACTAGACTCATCATACTCAACATGTATATCTGTCAACGTTTGTTTCATCCAAAGAACCCGTGCACAACATGTTGTTGTTGCAATATAGTCTGCCTCGGTTGTAGATAGAGATACTGATGATTGTTTCTTTCTTCGCCATGATACTAAACACTCACCCAATTAAAACATTTGTCCACTAGTGCTTCTTCAGTCATCAATACAACATGCCCAATATGCATCTGTGTAGGCAATAAGAGATAGATACCTTCCTTTTGGATACCATAATCCAAACTCTTTTGTTCCTTTGAGATATCTGAAAATTCTCTTCACTGCTAATACATGTGATTCTTTTGGTGATGCTTGAAATCATGCCACCTGTCCAACTTCCTACATTACATCTGGTCTGGATGTTGTCACATATAGTAGGATGCCAACCATTGACCTTTATTGCCTCTAATCTATAGACTTTGAATCATCATCTTTGTTTAACCTGCAATTGGTTTGCATGGGAGTGATAACTGGTCTGCAATCTTCCATTTTGAACATCTTTAGCATTTCTCTGATATACTTGGCTTGAGAAATAAAAATTCCTTGGTTTCTTTGACATATCTAAAGTCCAAGAAAGAAGGATAGTTCTCCAAGTAATGCCATTTCAAATTCATTACACATATCCTTTGATACTTTATGTCTTAACCTGTCCTCATCCCTACCAAACATAATTTCATCAACATAAAATTCAATTAATAAAATATTACCTTGACTTACCTTGATGTAGAGGTTGTTGTCTACACTTCCTTTTCTGAACCCTACATATTGTAGATATTTATCCAGTCTAGAGTACCATGCACTAGGAGCCTATTTTAGACCATACAATGCCTTATTTAATTTTCACAATAGTTTGCATTCTCTGACAACTGAAATCCTTCTGGTTGTTCAATGTAGATTTCTTCTTCAATTTCCCCATTCAGAAAACTTGATTTTACGTCCATCTGATACACTTTAATATTTTTGGAGCATGCATAAGCTAAAATCAATTAGATTGCTTCCATTCTGGAAACTGGGGTAAATGTCTCTTCAAGGTTGACTCCTTCAACATGTGCATATCCTTTACAAACCAATCTATCTTTGTTCCTTGTAACCTGTTGATCTTCATTGAATTTATTTCTGTATACCCACTTTGTGTCTATCACATTCTTATCCTTTGGTCTTGGAACCAATTCCCAAGTGTCATTTTTCTCTATTTGATCCAATTCTTCATTCATGATTCTTCTGTACTTATCTACTAGGTGTCTTTGGAGGAACTTGTTGAACTTGATCTTCTACTTCTATCGGATTCTCTTCATATTCCTCTTCTACTTCATTTTAATATTCTTCTTCTTTTTCAAAAACTTGTTCCATTGATTCATTTTCTTCTTTCTTTGATTCTAGTCTGCTTGTTTCATCAATTGTTACATCGATGCTTTCTAAAACTTTGTTCAATCTCATATTGTAACAATTGTATTCTTTTCTTATACTTGAGTAACCAACAAGTACTCCTTTGTCCACACAAGAGTCAAACTTTCCCATTTTTTACATCTTCTCTTCTAATGTAACATTTTCTTCCAAAAAATCTAAAGTTCTTCACATTTGTTGGTCTTCCTTTCCATAGCTCATAAGGAGTTTTGTTAGTATTGTTTATGAGCATTACTTTGTTTTGAATGTGAACTGTTGTATGCATTTCCCGTGTCCAAAATATATCTGTCAATTTGGAATCCATTAGCATTGTTCGAGTCATTTCATGTACTATCATGTTCTTTCTTTCAACAACTCTATTTTGTTGAGGTGTTCTAGCAATGAAGAATTTCTTTTTTATTCCATGACCGTTGCAGTATTCCATAAATTCCTTTGAGGTGAATTTGTAACATCCCGCTCTGGCGCACATACCAAACTTATTATTTGAGGACACTTGCTCGCAAGTGATCTGGATCTATATGATGATAAAACTTTTTTTTTTTCATTATGATGCATTGAGTTATATGACAGGATGTTTTTACTACCTTGGTATAGACAGGTGCTGCTGACTCGGTTTCTTTGAGTATGCAGGGTGTCAGACCTGGAGGATGCAGAGGCATCTGTGGAACTCCCTTGGACTCCGGATTGAGTCAGGGAGTGGGGTATTTGAGTTGTTTCATTTATGATG